>BLBF01000036.1:29649607-29711717 GCA_015471245.1 Laticauda colubrina
GAAAGAAAGAAAGAAAGAAAGAAAGAAAAACAAACCACATGCAGATGAAATCTTTTACAGGGACACATGAACCTTTGCTAAGTGGCTTTCCTCTGACTTGACTGCAAGACCAGCAGTTTCCATGGACACCCACGATGAATCTCCGATTGCCGTGCCAAGTTCAGACAGAAGCCTCCTGCCTTCCCCCCCCCTTCGGCAACTTACTTTGGCTTCGGTCTCCCCACGGTGTAATGTGTACAAATGATGGACGGCACTTTGAGAAGGTGACCAGGGGTGGGTAAGGATTTGGAAGATGTGGAAATCATGGCCCAGGGTGTCTGCCGTGACCAGGAGCATGCCTGAAGGGAAAATAAAGAGAGAAAGGTGAACACATGAGAGATAAAGCACGGTGTGGGCTTTGTCGTTGTGGAGTGAGATTCCAGAAACGTAGGGTTGAGCTCCATCTCTCTCCTATGTCTGAAAAAAAAAAAGAACATGAACAAAAATCTACTTTCAAATCATTGGCATAAGATTATTTTTATATATAATATGGTATTAAAAAGTTATTATAATTCCATTGTTCATATGGGAGGTAGTCCTCTGCTTATGACCACAACTGAAGACAAAAATTTCTGTGACAAAGCCATTAAGTGAATTTTGCCCCACTTTATGACCTTTCTTGCTACAGCTGTTAGGCAAATCATTGCAGTTAGTAACATGGTTGTTAAGAGAGTAGAGTAGAATAATGGAATGTGAAACCAGAATAGAGTAGAGGTAGCATAGAATAAAGAATAGCATAGGAGTTGGGAGGGACCTTGGAGGTCTTCTAGTCCAACCCCTTGCTCGGGCAGGAAACCCTATACCATTTCAGACAAGTGGTGGTCCAGTCTCTTCTGAAAAACCTCCAGTGTTGGAGCACTCTCACTACTTCTGGAGGCAAGTCACTCCACTTTTTAATTGTTCTTACTGTCAGGAAATTTCTCTTTAGTTCTAGGTTGCTTCTCTCCTTGGTTACTTTGTTCTGCCTTCTGGTGTTTTGGAAAAACAGCTTGACTCCCTCTTCTTTATGGCAACCCTGAGAAATTGGAGCATTGCTATCATGTCACTCTTTGTCCTTGTTTTCATTAAACTAGCCATGCCCAGTTCCTGCAACCATTCTTTGTATGTTTGAGTCTCCAGTCCCCTAATCATCTTTGTTGCTCTTCTCTCCACTCTTTCTGGAGTCTCAACATCTCCACCACCACCACCCCAATCTGTCTTCCCTTTTGACTTTACTTGTGAGAAGGTCACAAAAGAGGAACACATGACCCCGGGACATTGCAACCCTTACAAACATGACAGTTGTCAAGCATTTGAATTTTGATCATGCTACAACGGTTGTAGTGTGAAAATAGTCATGTCACCTTTTTCAGTGCCGTTGTAACCGAACAGTCACTAAAAGAACGGCTGTAAGTCAAAGTTGTAAAGTATCCTGAGGAGAACCTTCTGCAGCATATAATAATGGAGGGAATAACCAAGAAACATCCTTTGTTTGCAAATCGTTAGAAATCGGGAGCTACGTGCACATTGCTATTATCTTCTGCAACTTGCTCAAAGGAGAGGTCATTCCCTTCATCTCATTTATGATGTATATTTTACTCAGAAGTTAAGAGCCATTATGTTAAATGAGCTTCTCCCCAGTAAAAGAATGCTGGGGGAAAAACACCCTAATAAAGCTGATTTAAAGCTCGCAGGCCTAACTTCTTTTGTGAAGGGAATGAAGTGGGAGTACAAGAGAAGAAATAGCACACCCATTAGACTTTCATAAAATGTGAAAGCTGCAAACATAGAAAGCTTTGTAGATGATTTATTGGCCAGAGTCCTGTACAGCTCCATGCTGCAGCCAAGACTGACTTAAAAAAAAAAAAAAGAATCATGGCTTGGAAGCACATCTCCAGGCTACCTGAGCAAGGGCAGCTGGATGTCTTCAGATGAACTTGGACTACAGCTCCCATAAACTCCAGTCAAAATAGCCACAGCCATGGAAGCCAAGGGTTTTTTGAAGTAAATCCAAGAACTTCCTCAACAACATCCATCATGATAGGCAAGTTAGTAAGAGAAACACTGCATAGCAGTGCCTGTTAGGGAAGTTTGGAGATTTCTTGTTATTTATTCAAAAGTAACCATATAACAGAATTGGAAGGGACCTTGAAGGTCTTCTAGTCCAACCCCTTGCTCAGGCAGGAAATCTTCTACCACTTCAGACAAATGGTTGTCTAATCTCTTCTTAAAAACCTCCAGTGTTGAAGCACCCACAACTTCTGGAGGAAAGTTGTATGACTGGTTAATTGTTCTGTCAGGAAGTTTCCCCTTAGTTCTAGGTTGCTTCACTCCTTGGTTAATTTCCAAGGACCAGGGATGACAGGATAGCAGTCTTCCAATATCTGAAGGGCTCCTACAAAGAAGAGGGGATGAAACTATTCTCCAAAGCACCTGAAGGCAGGACAGGAAACGATGGATGGAAACTAATCAAGGAGAGAACCAATGCAAAACTAAGGAGAAATTTCCTGACAGTAGAACAATAAAGCCAGTGGAACAGCTTGCCTTCTGAAGTTGGGAGTGCTCCATCACTAGAGGATTTCAAAACGAGACTGGACAACAATTTGTCTGAAATGGGTCGAACAGTGGGGCAGTGGGTCGAACTAGAAGACCTCCAAGGGTCCCTTTCAACTCTGTTATTCTATGTTCCGTGTTCTATGAACATTACCTGCCCTCTCCAACCCATACCAAAATTCACAACGATATTTAAGAATCTTCTATAAAGTGCAGGCTTTCAATGATGGACCAGGCAATGAAGAAAGGACAGGCATGAAGTGGACACTTTGTAAATGGTGGAAATTTTATGCAATGAGCTAACCAGGGAATAATTCTCACATAGTACCCACACACTGATGCAACCAGTTAATGAAGTATGTTCCTTCATTACTGCCAAGGGGTTTGGTGATTCTGCCAAGATGTGCTGCTTCTTTTTACCCGTCGGTAAACCACAGGAAGTTTGTCTGGGCATTAACTTTCCATTTGCAAAGTGCTTCACGCTGAGTTTGGCAGGCCATTTAAAAACTGCACCCTCTCCAGGGCCGCCATGCTGGAATGCCACCCACCAGGCAGGCGTTTGAGTCCTTCAAATTTTGTTTTATTTTGTTTTATTTTTTTAAAAAAAGATCATGTCCATATGGGCACAAGTTTAGCTTTGACTTAAGCAAAGTGACAGAAAACCTGGTGAGAAACATTTTAGGGACAGGACATTCAATGTCCTTCAAAATAGGATTAAAAATAGGGAGAAATTTCTAGACAGAAGAATTTGAGAATGTCTGACAATTCCAAACCTGTTTTGCAACTAAAATATTACGACTGAATGATATAATATCAAAGTCAAATTATTTCCCAAAGGTTTTTTTTCTCATTCCCATTGTGACAATTTTCGCAGGTACAGGTAGTGTACAGGTAGTCCTCAACTTACCACAATTGACCCCTAAGTTGGTAAGCAAGACAGTTGTTAAGTGAGTTTTTCTCCATTTTACGACTTCTCTTGCCACATTTTTACATGAATCACGGCAGGTTAGTATTCAGTTTACTTTATTGTCATTGCACCTCATACAACAAAATTAAAGGCCATCTTCAGTATACACTGTAACTATAAAAAAACAAAAACATCCTTCACATTTTATACAATTGAATTGAAAATCCCTGATATTGCATTCATATTGAACAGTAGAGTTCAAAAGAGCTACTGCCCTGGGACAGAAGCTGTTTTTCAGCCTATTTGTCCTTGTTTTTATTATTATCCTGTACCGGCTGCCACATGGTAATAGTTCAGAAAAAGGGTTCCCAGGATGAGATGGATCTTTAAGGATGTTTTGAACTTTCTTAAGGCAGCAGGAGCTAAAGCTCTTCCAAAGAGGGGAGAGGGCAACCCAGGATCCTCTGGGCAATGAGCTTAACCCTCTGGAGTGCTTTCCCATCTGCCACTGTGCAATTGGCAAACCATACAGAGGTGCAGTAAGTTAAGATACTTGTTGTTCAGTCACTAACACGGTTGTTAAGTGAATCTGGCTTCCCTGTTGACTTTGTTTGTCACAAGGTCACAAAAGGAGATCACGTGACCCCAGGATACTGCGACCGTCAAAAATATGAGTCCATTGTCAAACATCTGAATTTTGATCTTGTGACCACCGGGATGCTGCAATGGTTGTAAGTGTGAAAAACGTTCATGAGTCACTTTTTTAGTGCCACTGTTAACTTCAAACAGTCACTAAACAAATGGTTGTGAAGTCAAGGATGCTACCTAAAACAATGGTACCAACTTGTCTTCCATGGAGGACCTGTATACTGCAGGAGTCAAAAACGAGGGCTGTGAAAATATCTACAGACCCCTCACACCCCGGACATAAACCGTTTCAACTCCTTCCCTCAAAACAACGCTATAGAGCCCTGCACACCAGAACCACTAGACACAAGGACAGTTTTTTCCCGAACGTCATCACTCTGCTTAACAAACAATTCCCTCAACACTGTTCAACTATTTACAAAGTCTGCACTACTATTACTGTTAATCTTCTCATCACTCTTTATCGCCTCCCACTTGTGACTGTATGACTGTAACTTTGTCGCTTGTATCCTTACGATCTATATTGACTGTTTCCGAGTATGATTTGATTGCTTATTATTGTACCCTATGACTATTATTAAGTGTTATACCTTATGATTCTGGACTCTTGACAAATGTATCTTTTCTTTTATGTATACTGAACAAATTCCTTGTGTGTCCAATCACATTTGGCCAAAAAAAAGAATTCTGTTCTGTTCTGTTCTGTTCTGTTCTGTTCTATTCTATTCTATTCTACTCTATTCTACTCTATTCTACTCTATTCTACTCTATTCCTATTCTATTGCTACGAAACTGCCTTCCATTGAGGACCTGTATACTACACGAGTCAAAAAAAGGGCTGTGAAAGTATCTATAGATCCCTCAAATCCTGGACATAAATTATTTCAACTTCTACCCTCAAAATGAGATTGTAGAGAATTGCACACAAGAACAACTGGACACAAGGACAGTTCTTTCCCGCATGCCATCACTCTTGCTAAACAACTAATTCCCACAACACTGTCAAACTATTTACTAAGACTGTATTACTATTATTCTTCTCATCCTTCCTATTACCTATCTCTCCTTTCCTACTTATGACTATAACCTTGTTGCTTGTATTGAGAATTGAGAATCAAGAAATGGGATCTTTTAATGAAACCACTCAATCTATCCATATCAATCCTCTTTCCTAGGTACCATAACAAAATAGGATTTTAGCTTATCCATGGAAACTAAGAGAAACGGGCAGGCTGTCAATCAAATGCAGCTGAACTTGTAGAACAGCTGAAGTCAAACATGCTCTTTGCAAAAGGATGGAATTATATTTGATGTGCCCTCAATCTAGTCAGAAAAAAATAAATTAAAAACCTGGTTCATTTCCTTTTTTTTTTTTTGAAATACATAGTAAATAACATATACCAGAGCAATTAAAGTATAACCACCTGCATTAAAAGACCAAGAATCTCTAAGATCCCAGAAAGTGATCCATCCAAGGTGGGCTAGAAAGAAAGAATATATTTCTAAGGGAAAAAAGGGCATTAATCCTCTTTATTAAAAAAAAAAAAAGACTGGACTTTTAAGAAAAGGAATAGAAAAGACCTGCAAAAAATAATACTGCCTCTAATTCCTCTCATCCCAAAGCATGCTCTTAATTCACATTTAAAACTCTTCTTTCCTCTCCTGGATGTTTTCCTGGCATCTTAAACTTAGCGCTGGGAAAGGCTGTTCTGTGTGTTTTTCATTTGTTGTGTCATCCAGAGTTAGTGTCAATTTGGACAGCCTGGTAAATCTAAATGATTGATTAAAACAAAAAACAAAAAGAAAGTTGCTGTTGTCCAATTCATGGGGGTTGAAGTTGATGTTGAAGGCTACTACTAGGAAGAAACTGATAGATAGGATCTAACTCAAGAGGTATTAACTTTGAGGTACTCATGGTGTAAATGTCTATGGAGATTCTCAGTCTCCACCTGTCCATACCACCTATGTACAACACAGTCCTTTCAGCAGTTCCAAAAAGGTTCAACACCCATTTGTATTCTGATTCAGATGATCCTGAAGACACAGATAAAGTGTCCTTCAAGTGGCCTCAGCGGCTCTCTGAGAGAGTGCAAATGACCAGATGACTGCAAGGAATATAAATCCTTCCATTTCCCATCTAGTCAGAGCTGAAGAAGCTTCTTGGATGAGAAGCGAGTTATCTTCAAGGAAAAACAAATTCCAGTTGCCTCTTGAAAAAACACCTTTGGGACTACCAATGGAGTAATGTATGAGTGACATTGAGGGGCCAATGATTCTAAAGGATAATTCATTATTTTGTTAACTTCCTCAAACAGTAAATCTGGGGTGGTGGTCCTTATCTGTAAGTTGTTCTAGCGAACCTCTCCTTCCTTCTCCTATTTTTCTTTGATTGCGGTCAGGCAGAAAAGACCTGGACCACACATAAATTTCCAATTAAACTGATTTATTACGATTCATGGCCTTACTTATTACTATTCAAGGAATTTAGTCAGCCAAATATACACCACTATTTTGGTGCCAGATAAGGATCAACGGAATTCAAGAGGGATTGGACTTAGTCCATCTGTGCCTACGTAGGGATTCTAGGTTGATCCCTCCTTTGACTCTGTCCCTAGATTCTGACACTCCTCCTACAGTTACCATTGTAATATTTATGGCCCCAAAGTGAAAGTATGTAAAAAGCAAGTCAAAAGTAAAATAAAGTAAGCTTTCCTCCTTTTTGTCTTGTTTTACTTGCCTCTGTCTTTAATATTTTAGTTCCAATTAACTCTCCATAGCTACAGTCACAGTCTGGCTCATACTACCCCTAATCTTATTTTGTAAAATCCATCAATTATCTACTTTCCTTAATAATAAACAGTCAACATTCTCCTGAAGGTCCAGCCTGTTTGTCTAGTTAATTTTACTATTTTCAAAGGTACTTACATGAAAAAAATATTATGTTTTCTAAAAATCACTGTCTCCTTTATCAGTTTAAAACTTTCTTAAAACCCAATCCTGTTAATGTCCAGCGCAGGAAATTAGGAGTCAAGGTGGTTCAAATGAATACAAGTTTATTGCTTGCTAACACTCTCTACAGGAATCTAAATGACTAACAGTCAAAGCAAATTCGGCGGTAAATAAGACTCAAGGTGGGCTAGACATAGATCTCTTGTGGGAGTGAAGAGACTCTGAGACTGATTACCTGCTTGACCCCTCCCTCAGGCACTGCTTGGTCGTCTCCTACATCCAAGTATTTTTACTTTCAAGTCAAAGATAGTAATTGCAAAAAAACAGGCAACTTACCAAGTGGTCTTTCCTGCCTGTTGAAAGATCGCTCTTAAGTTCATAAATTAATTGTATAAAATAATTAGGTCAAATGTAAAGGCTGCACAGTGGTTTTGAGTGTGACGGAAATCTCTCAGTTCGCAAGCCGCTCAACCCACAGTCGACCACAAGAAACTCAATTCCTATGGTTTCCTCACAAGCATAGCTATCTAGAGCACAAATGGACGATCTTCAATCTCTCCTTTTCCAGAGAGAATTTCTTCAGCCGGAACATGTTGCTTGGCTTCCAATCTTCACCATGGTGCTGTCCCTGCTCACAGAGACACTCGCAGGGACATCCAACCTGCCTTAGGTTCTCACTAGGAAGCCTCCTCAATGGGAAAACATTGAAAAAAATACAGGTATATTGTGCCCATTTATGGCTCTTGCTAGTCTTATTATCTGTTTCATTTCCACCTACTAGGCTACCTCTGACAAATTACTCATGATGGAATATGGCCCTCGTTAGAAGAAAAAAAAAGAGCACACTATTGGTGTTAACACTATAAGTCACCTATTGAATGAATACCCTCTTCC
This sequence comes from Laticauda colubrina, assembly GCA_015471245.1. Lineage (NCBI taxonomy): Eukaryota > Metazoa > Chordata > Lepidosauria > Squamata > Elapidae > Laticauda > Laticauda colubrina. The sequence continues at coordinate 29,657,577 of BLBF01000036.1, forward strand.
TGCTGCATGAATCACAATTATCTGAAATCAACCTGATGTTTCCTTCCAGATGCCTTTTTAAACCTTCCTATACTTCAAGGAAAAGGACTGCATGAGGGGACAATTAAAGGCCTCTTCACATATGGTATTGTAGCAGTAACAAATAAAGTTGCAAACTGTAGACCTCTAAGCATAGATAACCCCTCACAGTTATCAATCAGAACAGAGCTGGAAGGGACCTTGGAGGTCTTCTAGTCCAGCCCCCTGCTCAAGCAGGAGACCCTATACCATTTCAGAGAGGTGGTTGTCCAGTCTCTTCTTTAAAAACTCCAGTAATGAAGCACCCACAACTTCTGGAGGCAAGCAGTTCCACTGGTTAATTGTCCTCACTGTCAGGGAATTCCTCCTGAGTTCCAGGTAGCTTCTCTCCTTGATTGGTTTCCATCCTTTGTTTCTTGTCCTGCCCTCTGGTGCTTTGGAAAGTAAGTTGACTCCTTCTTCTTTGTGGCAGCCTCTCAAATACTGGAATACAGGTAGTCCTTGACTTATGATCACAATTGAGCCCAAAAGTTTTGTTGTTAAGTGAGACATTTGTTAAGTGAGTTTTTGCCCCATTTTATGCCTTTTCTTGCCACAGTTGCTACGTGAATCATTGCAACTGATAAGTGAACAATATGGCTGTTAAGGGAATCTGGCTTCCCCATTGACTTTGCTTGTCAGAAGGTCACAAAAGGTGATCACGTGACCTTAGGACACAATAATGGTCATAAGTTGGGTTGCCCAAGCATTTGAATTCTGAACACATGATCCTGCTACAAAGGTCGTAAGTATGAAAAACGATCATAAGTCACTTTTTTCAGTGCTGTTGTAACTTTGAACAGTCACTAAATGAACTGTTGTAAGTCAAGGACTACTTGTACTGCTATCATATTCCCCCCTTGTCCTTTTTTTCTTGAGACTGGCCAAACCCAAATCCTGCAACCTTTCTTCACATGTTTTTGTCTCCGGGCCTTTAATCGTCTTGGTTGCTCTCAACCTCTTTTTTGTCACGTGGTGACCCAAACTGGATGCAATATTCCAGGTGTGGCCTTACTAAGGATTTATAAAGCGATACCAATACTTCACGTGATTTTGATTCTATGCCTCTGTTTTGACAACCAAGAATTGTATTAGCTTCTTTGGCTGCTTCTTTGGCTGCTGCCACACATTCCTGGCTCATGAAATGCTGAGTGTTGAAAAGCAACACTCAGTATCCCTTCCCTTTGCATTGCAGTCCATTCATACATTAAGTTGTAAGTTCTTGAATGAGCAAGTGATGCCAGTGCCTCCTTGGTAAAAATCAACAAGTCAAGTCAATGAATACTGCTGAAAATTTAATCAAGGTATTCTAAACAGATGGTAATACCATTCAACAGTTAAGAAGAGGCAAACTTTTATGTCTTCTTGTATCATTGTATATAGAACAGGGGTGTCACTCAATTTCATTAAGGGCCATATCAGGGGTGGGGCTGGCTTCCGGGGGGGGGGGGGGGGGGCGTGGCTGACTGGGTGGGTGTGGCCAGCTTGACGCCACTCCCTAAACTGCTGGCATGTTTCTTGTTCGCATTGGATAGACAGACCAGGGCGAAGTGACACAGGCCGGCCTTTACATCTTCCAGGGTGATCTTGTAGGCCAGATCCTACCATACTGCAGGCCAGATCCAGCCTACAGGCTATGCGTTTGACACGCCTGCTATAGAATGATGCGGCTAACGATCTAATTTTGCCATGTTTGGAAAGTCAGCTTTCACATCCATCAAACCAGAGACAACCTTTAGCTGAAGTACAAATTTTCCCTTGACAAACTTACGGTACCAAAAGAAGAGAATATGTGGTTCAGATACTGAAATGTGGAATCTTTGGTGCTCTCTGAGCTTGGCGGTTTGCTTGCAGATGTTTCATTACCAGACACGGTAACAACGTCAGTGATAGTGGGTACAAGAACACAGATAATATTATTTAATCTGGTAATGAAATGTCTAATAAAGGAGACTCTTTGTAGCTCAGGGCTGACATGAGGGGTCCTTGGTACTCTGAGCTTGCTTGTTTTCTTGCAGACGTTTCATTACTCAAACTAGGTAACATCATCAGTGCTAGTGATGTTACCTAGTTACCTACTAGCACTGATGATGTTATCTAATTTGAATAATGAAATGTCTGCAAGCAAATAACCAAGCACCACAGTTATGGCATTTAGCTCCAGGGGAACATTCAAGATGTAATCTTGCAAACTCTGTCTAATATATTTTTGTTCTAATTATATGGATCTTTTTCTTTTTCCTTGTTGTTACATCCATATGTGCACTAGGTAATTTGCATCCTAGGGAAATCAAAAAACACGTACACACTCCATTCCTAAAAACAATACAGGTAATCCTCAACTTACAACAGTTCAGTTAGTAACCATTTAGTTACAATGGCACTGGAAAAAGTGACTTATGACCATTTTTCACACATACACACACATTCCTCGGATCAGCACGTGACACTTTGCACAAGCTCCTCTATAAAAATCTGTTGCTATACCCCAATTTCTCTGCAGCCTGCCCTTAAATGCAAACTGTTTTGTTGTTAGGAATAAGTATTTCTTCTTTCCTTGCAGCTGTCTGGATCTCATTTTTATTTATTCTCGTGCAGCCCTGGCTTGAATTGGAACCCCAAATTCTTCTTCTTCTGACATGGTGATAAAGGGACTCATCCAAATTCAATCTCTTCTCTTTCTTATTTTTTCCCCCCAAAGGAGCATTTGTTCCATCCTAGCCCATAATATCTGCAGTCAGTCGAGATTCTTCTGTGTATCGTGTAAGAAATCAGTTGGTAAGAATTTATGAACCGAGTCAATCTTTTTCGCACGGACACATTTGATGCTGTGTGCAAGTGGAGCTCCACTGAAAAGTGGCTCTTATTTTAACCCTTCAATCCCCAGAGGAGATGAAAACTTTCCGTTTAGGAAGCCCCAAAAAATAAGTCCTTTTTGTGGATGCACAAGATAACGCAATCTCTTTCCCACCCACTCCCCCTAACCCTTGCCCCAAACCCCTACTGAATATCCCATTTGATCGAGTGAGACAATTGACTTGATTTAGTTTGCAGCTTCCTCTTTTGTCTCAGAGGCGCGTGGAAGGTTAACTGTATTTAACTTGGGGAGGGGGGAAAAGTGCCAAAAAGAACTTTATAAAAAGAGGGGAGGGGGGTGTCAAAACGGTACAGATGTCGATTTGTGGCTTCAGAGCTATTTCGACAGCATCCGAAGACTAAACCAGACTCCAAGCTGGCCATCAACTCAAACCCACGCCCTAAACGAGGTGCCAAGCCACAAGAGGAATTTGCGTCAACTGGGGAATACAACCAAGGAGAAGAACTTCTAATTATAGGGTCTGGAAGCGGAAGCCGTGAGTGAGTGATTACCAAGTTGAGGCCCCTGCTCTATGTTTACTCCAAGGCTTCCTCTCTTCTTCTCCTTGATGGATGAGGTTCCCCCCCCCCCCAAGGGTGGGGATTGAAGTTGCTGATGAGACACAGAAAGGCTTCCAGGACCGGGCGGGTGGGAGATGGTCTGGCTTCTGTGGCCATGTAGTAACATAAGTCTTTTCAACTAGGCGTCAGTTGGTTAGACCGAAGAAGGCCAAATTAGAGGGTAGGAAATCTCAGCTGGGCCCTTGCTGTCGAAAGTAAAGAGCAAGAGTGCGGGAGAGAAAAGAGAGGAAGCCAACCCCAGCTCCAAACGTCTTCTCTGGGACATCCTATTTATAACACCTCTCTAACTGCCGGATGGAGTGCGGAGGAGAGATCTCGGTGTCAGCAGGAGGAGAAAGGGCCTCGCCCTGGATTTACACTGCCGAGAACATGGTCGTTTGGGGAAGAATTACACAGGCTACTCTGCCCTTTGGTGGCCGCTCAGGGAAAGAGTCAAGAGTTCAGTGTGTCCAAGCTTTCTGGACAGAGGCATCTCAAAGCAATCCTTTTCAAACTCTGCTTTGGGACACAGATGAACATGGAATCATGGGGCTGGGAAGGGACTTTAGAGGTCTTCTAGTCCAACCTGTTCACCCAAGTAAGGAGTCTTTACAACTAGTCCTCAACTTACGACCACGATGGAACCCAAAATTTGTGCTGCTAAGCAAGACAGTTTGGAGTTTTGCCCCATTTTGCAAGCTTCCTTGCCATGGGGATTAAGGGAATCACTGCAGCTATTAAGTTAGGAACACGGTTGTTAAGTGAGTCTGGCTTCCCCGTTGACTTTGCTTGTCAGAAAGTCGCCAAAGAAGATCACATGACCCCGGGACACTGCGACTATCATAAAGATGAGCCAGTTGCCAAGTGACCAAATTTTGATCACGTCACCATGGGGACGCTGAACCGATAGGAAATGTGGAAAAAATGGCCCTAAGTCACTATTTTCAGTGTCATCATAACTTTGGTCACTAAACGAAGGTTTGTAAATTGAGGACTACCTGTATAACATCCTAGACAAATGACTGTCCATTCTCTTCCTAAAAACCTCCGGTGATGGAGTACCCACAACTTCTGATGGCAAGCTGTTCCACTGATTAATTGTTCTCGCTTGTCAGGAAATTTCTCCTTCGTTCCAGGTTTGCTTCTCTCCTTGAGGAGTTTCCATCCGCTGCTTCTTGTGCTTTGGAGAATAGCTTGACTTCCTCTTCTCTGTGACAGCCCTTCAAGTGTTGGAAGACAGCTATCGTGTCTCCTCTAAGCCTTCTCCTCCTTAGGCTAAACATTGCTAGTTCCCTTAGCTGTTCATCGTACGAGTTAGCCTCCAGACCCCTCGTCTCCTTCGTATACTACGGAAGTACTCAAATTAATTGTGTTAGCAATGAGAAGTTGCCCTCAGCCCCCCAAATTCTCACCCACAGAAGCCGACACCTCCTGATGAGTGGCTGTTTTTCGCCTGGCTCACTGTAATCTGTCACATTTCTGCTCTTGGTGCATTGGGGACACGGAGAGGGTTTCTGATACAGAATTATCTAATTTCAGGAGGAAAACAGTGCAGGTTGATGAGTGGATTGTGCAAAGGGCAGGCAGCTCTTCTCCCAAGATATGATTAATTTAGGACCTTGCCTTGCAATGTAGTTAGACTGTTTTGCTGGTTTCAAGTGTGGCTTGAGTATAAAGAAAGACCAAGTCCAGGTATTTACCCAGGATGGGCTTTAAAAATTTTAGCAACTGGTTCTCTGCCAGGTTGCTGGGTGGGCCTGGCCTAGTCAGTCTCCTGAACCATGGCGGGAGGGGGTTCCTTTTTGCCCTCTCCTGGCTCCGGAGGTTCCCTTTGAGCCTCCAGGACGAAAACAGGCTCCCAGGCAATGGTGGGGTGGGATTCAAAAAATTTCACTATCGGTTCTGTGGGTGTGGCTTGGTGAACATGGCGTGGCTTGGTGGGAAGGATACTGCATTCCCTTCCCTCCCTACCCCACTAACCTGCTTTCCAGCTCCCTTCTCCTGTGCAGGGCAACCAAAGGAGACCCAGACGGTCAGCCGGGACTTGGGAGGCAGAGAAGAGATGGGATTGACAGGGCCAGTCAGAGGTGGTATTTGCTGGTTCTCTGAATTACTGCAAATTTCCACTACTGGTTCTCCAGAACTGATCAGAACCTGCTGAATACCACCTCTATGCCCGGGCTCCAGAGGCTCTCTGGGAGCTGTAACCCTGTATTTACCTCGATAGGATTTACGTGTTTATTCAGCTGAATAAAGATGGGCCTCCATTATAGCAAAGGAGAACCCTGAAGACACTTTGACACTCTCATTTATATGTTTGCTACGTTGTCCACTTCTCCACCCGGAAGGATTGGCACCTTCTGCCCAGACAAGCTGGCACCCTCTAGTCTAGATCAGAAAAAGAACAGACATAGCCACCCACCATCCTTGGAGGTCCTTCAAGGGCACTGGGTGTCATCTTGGGGACTTTGGGTGCTTCCTGAGGAACTTTTCCTGTCCTTGAAGGCCTGCAGAGGCCATGGGTGACATTGGCACATATGCTCCCTTCAAGACTTTCAATAGAAACATTAAATTCCTGGCCAACAAGACTGAGGTGTGAAGATCAAACCAGAAGATGAGAAACAGGCTAGTCAGAGGTACTGGAAGAACAGAGTCGGGAAGGGACCTTGGAGGTCTTCTAGTCCAACCCTCTGCTCAAGCAGGAATATTTCAGACCAAATATTTCATTGTAATATTTCAGTCCAAATCATTGTCCGATATCTTCTTAAAAACCTCCAATGTTGGAGCACCCACAACTTATGGATACATGATGGGTTTATGGAGTGCCAGATCAGAAACACACCACCTCTGGATAGATTTTCCATTGATTAATTCTTCTCACAGTCAGGAAATTTCTCCTTAGTTCCAGGTTTCATCTTTCTTTACTGATCTTCCAACTGTTACTTCTTGTCCTTCCCTCAAGGCTTTGGAGAACAGGTCACTCTTCTCTGTGACAACTTCATATAGTATTCATATTAATTCTTATAATAGCAATAGCACTTAGACTTAGATACTTCTTTATAGTGTTTCACAGCCCTCTCTAAGCAGAGTCAGCCTATTGCTCCCAACAATCTGGGTCCTCATTTTACCCACCTCAGAAGGATGAGAGGCTGAGTCAACCTTGAGCCTAGTGAGATCCGAACTGCCACATTGCAAGCAGCTGGCAGTCAGCAGAAGTAGACTGCAGCACTCTACCCTCACCAGACGTGGCATTCAGAAGGTTCTGACCAGTTCTGGAGAACCGGTAGCAGAAGTTTTGAGTAGTTCAGAGAACCGGCAAATCCCGCCTCTAGCTGGAGATTTTACAGTATCCTTCCCCTGCCACACTCAGTAAGCCACACCCACAGAACCAGTAGTAAAAAAATTTGAATCCCACCACTGACTCTAACCACTGCGCCACCGAGACTAATTCATATAATAGGTTGGAGGTGGGGGAATGCAAGTATATTATTTGTTGGTAGGTAGTTTTTGACTTACAACCATTTGTTTAGTGACTGGTCAAAGTTACAACGGCATTGAAAAAAATGACTTAGGACCACTTTTCATACTTACAACCGGTGCAGCATTCCCATGGTCACGTGATCAAAATTTGGATGCTATGCAACTGGCATGTTTCATGACAAGTGCGGTGTCCTGGGGTCATGTGATCCCCTTTGGCAACCTTCTGCCATGCAAAGTCAATGGGGAAGCCGGATTCATTGAACTACAATGGAACCAGCTTAACAACTGCCGTGATACACTTAACAACCAGGGCAAGAAAGGTTGTAAACTGGGGAAAATCTCAGTTAACAACTGTCTCACCAAGCAACAAAATATTTGGGCTCAGCTGTGGCTGTAAATCAAGGGCTATCCGTACCCTTAGTAACGCCGAGCGTGTCCACTTTCCATTTCTGCAAAGACACATCAACGCCAATCCGAAACAATGAGTTCATTACAATGTTAGTTTTATACCGTGCAATATGAATGAAACACAGCAGAAGATAGCTTATTAAATCTGTGAGGCTCCCCAACAGTCATGACGAGGTATTCCCCCCCCCCCCCCCGCCGCCTGAGGACTCGGATAAATGAGAAAAGACTTTCAAGGGAGAAAATTCCAATTTAGATTTCTTTAACGATTAACCCTGGACCACCATCGTATTTCAATAAGCCACATTTAACTAACCAGAGGAATTTCAGCTCTGTTAAAGGTGCAGTCAGCCATCCTCAGGGGGTACACAGTTTAATCTGTTTTACTGCAGGCCGAACATTAATTTTCCCTGTTATGAATGGATGGTAAAGCTCACTCTCTTGGAGCCAAAGAAGGAATTGCTGTTTAAAATTTAGATGTGTCACATTTCACAAGTCTTGGCCAGCGGGGTGAAGTCTGTAGATGGGAAGATAAATTATTGACCAAATTACAATGAAGGGGCATTCCTTGAACCTTGGGCTTTTCTCGGAGGGTCTTTCCAAGTGCATTTTAATCTCCCAGTCCTACGAGTTGCTTCACCTTTGCAACAGAGTAAAGCAGTATGAAAAATGGCCATAAGTCTTTTTTTTCCAGTGCTGTTGTAACTTTGAACGGTCACTAAATAAACTGTTGTCAGTTGACAACTACCTGTACATTCCTTGGAACTGCCTAGAAGCCTGATTTCCCAAGCTTGACGCTTTGGGTTTAAGGCAGGACTAGAACTCATGACCTCCCAGTTTCTAGTCTGGTGGCTTAACCGTTACACCAAACCAGCTCTCATCATCAACCCCTATCAGGTCCCACTGTTACCTGCAGACATTACAGAATAACTCCAGCACCTTGCAAATATATTGGTAATGCGCTGTATCAATGGTACTCTGGGGAGAAAAGTGGCAGAACCTTAGGGCAGTGTGAAAAGGGGATCAGCCTAGAATCCCTATGTAGTTGAAAGTCTTGTGGAGAAAATAGGAGGAGGAAGGAGTATTAGGTATGTTTGTTGCTTTGAGTAATAAAGTAGTTAAAGGCGGGATAAAAATCACATAAATAAACCCATGACTTGTTGGATCATTGTTTCCAATATACTGTATTCTCTTACTTAAAGAGAAATAGAATAACGGCAACAATGGTGGGATTCAAAATGTTTTACGACCGGTTCTGTGGGCGTGGCTTGGTGGGCGTGGCTATGCAGACATGGTCATGTGATTGGGTGGGTGTGGTGGGTTTTTTTTTTTTGGTTTTTTTTTGCTTTTTTACAGCCAACACCCCCCCATTTTGGGAGCCTTCTGGGCCTCAAGAAAGCTTCATGGTGGGGGGCATTTTTGCTCCCAGGAAGCTCCCCTGGGGCTCAGGAAGGCAAAAAATGGAGAGGAGGGCTTTGCCTTAAGGTATTAAGAAATACCTTAAGGGGTGAGCATCAGCCGGGCGGGCTGAGCGAGCATCAGGCAGGCGGGATAAATGAGCCAGCGGCAACTGGATGACCGGTTCGGAGGCGTGGCCAACCAGAACTTACTACCAGTTTGGCAACCCACACCAAATCCTTGCTACTGGTTCGCGCAAACCAGTGCAAACCGGCTGAATACCACCAATGAACAAGCAAGCAAGCAAAAAACTTCAGAGAGGAGCAATTCCCGACTTTCCACTGTCTTCCCCATTGACTTTCCTAGTTGGCAGAGAACATTGAAAATGTTCACCATGTGACTGAAGCAGCCACAACTTTGTCAAATTTCAAGCCTGTGGGAGTCATGGGTCTAGGATTTTGAGTACATTCTGTAAATTGGCCCATTTTTGGTTCATTGGTTCAAAAACTGTTTGCTCTCTGGTGCCCCATTTTGTCCAACCAAAGATTACAAACAAAGAGACATGAGAATTTTATTAATATTTAGATTCTGCTGACCAACTGTACAGCAACTCTTTTACAATAATCCTTTCCAACATTCCACTGGCTTGGAAAGAATAAAAAGGTTATTATTTTTCCAGCAAGGGGAAAAAAAGAAACACAGAGAATTGATTCTATTCACACCAGTGCAGCTGAGTGAAAGAAACTATGAAAGAAATGCTACTGGCAAACAAGAACTTATGTTTATCTCCTGCTATACTAATGTTTAACTCACATCGTAACATTTATAGCTCCGGGTTAAGCTTTGGCATTAAAAATTGAAGGTTGAAATATTGCTTCTGCCACTGGAAGTAGTAATCAGCCTCTTCCAGCAGCAGTTCTAACACAAACACAAAGAATTTACAAGGAACTTCTCCATTACACTATCAAATTCACCCATAGTTCACTGAAGGTGGATAATCATGACTGGCTTCAAATTGCCATTTAACCACTGGCCTACAACAGCTAGTTCAATGATTAAAAAGTTGCTTCTTTTCACGCAGGGATGTATCTCACAGCACAAATAGCCACATGAAGTCCCCCACCTCTTAATCTTAAATTTGTTCTCGAGAATTATGGCATAATGTCAGAGAAACAAAGAAACAGGACCATTCAAAAGGTTGCAGTATATAAGATTTATTCAAGCCTATAGACAAGAACCTGGTTAACTAAATTTCAATATTGAATTGGCACCAGATAAGGGTCAATGGAAGTCAAAAAAGGTTGGGCTTATGGGAACACAGCAACTCTAAGCTGATGACAACTCCACCCTCCTTCGACACATAACTTGCCACCTTTGATGATACAGATGGGAAAAATAATTTGTTTTTAAAATTTGAGTTATAGTTCGCTAACTGAGCTCTATTTTAATGTATGTTATGCTCTGTCAACTACAGTAGTCTTCGACTTACGACAGTGTTGTGACCCCGATTCCCGAGCCTATGCTGTGAGAGGAAGAGGACCTGGAAGATGAGGAGGAGGAACTGGGAATGCCTTCCTCCCCAGGACCTTCCTCTCTGGCAATGCCTCAGGTTCCATCAGACAGCTGAGAGGAACAGCCTGAGATTAATCAGGAGGAAGGCATATCAGAGCAACCCCTGACAGGGAGTAAAGAGGAAGAGTGTTGGCTCGATCCTAAGCAGCGTCATAGGGAGAAACATGAGCATCAACATAGGAGGCGTGGGAGAGTCAGAGAGTGAGCTGAGTCATTGAGCCACACCCCACAGGGGATAAAAGTGGGTGTGTTTTCTCCTGAAGCTTTGTACGGGACAAAGTTTAACCTTACTTCAGATTTTCTTCCTGAATGACTATTTTTGTGGACTGCCTTGTGATTTTCTGTGAGTAAAACTTTATTTGTTATCAGTTCAGACTTGGCAGGCAGAACATGTTGGAATGCCAAGAATATTATCAGTTCCAAAGAATTAACTCTGTGAAGTCTGAGCCAGCTTGCCTGCCTGTGTTTGTGTGAGTTTGTACTCTTTCATCTTTTGGGAAAGAGGAAAGGCGAGACAGAACACGACAGTTGAGCCCAAACTTTCTGTAACTAAGAAAGAGAGTTGGTAAGTGAGTTTTGACCTATTTTATGACCTTTCTTGTCACAGTTCAGTGAATAATTGCAGTTAAGTTAGTAACACAGTTTTTAAGTGAATCTGGCTTCCCCATTGACGTTGCTTGTCCGAGGGCTGCAACAGGGAATCACATGACCCCAGGACACTGCAAGCATTATAAATACATGCCAGTTAGCAAGTCTCTGAATTTTGATCAAAGGACCACAAGGATGGTACAATGTTTGTAACTGTGAAAAATGGTCATAAGCCATTTTTTTCAGTGCATTGTAACTTTGAACCACCACTAAATGAATGGTTGTAAATTGAGGACTATCTATACTCTCCTGACTTTTGGAGGTCTTCATTTTAATTCCACTTGCTTTGTTAGGTAGAAACCCAAGCATGTCTCTCAGTAGTTGTAGTTCTGGAATCTTTAGGGATTACACATACCAGCAGTCCTCAACATACAACCATTCATTTAGTGACCCTTCAAAGTTACAATGGCACTGAAAAATGTGACTTACAACTGGTGCTTGTATTTACAACTGTTGTAGCATCCCCACAATTTTATGATGAAGATTTGGGCACTGGGCACTTGTTCATGATATTGCAGCATCCAAAGTCACGTGATCCCCATTAGTGACCTTCCCAGCTGGCTTCTGGAAAGCAAAATTAATGGGGGAGACTGGATTTATTTAACAGCCATGTGAATCATTTAACAACTGCAGTGATTTTTCTTAACAACCATGGGCAAAAACTAACAACCATTGGGCCCAACTTACTTAACAACCAAAATTCTGGTCACAGTTGTAAGTCAAAGGCCCCCTGTATTCATGGACAACAGCACTAGATTAGTGGCAACCCAAAGTGAAATGGAGCAGGGCATCTAACTGCTGAATAATTTAGATCAGGATGAGGCTATCATTTCTCATACTACCAAAGAAGATACATAGCTGTTATCAGTCAGGTCATGCTTGCTATATTCTTAATTAAGTTCCATTTTTGAAAAATATTCAAAAGCTAGTAGGCGTACCTGATAACTCTAAAGGTGTTTCTGCAACTGCAGTTTCAACTTTCGTCAAAAATTGAATTTATTCAAAAGCCAATCAATAAATGAGCCCAGAACCTCTGTCTCTCTGCATGTGAGGTTCTCTGATATTGATCAGACTGAGACCAAATTTGCTTCTTAGTGGCTTATGTCGCTGGATCCTGGGGTCGACTTTCAGATTTAGGGACATTGCTGCCCAAAGTCAGCTTTCACAAATTAAAATGGCATTTATCTAAAGATAAAGGTTCCCCTCGCATATCCATGCTAGTTGTTTCGAGCTCTTAAGGGATGTTGCTCATCTCAGTTTCAAAGCCAAAGAGCCAGCACTGTCCGAAGACATCTCCGTGGTCATGTGGCCGGCATGACTAAATGCTGAAGGCACACAGAACACTGTTCCCTTCCTACCAAAGTGGTCCTTATTTTTCTACTTGCATTTTTACATGCTTTTGAACTGCTAGGTTAGCAGAAGCTGGGGCAAGTAACGGGAGCTCACTCTGTTATGCGGCGCTTGGGATTTGAACTGCCAAACTGCCGACAAGCTCAGCATCTTAGCCACTGAGCCACCGCGTCCCCAATGAAGCTTTAAAGAATAAAAAACAAGGATGTTCATGTTTTCTCAACTGAAGGCTGTGCCACAAAGACTAGACCCAGATAATAAAGCCTGAATGGGAATCTTTTAACAAAAATATTTAAAAAGTTTTGGCTACTTACAGGTTTTCAAGGAAGGCTGGAATTTAGTGGCTGAGTGTATGGTAGGTAGATAGCTGGGATTAAGTCATCTCTCCTAGCTTCCTTGCTGAATAAGATTTATTTAAATATATTAAGGGTGTGCATAGGGTTCTAGAAGACAGTATTTTCAACATTAAGCCAAAATCAAGAACCCACAGAGGCATAACCTCAAACTGGCAGGAGGGAAGTTCAAAAGTATCATTAGAATGTGTGACTTCATAGAAAGAGGAGTGGAAGCTTGAAACCAACTTCCAGCGGAGTTAGTGGGCCAACTATCAGTAACTGAGTTTAAACATGTTTGTGAAAACACATGTCCACCTGGATCTCACCAGCTAGTAAATAGATATAATGTATTATCATATTTTTGTCTTTTTTCTCATCAACAACTGTTGGAGAGCAACCATCCCATTTAGGAAGAGGATGAAATGAGGAATTAGCTGAGAATTGTTAGGTAAACACAAGAGGGCAAGATCTGACTCACCATGCCTTTGAGCCTTATTTATTCTTTCCTGAGAGAATCTGCCAGTCTGAAAAGATTAAGCATAGCACAATAAAGTAGCTAGTTTGTACTCGACAGAGGTGGAGTCTGATTGTTTGTGCCTGACACAATATTAACAGAAGGTGCAGTCAACTAATACTACTCCATAAAGCTTAAGTAATACTACACCTAGAATACTATATCCAGTTTTGGTCACCACACTATAAAAAGATATTGAGACTCTAAAAAGAATGCAGAGAAGAGCAACCAGGATGATTTGATAGGATGATGATACGATGAATGGTTGCAGGAACTGGGCCTGGCTAGTCTCGTGAAGAGAAGGACCAGGGGAGACAAGATAGCAGTCTTCCAATATTTGAGGGGCTGCCACAGAGAGGAGAAAGGGGTCAAGCTATTCTCCAAGGCACCTGAAGGCCAGACAAGGAATAATGGATGGAAACTGAACAAGGAGAGATTCAACCTAGAAATAAGGAGAAATTTTCTGACAGTAAGAACAATAAACCAATGGAACAGCTTGTCTTCAAAAGTTGTAGGAGCTCCATCACTGGAAGCCTTCAATAAGAGACTGGACTGCCATTTGTCAGAAATAGTGTGGGGTCTCTTGCTTGGGCGGGTGGTTGGACTAGATGACCTACAAGGTTCCTTCCAATTCTGTTGTAACCATTCAGTAAAACCATTCAGATATTGAGAGAAATCTGACTACTTCTCCCTTCCAGAAAGACTGCAGCTCAGTCAATCCCAGTTTACATAAAGCAAAAATGAAAATTTCAGTAAGTTTGTGGACTTTGCCAAAAAGCCTGGACTCTTCTACGATCTGCTCAAGATGGAAAATTTGCTTTGGATACTGAACTGATGTTTTAACCCTCGCTTGCAAGTCCATGTAATAAGTCAGAATGGCTGGAAAACTAAATGAGTATATTCCACTTGCAATGCAAACCACATCATGTGTTCCAACTCTCCAGACCTTCCTTCCTTGCCAGGCTGGATCTACAACACTGCCACACACATGCAGACATTCAAAATGAAAAAGCACTACACAATCTCAAACCATCTCTATCTATTGAACCGGACGGAATGTGTGCCTGCTTCTTAAAAAAGCTATCCACTGCCCGAGCCGAACCTCTAAGCATAATCTTTGAAAAATCTTTCAGGACCAGCTCCTTGCCAAAACTCCTTGTGACTGCGGTCACAAGCCACAGTCATCCCCATCCTCAAAAAGGGAGGCCCTAGCCTAGTTGAAAATTACAGACCAATCTCTTTATGCTGCGTCACTTGTAAAGTCATGGAATCAATTATTAACCAATCCATCATCCTCCACTTAGAGACAAACAGCCTACTCTCTAATAAACAATTTGGTTTCAGGAAAAAACTATCCTGTTATCTGCAACTCTTACACTGCAAAAACATATGGACTACACAACTCGATCAGGGCAAAACAATAGACTCAATTTATACAGACTTCTGTAAAGCCTTTGATTCAGTGGTACACGGCAAGCTACTCTAAAACTAAAATCTTATGGTATCTCTGGACACCCGCATAACTGGATAGAAGCATTCCTGTCAAACAGACAACAAATGGTCACAATTGGGAGCGTCCTATCAAATTCTGTACCTATCAACAGTGGTGTCCCCCAAGGCAGTGTTCTAGGACCAACTCTCTTCATACTCTACATAAATGACCTCTGTGATCATATTAAGAGCAACTGCGTTCTCTTCGCTGATGATGTAAAGCTATGCAACACCACAGACAATAGTGCTACCCTTCAAAAAGACCTCGACTATGTATCAGAATGGTCAAACAAATGGCAATTTCAAATCTCAACAAATAAATGCTCTGTCTTACATAGTGGCAAAAAAAATCAGAAAACAAAATACAAGCTGAATAGTCAAGACGTTGTTGATGATCCAAACTCTGTCAAGGAACTTGGAGTACTCATCTCTAATGACCTAAGTGCTAGAACCCACTGTAACTACATAGCCAAAAAGGCATTAACAGTTGTTAACTTAATCTTACGTAGCTTCTTCTCTGGTAATATCATACTACTAAGTAGAGCATACAAAACATTTGCTAGACCAATACTTGAATACAGCTCATCAGTCGGGAACCCACATTACATATCTGATATTAACACAGTTGAGAAAATCCAGAAATATTTCACAAGAAGAGTTCCCCACATCTCTACTCGTAGCAGAATACCTTATGCCACCAGACTTGAAATTCTAGACCTAGAAAACCTAGAACTACACTGCCTTCGGTCCAAACTAAGTATATTATATAAAATCATACATTGCAATGTCCTACCTGTCAATAAATACTTCAGCTTCAACCATAACAATAGAAGAGCAAACAATAGATACAAACTCAAGGTTAATCACACCAAACTTGATTGCAGGAAATACGACTTCAGCAACAGTCAATGTCTGGAATACTCCACCTGACTCTGTGGTTTCTTCCCCAAACCCCAAAAACTTTAACCTTGACTGTCTACTATTGACCTTACCCCTTTCCTAAGAGGTCTGTAGGGGGCGTGCATAAGCGCACCAAGTGCCTACCATCCCTTGTTTCTTTTATTTTTCTTATATGTATCCATGTATTCATAACTATGTTTTTACTTTTACCTATTATCTTGTAAGCAACTGACAAACAAACATGCTGCTTTAGTCTTTGACCAGGTGGCCTTTTGCACTGAGGTGGCTCCTAATTTTGGAGGCCAAACATTTTGCTTTACCTCTTCAGGTCTCCAAAATATGACCCGAGAAGGGATACAGGTAGTCCTCAACTTACAATAATTCATTTAGTGACTGTTCAAAGTTGCAATGGAACTGAAAAATGTGACTTACAACTGATCCTTGTATTTACAACCATTATAGCATTACCACAATTACTTATGACCATTTCCCACACTTACAACCACTGCAGCATCCCCGTGGTCGCCTGATTTACATTTGGATGCTTGATAAGTGGTTCATATTTATGATGGTCACAGTGTCTGGGGGTCATGTGATCAGCTTTTGCGACCTTCGGACAAGCAAAATCAATGGGGGGGGCAAGTTTTACTTAACAACTGCATAACTAATTTAATACAACTGTGGTGATTTACTTAACAAATGTGACAAAAAAAGTAGTTAAATGGGACAAAATTCACTTTGTAAATGTTTCCGTTCACAATATAAACTTTAGGCTCAATTGTGGTCATATGTCAAAGACTACCTGTAATAATAACATAAAATAATAACATAAAATAAAGTAGCATGGTTTTCTACAGTTGGGCAACAATTTCCTGGGGTTTAAGGTAGGGGCAAGAATCTTTCTTATCATTTGCTGCCTTAATGGCTGATTATGTTGCTTAGGATAAATCTGAACTCAGGATGTCTATTGGTCTCTCTTCTCAAGACTGTACTGATTTAAAGCTGTTCCTGGCCTTCCTACTCCAACCACCATCATCAAAGATATTTGCCCCATCATAATAGAGAGACAGTTTTTGTCTAGTAGTCAAGACACCAGTCTAGAAAGCAGAAGACAGTGAGTTCCAGTCATCTATGGAGATTCTCAATCATCCACATCTTGGTTGTCCCAAAGGTGCTTGTCAAGAGGCAACTGGACTTTTTCATTTTTTCTTTGAAAATGTTTCACTTCTCATCCAAGATTCTTCTGTTCTGACTGGATGGGGGGAATGGAAGGATTTATACTCTTTGCAGACAGCTGGTCATTTGCATACTTTTTAGAGTGTCATTGAGGCCACTTGGAGGTTTATCTGTGTCCTCAGGTCTTTCGAAGACGTTTCACTTCTCATCCAAGAAGCTTCTCCAGCTCTGACTGGATGGTGAGGAATGGAAGGATTCATACTCCTCGCAGACAGTTGGTCATTTGCATCCTTTCAGAGCATAGTTGAGCCCACTTGGAGGTTTATAGGAGTTCTAGTCCACCTTAGCCATGAAAGCCAGCTGGGTGATTTTGGCCAATCACCAGGAGATGGTGATTTCTAGTCCGGGTTTAACTGTGAAGCCGGCTGGATATCTTTGCGGCAGTCTCTCTCACTCTCAGCCCAACCCACCTCACAGGGTTGCTGTTTGGGGGGAAATAAGAGGAAGCTTTGCTGGATATGTTTGCCACTTTGAGTTATTTTTAAAAATGATACAGGTGGGATACAAACCAACAATTCCTCGGTGATGCATATTGTTCTGCCTGATAGTCTTGTAACCCTAAAATCTTCAGACATGCAGTCAGCTAGTTAAATACACAAGAATTTGATAGAAAAGAGCCTTTTCTTGGCCATCTCCCTTAGACTGCAAGTGCCCAGTCCCCATGGAAAACAAGCATCCACCTTTTAATAGCCAACCGTAATTGGGATTTTCACTGCAAAAACACAAAGCAAACTCCCCCATTTTTCTAATTTCGATCACTTGCGCCTACAAATCTATTGAAATCTGGATTGTATAAAATGGCTTCTCGGGATTTTAAACATAGGCCTGCAAAAAGCTTTTTTAAAGAGTTCTAAATTCCTCATTTGGACATGAAATTAAACATGATCCTTTCAGGGTTTATGACAAAGGAGCAGTTTTGCTCACAGAAAAGTGAGGAAATTCAGTTCAATTTCCCGCATGTAAGGCTGAGGAAGAGTCTTTGGAGTCACTCCCAGATATGCTTCCCGGCCTCAGCCACAAGCTTTGGAAAGAGCTGACAAGTAGTCCTCAACTTACAATTATTCATTTAGTGTCCATCTGAAGTTACAACAGCACTGAAAAAAGTGACTTGTGACCGTTTTTCACTCTTATAACAGTTGCAGCATCCTTCTGGGTCACATGATCAAATTTCAGTTGCTTGGCAACTTGCATGGATTTATTTTTTGCAGTGTCCCGGAGTCATGTGACAGACTTCTGAGAAGCAACGTCAATGAGGAAGCTAGATTCATTAACAACCCTGTTACTAACAATTAGAATAATAGAATAACAGAGTTTGAAGGGATCTTGGAGGTCTTATAGTCCAACCCCCTGCCTAGGCAGGAAACCCTACACCACTTCAGACAAATGGTTGTCCAATCTCTTCTTAAAAACCTCTACTGTTGGAGCATTCATAATTTCTGGAGGAAAGTCATTCCACTGGTTAACTGTTCTCACTGTCACTACATTTCTCCTAAAGCCCATGTCACACTGCACCAACGGATGGAAAGAGGATGTAAAATGGAGAGAAACACTTGCCATCCATTGGTTAACATGATGCTTCCGTTCTGTACTCACTGCCTCTGTTTTTCATCCTCTCTATCCGTCCAGCATCTGTCGACTGAGATTCCATCCGCTCAAAAAGTTTTGATCTGCTCAAAACTTTTTGAGTGGAAAATGTATCCAACGCGTCCGTTCTGCATCCGCAACGCATACGAGGAACATCCGTTCTACATCCGTCATCATCCGTTACGCATCCACTATGTCCGCTAGGCATTCGCTGCGCATCCGCGCAACTAGCATCCGCTCCAGTGCAAAACGGACACAGGAAGGAAGCGAAACGGACGCGGAACGGACACGCAGCGTTAGTAGCACGGATGGAGAAAGGATGAAAGCGGATGTAGCTCGCATACAAAGCATTAAAAGGAAAAAATGTTCGCAGAGGGGACCTATCTTGGATATTTAGGATGTCTGCAGGATGCCTAGAGGATGCAAAGGGACACCGAGTGGAAAACCTATCTTTCCTATAAAAAGGGGGAGCAACTCACCTGGATCTCACTTTCAGACCATCAGCCCTGCTGTGCAGACCTTTTCAGCCTTCATCTGGCTCTTGCTCTTCCACAGCATCCAGTCACGTCCACCATGGATCATAATACACTCCTTTTGGTAGCCACCATCGTTCTGCAACAGTGCGAAGCCATCTACAGGCTCTTTCACCTGTTCTACGCGAAGAAAAGGAGGCGGCCAAGAAGTGTCTGGGTCTGAAGATGGATCGCCAGAAGAACCGAGTACGGACTGTATAACAAGCTGATGGTGGAGCTGAGGAACGAAGACCCTCATGCATTCCAGAACTTCATGAGGATGCCTCCAGCCATGTTTGACAAAGTTGTGGAGCGGCTGACACCCAGGTTGACCAAGCAGAGCACCAACTTCTGGCCCAGCTCAAGGTGGCACTGACTTTGCGCCACCTGGCCTCAGGGACCACCTACAGGAGCATGCAGTATGGCTGGAGGGTGCCACACAACACCATCAGCATTGTGGTCAGAGAAGTGGTGCAGGCCATCATCGAAGAATACCTGGAGGAGCTCCTCCAGTGCCCCTCCACTGAAGAAGGCTGGAAGAAAGTTGCAGAGCAGAGGTATCAGAAGTAGAAGATGGCAAGCACGTGGCCTGCAAAGCTCCAGCCAAGTCAGGGTCCACTTATTTCAACTACAAGGTCTTCTTCAGCATCATCCTCTTCGCCATGGTGGATGATGACTACAAGTTCATGTACATCGATGCTTCAGGCAACGGCTCATCTTCAGATGCCCAGGTATACAACGCCAGTCACCTCAAGGAGGGGTTGGAACACAACCTCATCATGGGCTTCCCAGATCCAGACCTCCTGCCCAACGACACGCAAGATGTGCCCTACTTCATCATGGGGGATGACGCCCTCAGAACCTACCTCATGAAGCCCTACACTTCCAGACTCCTCACCCGTGAAGAGAGGATCTTCAACTACAGGCTATCCAGGGTAAGGCGGGTGGTGGAGAACGCCTTTGGCATCCTGCCAACAGGTTCCAGGGACTTCTCACCACCATGCAGCATTGCCCAGAGACCGTGAGGAGGATCGTGGAAGCTTGCTGCATCCTGCACAATCTCATGCGTACCGCTACCCAGTGTTGCAGAACAGGCTCGTGGACCTCCAACAAGGCAATGGGGACATGGAGCCTGGGGAATGGAGGCAAGGGCAAAACCTGATAGATACTCTGAATGTTCAAGGCCCCAACAGAGCCTCACATGAAGGGAAGAAGCAGCGCAACCTCCTGAAACACTGGTGCAACTCCCCAGCTGGACAGTGGAGTGGCAAGACTGGATGGTAGATGGTTAATGGATACTTCCTCCAGCCTGTCTCATCACACTGATGAGATTGGGCCATGTATGTTGAGTGGGCCTACAATGAACAGGGCATTTAATAAAGAGTTGTGTTTATGTTGAAATGTGTGGATGAATGATTACATTGTTATTGGTAATAAAGGGCCATAGGTGTGGCACCTGGGAGGGTGGACCATACAGTCCAAATATGCTTGCACTGGAGGTTTATCCCACAGCTATTACCCATCCCACAGGTATCCTAACCCATCCCACAGCTATTACCCATCCAACAGGTATCCCTGCCCATCCCACAGCTACTACCCATACCAAAGGTATCCCTGCCCATCCCACAGCTATTACCCATCCCAAAGGTATCCCTGCCCATCCCACAGCTATTACCCATCCCACAGGTATCCCTGCCCATCCCACAGCTATTACCCATCCCAAAGGTATCCCTGCCCATCCCACAGCTATTACCCATCCCAAAGGTATCCCTGCCCATCCCACAGCTATTACCAATCTCAAAGGTATCCCTGCCCATCCCACTGCTATCTTAACCCATCCCACAAGCATGCAAAGGCTTAAACCATTTCTAAAAGTTTCCACCAAGACTTTAACTAAAATAAATGAAGCAAGTGTGTGAAGCAAAGATAATCTTTATTAGTAACAAGCTGTAAAAGCAAAATGACCCAAGTCAAGTGTCCAAAGCAAAGATAAAGTCAACAGGTAGCCACCCAGTCTCTGGCACTCTTCTTGGTCACTCTGAGGCATGTCCAGTCTCAGGGGTGAAGGGTCCAGATGCTGTGGAGGTGGCTGCTGCTGGAGTGCTGGTCTGAGGCATCATTGGGGTGCCTGGCCCCGAGAGGACAAAAGGGGACGGTGTGTGGAGGAAGCTCTCAGAGAGCTGGCTCAGCCCCGTGATGTTGAGAGCCCCTTCCTCCAGGACATGGGGTGTCAGCTGATGATGACAGATGTTCTGAGGCCAGGCTTGGCTGTGGGGTGGAGGAAGGAGGAGTGTAGTGGGGATGTCTGGTCTGCAGCTGAGCGAGGTGAGGCATGGCATCTGTGGCATGGGTGGCATCGGTGACATCAGTGGCATCGGTGGCACTGGTGGTGTATGATGTACCTGTGCCTGGACTGGGAAGGGCTGCCTGTGCTGCTGGACCTCCTGGTAGCCATAGCCTTGGTAGGTGAGGGCCTGTGGAAAGCCTTGGAAGGGCAGTGACATCACCTGGGGTGGAGGAGCAGGCCTGCACTGGGTGGGAGCAGGTTCATCTTGGTCTGGAGGGTTGTGAAGAAGACCGGTGATCCTTTCCTTCACCACTGGGGTTCCGACATGTTCATGAGGGTCCGGTTGACATAGGTGAGGAAGGGCTTGCAGTTGGAGGATGGGACGTCGGTGTGTACCAGCTGAGAGAGGAGATCTACACTGCTTCTGATGGTGTCCCTGATCTCCAGCAGGACAGTGTGGCTCTGCCCCTCCGGTTTGCCTCTCTGCCTTTCTGTGGAGGTGGAGCTGGGGGTGAATGTGGGTTGGCCTATGGTGGAAGTGCCCTCTCCTTGCTCCCACTGTGTCAGGGGGTCCTCCACGCGCTCCACCACGGGTAGTGCAGCTGTTGGGGGTTCTTCGCCGTGGGACGCTCCACAGATACCTGCCTGGACACAGGAGCTGACTCTTGGCCAGAAGAGGACTGGCTTTCAGCGGGCTGCCTGAGAGAGAGGGTTATGAGAGGGGCTGCTCCTCGGTGGTGGATCTCACCCTCCAAGAAGCTGCACTTGGCCATCACGTAGGTCTCTCGGTCCGTCAGCTTGACCGTGGCCTGGCCAGATTTCTTGAGGTGCAGCTTCCTGTACCAGGTGTGCATGTGCTTCCACCAGCCGAGGAGCACCTCCGAAGTGTAGCCCAGACTCTCCGCCTTCTCTCTCCAAGCAGCCTGCTTCCTTTTGGTGTCTCGATAGAGCCTGTGTCCCTTCCTCCATAGATACTCATTCTCCCTCATCCATTCCAGCACCTCATCCTCATGTTCCTCTTCGATGGAGTATTGCCTCCTCTCCTGTTCACGCGTCTGCCTCTTCCTCCCTCTGGCAGGGCCATATGGGCCCTCATCAGAGGGGCTTCGAGGTTGTAGGGGCTGCTCCTCCACACCACCATCAGCAGCAGCAGCAGCAACAACAACAGTAGCAGCAAAAGCAGGACCAGCAGGACCAGCAGCACCAGCACCAGCAGGACCAGGAGCAGCACCAGCAGAGTAAGCACCAGCAGCGCCAGCAGGACCAGGAGCAGCACCAGCAGAGTAAGCACCAGCTGCACCAGCAGCACCAGGAGCAGCGTAAGCACCAGCAGAAGCACCAGCACCAGGAGCAGTTCCAGCAGAGTAAGCACCAGCAGAAGCCCCAGCACCAGAAGCAGTGCCAGCAGAGTAAGCACCAGCAGAAGCACCAGCACCAGGAGCAGTGCCAGCAGAGTAAGCACCAGCAGAAGCATCAGCACCAGGAGCAGTGCCAGCAGAGTAAGCCCCAGCAGAAGCACCAGCACCAGGAGCAGCGCCAGCAGAAGCTCCAGCACCAGAAGAGTCAGCCCGAGCAGCAGAAGCCCCAGCAGAAGCAGAGTCAGGGCCAGGGGGTGGGATGGTGGCCCTGTCCCTCTTGCCAGGGCTGGCAGCAGATGGCAGAGGCTTTCTTTTCTTTCCCATGGTTGTTGGGTTGTTGGCTTGCTGGCTGGCTGGCTGGCTGGAACTGTGTCTGGCAGCAGGCCTTTCCTCTGAATGGTGACCTGCTTGCGAGTGCTTCCCTTTATATCCGCGGGGCTGACGCAATGCATCCTCCCCGCATGCACAGTGAACGCTGTGCATCCGCTAGGCTTCCGCTAGGCTTCCGCTCGGCATCCGCTTCATCCGCTCGGCATCCGCTCAGCATCCGCTCTTTCCGCTGCGCGTCCGCTTCGTTGTGCTCCCCCGGAAGCCCTGAGGATGTGCCATCCGCTCCCATCCGCTTCCATCCGCTAGGCTTCTGTGGAGTATCTGCTTTACATCCCCTCTACATCCTCCCCCTGTCCGTTCCTTTCCGTTGTTGTCCGCTCTGCTTATGCAAATTCGGGGCATTTTTGAGAGCGGATAACAACGGATGGAACATTTTCTTGTCCGCTGTGTCCTTTTTACAAACATTTTGCATCCGTCGGCCAATGTGACAGGCCCTTAAGTTCCAGGTTGCTTCTCCCCTTCATTACTTTCCATCTGTTGCTTCTTGTCCTGCCTTCAGGTGCTTTGGAGAACAGCTTGACTCCCTCTTTTTGGGGGCAGCCCCTGAGATATTGGAAGACTGCTTTCAGATCTCCCCTAGTCCTTCTTTTCATTAAACTAGACATACACTGTTCCTACAACCATTCTTCATATGTTTTAGCCTCCATTCTCCGAATCCCCTAAACTGAAGTCATTCACTTAGCCATGGTGACAGGAAAGGTGGTAAAAAGGGCCAAAACCCACTTAATAACTGTCTTACTTAGGGATGGAAATTTGGGGCTGAATTACAGTCATATGATGAGGATTGCCTATCACTGGCACATGGCAAACCTATGGTATGTGTGCCAGAAGTGGCACGCAGAGCCATCTCTGCGGGCACACGAGCTGGCACACGAGCTCAGTTCCACTGTGCATGCGTGCATACCTCCCTCCTGCTGATTTTCAGGTATCTGCTGCGCATGCATGGAGGGCGGGGCACACGTGGGAGACGTGTGCCCATGCGTAGGATCGGGGGGGAGCATGGGCATTG
The DNA here is from genome assembly GCA_015471245.1 of Laticauda colubrina. Taxonomy (NCBI): domain Eukaryota; kingdom Metazoa; phylum Chordata; class Lepidosauria; order Squamata; family Elapidae; genus Laticauda; species Laticauda colubrina. The sequence goes on from BLBF01000036.1 coordinate 29,681,520, forward strand.
CATTATGGGTGCAGGCACGCATGCTCACTTTCGGCAGGTGACAATAGGAAAGTTAGCCAGCACTGACCTCTCATGTTAAAAAAAAGTTAATTCACAGGCATTGTCCACATTTTCCTTCAACATACCACAGCTCACAAGCATATGCAACTCCTGTGAGAAACATTGTGTGCAGCGTGTTTAATGGACTAAAAATAGCAAATTGGGCCAGGAACTTGGGGGGAAAAATAATAGTACATGGAAGACAGCGATGTGAGGCTAAATTGCACCAATTCCCCTTCCCCCCCTCCCCGTTCTTTTCCCTGGCTGACTGATTTGCAAAGACAAGGGGGCAATCCTTATCAGAGGATTAGATTTTATATCAAGCTTCCAATGGTAGCAGAGGGGAAAACAAACCCAGTGGAGGAGACTTTGAGAAGATGGATATTTTGGAAGGTAAAATGTCTGCCCCTTGGTTGACACAGAAATTAAAACAAAAGCACACACCCAGGTTTTTGAACCTGCAATCAACATCAGACTATTAGTTCTAGTTCTGTCCTAGCCTTGAAAGGCAGCTGGGTGACTTTGGGCCAGACACTCCCAGCCCAACTCACCTCACAAGATGATGGTGGTTGTGGAGAAAAAAGGAGGAGGAAGGTATGTTGGATATGTTTGCTACTTTGAGTTATTTGTAAAAATAATAATCAAGGCAAAATATAATAAATCAATAAAATACCTAAAAATAAAATATTCCAAAGCAAGCCATGGAGATGCCTATGCTTTCTCATGTCCACATCCCCCTTTATTCTTCTCTATCCAGGGTCCCTTTCAAAAACTGGAGCCAGTTCTGCTAACGTCATCCCAAAGTTCAAATTGTGAGATTTTTTTCAAAAATCAGTTGTGTGATTTACAGATGTTATAGTCATGATGAGAGGGAACAAGGGCAAGGAGATTCAAGTCACAATTGTGCTTAATGTCTGATGGGGCTGTTCTGCACCATCCATACCATCCCCTGGTCCAGTACATGGTGCTGAGCCAAGAGTTGCCAGTGTTATAAATGCTGCCATTAAAATGTTTGTTTTAATTCTGACCTCGGCGTCACAGCTGAATGTGAACTAAATGTGAACTAAACAAGAAAGGCAGTGGGAAATTGAAAAACATACTCCACACAGCTGTTGGACTGGCTGATTCACAACAACATACTTTAATTTGGCATTAAGAATAGATCCATACGCTGCACCCTATGTGACAAGAATAACAGAACAACAGAGCTGGAGGGGATCTTGTAGGTCTTCTAGTCCAGCCCCCCGCTCAAGGAAGAGACCCTACCCCATTTCTGACAAATGGGTGTCCTGTTTCTTCTTAAAAACCTTCAGTGTTGGACCACCCACAACTTCTGAAGTTAAAAGAGTTGAGCATCCTGCCTACAACTGAATTTGGCAAGAGTGAGCCTGACACACAGAATAGCGCTTAGACTTATATACCGCTTCCCAGTGCTTTTACAGCCCTATCTAAGCGATTTACAGAGTCAGCCTATAGGCCCCAACAACCTGGATCCTCATTCTACCCATCCTGGAAGGATGGAAGGCTGAGTCAACCTCGAGTCGGTGAGACCCAAACTGCCAAACTGCTGTCAGCTGGTGATCAGCAAAAGTAGCCAGCAGTGCTGCATTTGAGCCACTGGGGCTTACATCTGGCTTACATGTCATTTCCCACAGAACTTAAACCAGGTTTGGGACAGACTTTGGCAAAACATACTATAAAATGCTCATTGGATTAATTAACTGGGGCATCAAAAACCAACAGGTTCATATCCTACATAGCATCCCTGTAGGAAATTAAAGTAGAACTTTCTAGATCCAGGTTTATGTGTGGGGTTCTTGGTGCTTTCTGATGGTGCTTCGTTGTTTTCTTGCAGACGTTTCATGACCCACCATGGTAACATTATCAGTTCTTAAAGGGAGTGGGGTTGTTTGTTTTATATACAAATGGCTTGCCCTTTAAGTCAAGGAAATACTAACTTAGACATACAAATTAACAATAGATGACAGCCTAATAAAGGAAGCACCAATAACATCTCTACCAACACTAACAGGGCAAGCGAGTTCTATATAAATACAGGTATTGACTCCCTTCCCTGGGAGGGTGGGAGCATGTCTCAATTTTGGTAGCAGAACATTCCAGAGGGCAGGGGCCACAGCAGAAAAGGCTTTTTCTGATCCCGCCAAGCTGGAATTCCTGGGCCGGCAGGGTCCGCAGCAGGCTCCTTCAGCTGGAGCTAGTGAGGCAGATTAGTCTGACTGGGGAAAGATGGTTTCTTAGATACCCTGGACCCATGCTATTTAGAGATCGGACAATGTTTTAAATAAAAAAAAAATATCTCAAAATATTTTCAGCACTATGGAGTGGCACAACCTGGAGGTGGAGTCAAAAGAAGAATCAGCCTAGAATCCCTAGGTAGTCACAAGTGGACTAAGCCCAACCTCCCTTGAATTCCATGGACTCTCATCTAACGCCTAGCAAGTGCTAACCCTTAGTTGAGAAGGTTCCTGTGCATGGGTTTTTTTTAGTAATAAATTAATTGAATAAATGAATTAAATAAAATGAATCTTAACGTGTAGGGCTGGTCTTTTGGGCCTGTCAGTATCATTGAAACAGCTCTTCAAAGCAAACCAGCATTAATTACTCCTAAATTGCAAGTAAAAACAAGTTTACTGAAGATCACTGTATCCATCGAAGAAGTAAAGCTATGCTTTTTACCTCTTTACTATCTGCAGCATAGCACTTCTCAGGCAATTTCCTTAAAAGCTCAAAGCATCATTAGAGACCCCACAAACCTACTTCCTGGTCTGATTCTGTTGCTCCCCTCTGGGAGGAGGTTTCCAAGTATTTCTAGCAGGACTACTAGATCCTGTAACAGCTTTGTTCCTTTGTCCGTCCATCTGGTAAACTCGCAAGATTTGTTTTTCTCGCCATGTCCATGTATACATCTGAACTATGTGTTATTTCTCTGTGTCATATAATATACAGTATGTGGCTAATGCATAATAGTGATTTATTTATTTAGTCGTGTTTATGTAATGTATATTGGAGGTGGTAGCTTTCTGAGAGCTGTTTGCAACGAGATTTCATTTTAATGTATGCCGATTAGTATACATTTCAAGTACAATAAAGTTATTCTAAGTTTAATTTTTGCCTTGATAATGTTTCCGATTGTTAGCTGCCCCAGCCTATTTTATAAACAAACAAACAAGTAATCAGGCGTAATAAGGTATGTCTTATTTATGGACTTCCCAAAAGTCACTTGAAAACCTTTTTAACAAGCAACCCCATTGTTTTGGAGAGCGCTATTATACAATCTATGAAAATTGTCTTTAGAGCCTGTATAATTGCTGACGGCTAAGTGCTAATGACATTAGTTAAAGAGGCATCAATAGTGACCACTTCATAAATGCCACGTTCCCAGATGAAAATACATCCTATCAGATTTAAGCAGTTAGATAGTAAAAGGCAGGAGTTTCCAGAACATTGGCAAAAAGATAGGATAAGACTAATAATCTATGTTGAAATGGCTTCATGAGTCAAAATGTATTTCTTTTATTTATTTAATCATTTTATATATATTTGACCTACCCAGCTCCCTGAGAGAGGGACTCATTCACTCATATGGGACCATTTCCGGTGAAGGAACAAACGTTTGGATGTTCTAATATCCAAAGAAGAAACTCTGATGGGGAATCTATGCCACTTCCCATGATAAAGTCCGCACACTGATTAATACCCAGCTCCATCTTGGCCAGTGTTTCTCAATGTGGGCCATTTGAAAATGTGTGAACTTCAAATCCCAGAATTCCCCAGCCAGCACAGCGGGTGCACAGTGTCTAGTTTCATTTACCTAGTTTGGTAATGAAACTTCTGCAAGAAAACAACCAAGCTCAGAGAACACAAAGTCCTCCTCTTCCTCCTTTCTACAAACCCCTCTCCCTCTCCCAGCACTGATGATGTTCCCTAGTTTGGTAATGAAACATCTGCAAAAAAACAACAAAGTTCAGAGAACACAAAGGACCCTACAGGCCTCCTCCTCTCCCCCTTCTCCTCCCCTCCTCCTCCTTATCCCTCTCTTCTAGTTTGGTAATGAAGCATCTCCAAAAAACAATCAAGCTCAGAGAGCATCAAGGACCCCACAGTCCTTCTCCTCTCTCCCTTCTCCTCCCCCCCACTTCGCCCCCTCTCTTCTAACACTGATGATGTTATCTAGTTTGGTAATGAAACATTTGCAAAAAAAGAAACCAACAAGGCTCAGAGAACACCAAGGACTCCACAGTTCAACCCTGAGCTGCAAATATTCTCATCTATTGGTACTTCCAGAATTCACACATACTCCAAATTTAGGGGGTAGCCTAGACTAACTGGGGGTGCAAGCTTGTCATTGTCATTAGACACATCACACAAGGAGAAACTGTTATTTTTAAGAGAGAAATGGAATTCTTTTGATGCAACGTAGCCTCCTCTACTGAGAAAATGAAAAGACTACCACTGATTGAGGAGCACCAGCATTTAGGGCAAGCCTTAACTGGCTCATTCTTCTTGGGAAGGCCAAATTTTGCTTGGGAAAGTAGCAGAATTGTGAAGAATTGCTAGATCTGCAGACTTGGCAAACCGCACAAAACTAACAACTCATTCAGCCACACAGATGGGGCCAGCCGATCTTCAGCTTGTTCGTTTCCAGTTTTAAAAAGTCTTTGATAATGTATATATATTCAACAACTCCAAAAGTCATCTGTCCAGTTCCTGCAGACTGGAGTCTAAATCAGTTTAATCTAGCCTGGTTTGAGATGGAACGTTTCATTCTACTTGGTAGCCCTTCTTTCTTGTTATCACAGAGAGAGAGAGAGAGAGAGGGAGGGAGGGAGGGAGGGAGGGAGGGAGAGAGAGAGAGAGAGAGAGAGAGAGAGAGAGAGAGAGAGAGAGAGAGAGAGAGAGAGAGGCAAAGAGAAAAATATTCTGGGCAGACCATTGCCTACAACATTAATTGCTTGGAGGCCAGTTCATAAACTCCTAAATCAGCCTTCTCCCGCCCCCCTTCCACCCCCCAATGGGGCAGATTCCTTGTCTGTGAGAACCTCCCAATCTGCAGTCCAAGGCGCCTCTGCCTCTGACGAAACGCTTGAGGATTTACATTTGCAGGTCAGATGTGTTTTTATCAAGGTCACTGTAGCATCCTCAATATTTGTAAACTGTTTGGACCATTTTAAATAAGGGGAAGGTTTAAATTATTTCTTGCAAAACTTCAAGTAGGAGAACGTTCTTGGGAACTTTAGATGGGCTTCTGGCACACCATGAGCTAAAGCACCTTTCGACTCACTAGGTGGTCTAAGCCAGTATTAACAGCCTATTAGGAGTAGTAGGAACTTCAGCCTCAAGGGAACTGATTCCCTCTCCCTTCCCCTACCAAAGCACAGAATGATCTTGGTCAACTGCTTTACCTAACCAATTCTATAGGCTGTTGTGAAAATAATTGGCTTTGTTATACTATACCTCCTCCATCTTTTGGGCCTTTTGTCCAAAAGTAAAGTTGCCTGACTGAATTTCGTAGCAATTAAATTCTTCTAGTCACTGTGAGAGTGGCCACTGCAGGAAACAGCAAGTTAAAATCGTTTGAATTAATACATCAACTGAGATTGTTCTGCATTCTGCTGGGTTCACTTCCATAAGCCAGGATTCACTTAACATTGGTGTTACTAACTTAAAACCTGCAATCAATCACTTAACAACTGTGGTAAGAAAGGTCGTAAAATGGAACAAAACACACTTAACAAAAGTTCCACTTAGCAACTGAACTGTGGTTGTAAATCAAGAACAATCTGTATGACATAGGAAGCCAATAAAGAAGTTAGCCAGTCCATGTGAGAACAGTATGGAGACTGCTTGCCCACCAGCCTTATCCAGCTGAGAAGGGAAGGGAGAGGGGAGGGGAGAAGAGAGAGTGAGGAGAGGGGAGTGGGGAGAGGAGGAGAGGAGAGAAGAAAAGAAGAGATAAGGCAAAAGGACTGTCCTTGAGGCTTCAAAGACCACTTTCAGATGGCTTCCCCCTCACTCCCACCTGGGGAAAAATTGGAGTAGAAAAGACATCTGAGCTACATCTCTCCAGGTTAAGCCTTAAGTGGAAAAGGATAAGTGGTACTAAATTTAGGAGAATATTTACACAAACCTCAAGAAATCAAGTAAATTTTTCAAGGGAGGCAATCATATTGTTCTTCAAATGGGAAATGACAGAGAAGAGGAACCTTCAATTACCTGACTTTTCAAGTACATTAATGCCCATTTCCTACATTTATTGGCGGTGACATCTTGACCCGATGTAAATTGAATGCTGCAGTTTTCTAAATGTGGTTGGAGAAAATGGGTGCCCTCAGAAGGATCATTCTCTTTTCTCTTGCTTAATAGCTTTGGTCAAGACAGATCAGGTGGTTCCCAATATATTAGCTTTTCCCAATGTTTGCAAACATACAGGTAGTGCTAGACTTGCAAATGTTCATTTAGTGACTGTTCAAAGTTACAACAGCACTGAAAAAGGTGACAGATATCTGTTTCTCACAATTATGGCCATTGGAGCATCCCTGTGGTCAAATGCTTGGCAATTTCACATGCTTGGCAACAGGCATGTATTTAGGGTGGTTGCAGTGTCCTTGTGTTATGTGCAGGGGTGGGATTCAAATTTTTTGAAACTGATTCTGTGGGCATGGCTTAGTTGGTAGGCGTGGCTTGGTGGTCATGCAACTGGGTGGACGTGGCTTGGTGGTCATGTTATTGGCTGGACGTGGACAACTCAATATCACTCACATGGAGGCACGCATCTCCTCGCCTGGCCCCTCATGACTGTGGGGATGCTGCAACAGTCGTAACTGTGAAAAACGGTCATGTCACTTTTTTCAGTGCCATTGTAACTTTGATTGGTCACTCCACACAAGCAAAGTACCAGCAAAGGAGGGGAAACAACTCCAGAGAAGTTCCTGAGACAGGAAATCTAGTCTTGCCAAGAATGTAATAAGGCTTAACGGAGAGGCAGGTTCTGTAAGCAACACCAGAATGTTTCCTTCCTGCCTTCCTTACAGGATTAGTCCAGTAATTTCTTCTAACAACCGGTTCTCAGAACTGCTCAGAATGCTAGCAACCGGTTCTAGCGCATAGGTGCGAACTGGTAGAATCCCACCCGATTACGTGATCCCCTTTTATGCAACCTTTGGACAAGCAAAGTCTGTGAGGGGAAGCCAGATTCACTTCACAACTGTCGGAACTGAAGAAGCATCTTGGATGAGAAGCGAAACGTCTTCAAAAGTGGTGGAGGGGAGTACAGTTGCCTTCTGAAAAAAGCACCGCTGGGACAACTGTGTTGCTAAACTTAACAACAGCAGTGGTTCACTTAACAACTGCAGCAAGAAAGGTCATAAAATGGGGCAAACCTCACGTAACAACTCTCTTGCTTAGCAGTGGAAATTTTGGGCTCAGTTTATGGTCGTAAGCAGGACTATCTACAATTAAAAGGAAAGGATACTCTTTTGGGGATCAGGATGGTCGAAGTTGTAGTGGGTGGTCAGAACAGATCAGATAAGAAATGTGGCCTGTGTATTTCAGAATCAAAGCAAGAGAGAAGGTTGCTCTGCTGCCAATGTACCATTCTGAACCACTATTTCAGCTGGCTGACAAAACAAACTCCATGAAAGGTTTCAGCCAGATTTCTAACAAGCGAAATGATCCATAATGCACTGCCAGAAAAAAAAATGCTTACCGCTGGGGTTGAAAGCCATGCAGCAAATGGGCTTCTCATGGGCCGGGAAGTGAGCTACGATGCCGTCACTATCGGAGTCCTCACTCACCAGCACCTGGGTATCATAGCACAGAAAGTGGAAGGTCAGCAGAGCAACTTACATTTGATTTCATTATATTGGAAGAACAGGAATTCTAAGGATTAAGGCACCAGGCTAGAAAGTTTGAGTTCTAGTCCCGCCTGAGGCATGAAAGCCAGCTGGGTGATTTTGCCTCAATTACAGGAGACAATGAATTCTAATCCCGCTTTAGGCATGAAAGCCAGCTGGGTGACTTTGGGCCAATCACCAGGAGAGGGTGAGTTCTAGTCCCGCCTTAAGCATGAAAGCCAGCTGAGTGATTTTGGGCCAGCCTTTTTCCCTCAGCCCAGCCTACCTCACAAAGTTATTTCTGTAGGGAAATAAGAGGAGGAAGGTATGTTAGATATCTTTGCTGCCTTGAGTTATTTGTACAAATAATAATGGTGGAATGCAAATATAACAAACAAGCAAATAAATAAATAAAGTATTCCTTTCTTAAGTCATCCAAATAAGGAGTGACAGCCCCCCATAAAGATCATTAGGCACAAGAAAAATGACATCTGCTAGCAAAGGGCCTCCTTCTACCAGTTCAAGCATCTTCCACTGAAGTCAATTAGGTGTGGTAAAAACACTAAGTAGGGTCAGGCCTGGTAGCATTTCATGTTGCCATGAAATCACCATAGTTAACTTTATTTTTTACAAAAGCCAAACCCACCAAGTTCTCCGATAGTTCTTACTAACTCAAACTTGTCAGAAGGAAGAATCTGACACCATGCACAACCTCTCCTTCAAGTTGGTATTAACTCTTACTGGCCACGTAAAGTTTCTCTGGGGTGAATGATCTCTAATCTAGACTTAAAATTAATTTTTTTATCAAATCTGTTCTATGGGCTCAGTACTTTCTGAGCTTGGTTGTTTCCTTGCAGACATTTAATGGCCCAACTAGGTAACATCATCAGTGCAAGAAGGGAGTGGGGTTCACCCACTGTTTACATACAAGTGGTTTGGCCTATCAGTGAGGGTGGGAGTGTTGATCTCTTGTGGGGTCCTTGGAGCTCCCTGAGCTTGGCTATTTTCTTGCAGACATTTCTTTAATCAAATAACTAATATTATCAGGACAAAACCCTCATTTTCTTATAACATTGTGCAGTTGCCCTTGTATATGCAGTTGATGGGACATTGTGTTGTGTGAAAAACAGCACTATCCACTTGGCCATCCAACTGAGTTCAAATCTAATGGACCACTGTGGTATTGTTGATTGAACTGAGTATTCATTGAGGCCATAAATATTCATTGAACTAGTTGTCTTAATTGCCATAGGTAATCCAGAAATCTAATATTAGTGGGGGGTTTTCCTTAAGCCTCCTTCAAGTTAGACCTATCCAGCCCAACACAGAGATATAATTATTTTGCAAGATGTATAATCACAACAAAGCAGTGGTGGTATTCTACCGGTTCGGCTGAACTGGTAACTCCAAAGATCATCTGTGCGCATATTGGTTCCCTCTGACAATCAGCTGCTGGGCCCACCCACCTGCCCCGGCTCCATTCTGACCTTTATTTCCTGATTTGGAAGTTCAGCTGCTTCGCTCAGCACAGCGTATTGCCACGCATCAATTGTTGAACATACGGGGAGAGTGCAGGATTGCAGGAGAAGGTTAACAGCAAACCCTCTGCGTGTGCACAAAGCACGCCCACCAAGCCACGCCCACAGAACCGGTGGTAAAAAAACAACAACTGAAACCTACCACTGCACAAAGGACTACTTACAACACACACTCCTGACACACATCAAGGCACCTCTAAAATATTCTAGCTAAGGTCAAATGTTCACAGGGAAAAGGCTAACTATCACCAATGGGCAACCTCAGTGGCTCTTCTCTTTTTAATGGAATCCAGCATCAAGCTAGCCTGATATGAGCTTCAGCTCAGTCAGAGCCATTAATCTGCAATGAAAATTTCTACCTGAGAAAAAAACAGAGCTCCTTTAATAAAAATTAAGGTAAGGTATTCTTATGTTCAGAAGGAATGGAGGGGAGAGGGAGAGGGAGAGAGAGGGGGGAAGGGGAAAAGGGGAGGGAAAAAGGGAAAGAGAGAAATCTTCTATAATGTACAGAGGAAGACAAGGAAGAATCAGGATTTCCCTGAGACCCTCCCCCACTCTCATTATAATCTCTTTCTTTCTTTCTTTCTTTCTTTCTTTCTTTCTTTCTTTCTTTCTTTCTTTCTTTCTTTCTTTCTTTTCTTTCTTTCTTTCTTTCCTTCCTTCCTCCCCTTCCCTCTTCCTTCTCCTTTCTTCTTCCTTCCCCTTTCCTTCTTTTTCCTTCCTTGCTCTCTTCCCATCTTCCTTTCTTTTTCTTTGTCTTTCCCTTTTCCCTTTCTCCTTTCCTGTCCCTTCTTGCCTGCTCAAGTGCAAAAGGGGAAACATTTCTCCTTTTGTTTTCTTTAATTTGCTTTGATAGCCCTCTGCCTTGGGAGTCCGTCGTGGCCAAAAAACTGGGTGCAGGGAGGCCGGCCCACACGCAACTCCCCCGAGCTCCATTTTTGCTAAGAGAGGCACCGTGGGCTGGTTTGCGATTTCCAGGCTGGCCCCGTGAGCTGGATCTGGCCCTCGGGCCTTGAGTTTGACATCCCTGGCCTAGAGTCTCAACATCCTATTCTTTATGCATTGTGTTGACCAGAACTGGATGTAAATGTGGCCTCACTAGTGGGGTGTAAAGTGGTACTATCACTTTCCCTGATCCTGATGGCTTGTGAGGAAGTCAATGGCCAGGGCTGTCAGTTATCCTTGTCTGTGAAAAGAGTGCAATCATAAATAAACAGCCAATAAAAGCCGACATTGGTAGGTTGATGTTTTATTGTTGGAAGGTCATTTATCTGTTAAGTGATTGGCCTGAAGCCCAAAGGGTGGCTTTGCTCATAGATTCTTGATATTTGATAGGCCATCTTTGTTGGCTGTGGCTTTTTAAAATCAATTCTTAACCAAATGGGAAATTAAATACTGGTACAATCTGCCTCTCTCTTCTCCCTAATAGATTCTCAGGCTTCATTGTCACAGAGCAACATTAAAAAATGGGGAGTTTACAGGGGGCTTATCAAGACTTGATCTACAAATCTCTATTTAGGATGCGGCCCTTCCAAAGTTCAACCTTCACAACAAAGTAAAAGCTGCATTTTTAATGAATTCCAGTCAATTTTAAACAGAGACCTACTATTTTGGTGCTCTGAATTGCTCCAGGCTACATTACAAAATGATGGAACAGTACAATAAGAAAAGTATTAAAGTGCCGTATATCTCTATTTTAAACATTCAAAGCATCTCACAAGTATATTTTATTTTCTCCCGAATTTGGAGGAGCCCATCTGGGGAAGTTTATCAAGCCTCCAAATTCAATTCTAATTCATGATTTGTATTTATTTTTAATTTTTACGTTTTTAAACCAGCAATTTCCCTGAGAAGGACTCGGGGTGCTGTACAATTAATGAAAAAGTTGAAATATAAAATTGGCACATGAAAGTTTAAAATTGAGAAAAATTAAAAATTGAGAAGGAAGCGAGGAGAATTAAACCCCGTTAAAAATTAATTAAAAAGGCAAAGAGAGGGCTCTCCAGGCGCTCACCAGCCCCTCAGCTGCGTACTCCTCCATGTGCCCAGAGCATGGGTTAATTCCTTCTCAAAGGACCGGAGAGTGGGGGCTGGCCTCTCCTCCAGGAAAGTGGGGGATATTCCATAGCAAGGGTGTCAAACTCAAGGCTCATGGGCTACATCCAGCCCGCGATGTGGTCGAGTGGTCCACTTCTTCCTCCTCCTCCTCCTCCTCCTCCTCCACTTCCACTCTGCAGGATCTGTCCTGCAGGCCCGTCCTGGAAAATGTAAGGGGCCATCCCGCATTACTTCGGCCTGGTCTACCCAATGCAAAGAGGAAACATGCTAACAATTTGGGGAGTGACACCCACTCAGTCGGCCATGCTCAGTGTGTAGTGTCAAGCTGGCCACGCCCACCCAGTCAGCCACGCCCAGTGAGTGGCGTTAAGCTGGAGGGGGTGTGGTTTCATGTGGTGCCTGCATCCCATGGATGGGGCTTTGCTTGTTTGTGTGAGCTGGTTTCTGACATGCCACCGACCGGTGCCGATCCACGGACCTCGGGTTGGGGACACATGGTCTACAGGGTGGGGGCCAGAAGTGGTATTCAGCAGGTTTTGATCACTTCTGGAGAACCGGTAGTGGAAATTTTGAGTAGTTCGGAGAACCAGGAAATCCCACCTCTGACTGGTCTCGTCCCCATCTCTTCTCTGCCTCCCACTGAGTCCCAGCTGATCAGCTGGGTCTTCTTTGGTTGCCCTGCACAGGAGAATGGAGCTGGAAAGCGGGCTAGTGGGGTGGGGAGGGAATGGGGATTTTACAGTCTCCTTCCCCTGCCACACCCACAGAACCAATAGTAAACAATAAATTGAATCCCACTATTGGTGGGGGCAACAGCAAAGAAGGCTGTTCTCTTCTTTAACTGACGGGTCCGTAACATACTTTCTCTGCTTGACCAGGTAGAACAGGTTGATGTACAGTTAGTCCTTGACCACTATTAAGTCCCAAATTTCTGTTGTTAAGCAAGGCAGTTGAGTTTTGCCCCATTTTACAACCTTTTTTGCCACATGTTTTTGAGATGGTTAAGTGAATCATGCGGTCATTAAGTGAATATGGCTTTCCCCATTGACTTTTCTTATCGGAAGCCAGTTGGGAAGGTTGCTAATTGTGATCACATGACCCCAGGACAAGTAATAAATATGCACGAGTTGTCAAGCAACTGAATTTTTATTGCATGACCATGGGGATGCTGTAACGGTGTACATAAGAAAAATGGTCATAAGTTGCTTTTTTTTAATGCTGTTATAACTTCAAATTGTCACCAAACAAATGGTGGTAAGTCAAGGACTACCTGTACAGATAGTCCTGTATACTACCTTTACGACCGTAATAGCATCCCCATGGTCACATGATCAAAATTCAGATGACTGGCAACTGACTCATATTTATGATGGTTGCAGTGTCCCGGGGGGGTCACATGATCCCCTTTTTGCGACCTTCTGACAAGCAAAGTCAATGGGGGAAGCCAGATTCACTTAACAACCGGGTTACGTACTTAACTGCAGAGATTCACTTAACAACGGGTGGCAAGAAAAGTTGTAAAAAGGGACAAAATTCACTTAACAAATGTCTTACTTAGCATCATAAATTTGCTGTAAGATCTGAAGAGCTTTATAGCCCTTTAATGTCAGTTCTGCCTATGACTCCTCTGGATAACAGAATGTATGTGCCAGGTCTGGATTGATTGATTAATCTATCTATATATAAGCAAAATACCACTCATGTATCATCACAAAATCTCCAGAACTGTAAAGCCTACAAACTTGAAATTTGGCACGTAATGTTCCTCTTGGCTTCTAGGGGCTCACTAAGAAAGGATTTTTCCAAATGACCATCAAAGGTATTAGTATTTCGTTATATTATTATTATTATTAACACGTTCTGATGCTAAGGAGTTCTACTCCCCGCTCCCCAACTGGAAAGAAATCTCTTCCAAATGCAAAACACAAGCAGAGGAGAGGAGTTTCAGTTTTACTTTCACAGCATCAAACAGCTTTAGTACAGTTGAGCTAAGAACAGTTGAGCTAAGCCATGCCCAGACTCCTTGCTGTCTCCTCCTTGCTCATACAGGAAATACTCTTTCAGTTTCCAAACAGCCCTCAACTCTCTCACACACTGACAGGATGCTCACCAGATGAATACCGATGGATGCTGGTAGGCAGTGGCAGAATCTTCTTTTCCTTCTTTTCCTCCCAAAAAACTAAGCCCAGTCACATAGTTTCGTAGTGAAGCATGGGTATTGAGCTAGTTAATTGATAAAATTGCTATACCAGAGTAGAATTTGAATACCAGAATGCATCGGTTAAATCTATATATGAATAGCCTCTTGGATACATGTATTTTTGAATCCTTTGCCTTTCCTTGTATGTGTGCAAACACTTACAGGTATATTATGAATAATCAGCTATATAGTAGACTTGGCAGGTTTAGAGCCAAGCAATGTTTAAAAAGGCAGTTTATTTCAAACAAATTCTGGGTGGTCTCCCACCTAACAAATTAATGGAGAGAAAATAAATTAAAAGGTTAAGCAAAAATGTAACTCCAGTCAGTATAAGTTTGTGTATTTAAAAATTTGGAGGGGGGGGCGGCGAGGAATATAGCATATATTTATTTTAGTCGTTTTAGCTAATCAATGACTCCAAAGAGGCCATCATTATTTTTAAATGGGAAAAAAATGCTAACACTTCATTAAAAGGCCATTTAAACACATTCACAAATCTTACTAATGTATTTGGGCTGACCACAGAGTTGTTTGAGCTTCTCAGTAATTATTTTTATCCAGCTTTCAAATATGAACATAATTTAATAACTCAGCCCTTTTTAAACAGGAAAAAAAAGCTAGAGTTCTCCAAAACAAGAAAAAAAGAAAGAAAAACTGTGAAATTACTATGCAAACAATGGCTACATTCAAAAACACCACTTCAAAAGCTAATTAAATTAACCCAGATATTTTCCTTTGAACAAATCAGAACTGAATCTTTAGTTTTCCATATTACCTAAATTCCTAAAGGCCCTGTCACACTGCCCAACGGATGCAAAATGTTAGTAAAAGGACACAACGAACGAGAAAAATGTTCCATCCGTTGTTATCCGCTCTCAAAAGGGGCAAAAATTTGCATAATAACACGGAAAGGAACGGACGCAGGGAGGACGCAGAGCGGATGGAAAGCGAATGCGGAACGGAAGCCCAGCGGATGAAAGCGGATGGCACATCCGCTAGGCTTCCGGGGGACCTCAGCAAAGCAGACGCGGAACGGATACAGCGGATGCACAGCGGATGAAGCGGATGCAGAGCGGAAGCCAAACGGATGCCGAGCATTAATTGCGCATGTGGGGAGGATGCATTGCGTAAGCCCCGCAGATATAAAGGGAAGCAGCTCCCAAGCAGGTCACCATTCGGAGGAAAGACCTGCTGCTGGATACATCAAGTCCTTGCCTGCCCTTGCTGCAAGCCTTGCTGCCAGCCTTCCTCCCAGCCTCCTGGCCAGTCTTCCTGCCAGCCTTGCTCTCTGCCTGCCTGCCAGCCTTGCTGCCAGCCTGTCTTCCAGCCTCCCTGCCAGCCAGCCTGCCTGCCAGCCAGCCTGCCTGCCTGCCTGCCTTCCTGCCTTCCTGCCTGCCTTCCTGCCAGGCTTCCTGCCAGCCTTGGTGCGTGCCTGCCTGCCAGCATTCGTGCCTGACTGCCTGCCAGTCTTCCTGCCAGCCTTCCTGCCAGCCTTGGTGCCTGCCAGCCTCCCTGCCAGCCAGCAACCCCACAACCATGGGGAAGAAGCGAAAGCCTCAGCAACCTGCCGCCATCCCTGGCAAGAGGGACAGGGCCACCCTCCCGCCCCCTGTCCCTGACTCTGCTTCTGCTGGGGCTTCTGCTGCTCGGGCTCGCTCTTCTGGTGCTGGAGCTTCTGCTGAAGCTGCTCCTGGCGGTGATGCTTCTGCTGGTGCTTACTCTGCTGAAGCTGCTCCTGGTCCTGATGGTCCTGATGGTCCTGCTGGTCCTGCTCGTGGCTCCTGGACTTGCTCGTACTGCTCGTGCTCCTGGTCTTGCTCGTCCTGTCCATCCTGCTCATGCTCCTGGACTTGCTCGTACTGCTCGTACTGCTCGTGCTCCTGGTCTTGCTCGTCCTGCTCGTCCTCCTGGTCCTGCTCGTGCTCCTGGTCTTGCTGGCGCTGCTGGTGCTTACTCTGCTGCTGCTGATCCTGGTCCTGCTGGTGCTGGTGCTGCTGCTGGTGCTGCTGCTGATCCTGCTGGTGCTGCTGCTGATGATGATGATGATTATGATCCTGCTGGTGATGATGATGATGATGATGATGATGATGATGATCCTGCTGCTGCTGCTGCTGCTGCTGGTGTGGAGGAGCAGCCCCTACTACCTGGGAGCCCCCCGGGGGCCCATCTGGTCCTGCCAAAGGGAGGAAGAAGCGTATGCGACAACGGGAGAGGAGGCAATACTATATTGAGGAGGAACATGAGGATTAGGTGCTGGAGTGGCTGAGAGAGAATGACTATCTGTGGCGGAAGGGACACCAGCTGTACAGGGACACCAAAAGGAAGCAGGCTGCTTGGAGAGAGAAGGCGGAGAGTATGGGCTACACTTCGGAGGTGCTCCTCGGCTGGTGGAAGCACATGCACAACTGATACGGAAAGCTGCACCTGAAGAAATCTGGCCAGGCCACGGGTAAGCTGACAGACAGAGAGACCTACGTCATGGCCAGGTGCAGCTTCCTGGAGGGTGAGATCCACCACCGAGGAGCACCAGGAGGCCCTCTCACTACCCTCTCTCTCCGGCAGCCTGCTGAGAGCCAGTCCTCTTCCGGCCGAGAGTCAGTCCCTGTCTCCAGGCAGGTTTCTGTGGAGCGTGCCACGGCGGGAACCCGCGGACAGGTGTTGTAACCGTGGTAGAGCGCGTGGAGGACTCCCTGGTGTGGTGGGAGAAAGGAGACGGCACGTCCACCACAGCCGTACCCGCATCCACCCCCCCCCAGCTCCACCTCCACAGAAAGGCAGAGAGCCAGACAGCAGGAGGGGCAGAGCCACACTGTCCTGCTGGAGATCAGGGACACCATCCGGACCAGCATAGATCTCCTCTCTCAGCTGGTCCACACCGACTCCTCATCCTCCAACCGCAAGCCCTTCCTCACCTATGTCAACCAGACCCTCAGGGACATGGCGGAACCCCAGTACCAGGTGGTGAAGGATCACCGAGCTGCTTCACAATCCTCCAGATCCAGAGGAACCTGGTCCCACCCAGTCCAGGTCTGCTCCTCCACCCCAGGTGATGTCCCTTCCATTCCAAGGCTTCCCACAGCCCCTCACCTACCAGGGCTACGGCTACCAGGAGATCCAGCAGCACAGGCAGCAGCCCTTCCCAGTCCAGGCACAGAGTCATTGGGTGACACCATTGCCACCAGTTCCACTGATGCCACCGATGCCACCCACGCCTATGATGCCACCAACGCCAGTCCTCACCCAGCTGCAGACCAGACAGCCCCACTACACTGCTCCTTCCTCCACCCCACAGCCAAGCCCGGCCTCAGTACATCTGTCCTAGGTACTGGGGCTGACACCACATGGCATGGAGGAAGGAACTCTCAACTTCACGGGGCTGAGCCAGATGTCCGAGATCTTCCTCAACACACCGTCCCCTGTTGTCCTCTCGGGGCCAGGCACCCCAGTGGTGCTTCAGACCAGCACTCCAGCACCAGCCACCTCCACAGCACCTGGACCCTTCACCCCTGAGACTGGGCACACCTCCGAGTGACCAAGAGGAGTGCCAGAGACTGGCTGACTGGCTACCTGTGGACTTTATTTGGACACTTGACTTGGGTCATTTTTCTTTTACAGCTTGTTGTTAAAAAAAGTCTATCTTTGATTCACACACTTGCTTCATTTCTTTTTTTTAATAAAGTCTTGGTGGAAACTTTTAGAAATGGTTTAAGCCTTTGCATGCTTGTGGGATGGGTTAAGATAGCAGTGGGGTGGGCAAGGATACCTGTGGAATGAGCAGGGATACCTTTGGGATGGGTAATAGCTGTGGGGATAGATAAACCTCCAGCGCAAGCATAGTGGGACTGTATGGTCCACCCTCCCAGGTGCCACACCTATGGCCCTTTATTATCAATAATAATGTAATAATCATCCACACATGTCAACACAAACACAACTCTTTATTAAATGCCCTGATCATTGTAGGGCCACTCAACATACATGGCCCAATCTCATCAGTGTGATGAGACAGGCTGAAGGAAGCATCCATTAAGCTTCTATCATCCTGTCTTGCCACTCCACCGCTCCAGCTGGGGAGTTGCACCAGTGTTTCAGGAGGTTGCGCTGCTTCTTCCCTTCACGTGAGGCTCTGTTGGGGCCTTGCACATCCTCAGTGTCTATCAGGTTTTGCCCTTGCCTCCATTCCCCAGGCTCCATGTCCCCATTGCCTTGTTGGAGGTCCACGAGCCTGTTCTGCAAACTGGGTAGCGGGTGCGCATGAGATTGTGCAGGATGCAGCAAGCTTCCACGATCCTCCTCACGGTCTCTGAGCGATGCTGCATGGTGGTGAGAAGTACCTGGAACCTGTTGGCCAGGATGCCAAAGGCGTTCTCCACCACCCGCCTTGCCCTGGACAGCCTGTAGTTGAAGATCCTCTCTTCATGGGGGAGGAGTCTGGAAGTGTAGGGCTTCATGAGGTAGGTTCTGAGAGAGAAGGCGTCATCCCCCACGATGAAGTAGGGCACATCTTGCGTGTCGTTGGGCAGGGGGTCTGGATCTGGGAAGCCCACGATGAGGTTGCGTTCCAGCCCCTCCTTGAGGTCACTGGCGTTGTATACCTGGGCATCTGAACATGAGCCGTTGCCTGAAGCATCGATGTACATGAACTTGTACATCGACCATGGCGAAGAGGATGATGCTGAAGAAGCCCTTGTAATTGAAATAAGTGGACCCCGACTTGGCTGGAGCTTTGCAGGCCACGTGCTTGCCATCTATGGCTCCAATGGTGTGGGGGAAGTTCCACTTCTGATACCACTGCTCTGCAACTTTCTTCCATCCTTCTTCAGTGGAGGGGTACTGGAGGAGGTCCTCCTTGTATTCTTCGATGATGGCCTGCACCATTTCTCTAACCACAATGCTGATGGTGTTGTGTGGCACCCTCCATCCGTACTGCATGCTCCTGTAGGTGGTCCCTGAGGCCAGGTGGCGCAGAGTGAGTGCCACTTTGAGCCCAGGGTCCAGGCTGGGCCGGAAGTTGGTGTTTGCCTTGGTCAACCTGGGTCTCAGCCGCTCCACAACTTCGTCAAACATGGCTGGAGGCATCCTCATGAAGTTCTGGAATGCACGAGTGTCTTCGTTCCTGAGCTCCACCATCAGCTTTTTGTTCAGTCCGTACTCTGCTCTTCTTCCAATCCATCTTCGGACCCAGACGCTTCTTGGCCGCCTCCTTTTCTTCCCATAGTAGAGTTCACAGAGCCTGTAGATGGCTTCGCACTGTTGCAGAACGATGGTGGCTACCAAAAGGACTGTGTTACGATCCACGGTGGACATGACTGGATGCTGTGGAAGAGCAAGAGTCAGATGAAGGCTGAAGAGGTCTGCACAGCTGGGCTGCTGGGCTGAAAGTGAGATCCAGGTGAGTTGCTCCCCCTTTTTATAGGCAGTATAGGTTTTCCCCTAGGTGTCCCTTTGCATCCTCTAGGCATCCTCTAGGCATCCTCTAGGCATCCTCTGGACATCCTTAATATCCGAGATAGGTCCCCTCTGCAAACGTTTTTTCCATTTTAAATGCTTTGTTTCTGTGCTGCATCCGCTAGGCATCCAATCTGCATCCATTCCGCTTCCTCCCTGTGTCCGAGCGGATGCGAGTTGCGCGGATGCGGAACGGATGCCTAGCGGATATAGCGGATGCGTAACGGATGCAGAACGGATGCCTAGCGGATGCGTAGCAGATGCAGAACGGACGAATTGGATACATTTTCCACTCAAAAGTTTTGAGCAGCTCAAAACTTTCTGAGTGGATGAAACGTCAATAAACGGATGCTGGACGGATAGAGAGGAAGCAAAACGGAGGCAGTGAGTACAGAACGGATACATCGCGTTAACCAACGGATGGCAAGCTTTTTTGTCCATTTTACATCCTCTTTCCATCCGTTGGTGCAGTGTGACAGGGGCTTAAGTTAATTTTTTTCTCTCCATCTCAGACTAAATTGATGTTAATCCTGAACATAAATTTTAAAACTTATCTTGGACAAATCTCTTCCTTCTCAGATTAGTGTGAGAGTAAAAAAGGCTAAATAACAGGCCAGAAAGGTTAGTAGCTTGAAAAAGTCTTCTTCCATCAGCTAGAAACTTACAAGAAAGGAAAGCCAACAGCCCACATTTCTCTCCAAAGCTCAGAGATGGGATCTTCCTTAATAGGCAATACATTTAGTAGCTATGCTAGGTGTAGTAAGATCTGAGGTTATCAATATAATTATAATACAGTATAATCCAAAGATTAGTTTGGAAAGAAACTAAGCAAGGAAAGAAGCAACCTAGAACGACATGGTATGGTAAGAAGAAATTTCCTGACAGTGAGAACAATTAATCAGTGGAAGAATTTGCCTCCAGAAGTTGTGAATGCTCCAACACTGGAAGTTTTTAAGAATAGACTGGACAACCCTTTATCTCAAATGGTTTCATGTTTCCCACCTGAGCAAGGGGTTGGAGTTGGACATCCAAGGTCCCTTCCAACTCCTATTCTGTTCTGTTCTGTCCTGTCCTGTCCTGTCCTGTTCTATTCTATTCTTTCCTTTATTTATTCTATTCTATTCATTCTCTATTCATTATTCTATTCTATTCTATTCTATTCTATTCTATTCTATTCTTTCCTTTATCTATTCTTTTCTATTCATTCTCTATTCATTATTCTATTCTATTTTATTCTATTCTTTTCTTTATTTATTCTATTCTATTCGTTCTCTGTTCATTATTCTATTCTATTCTATTCTATTCTATTCTTTCCTTTATCTATTCTATTCTATTCATTCTCTATTCATTATTCTATTCTATTCTATTCTTTCCTTTATCTATTCTATTCTATTCATTCTCTATTCATTATTCTATTCTATTCCATTCCATTCCATTCCATTCTCAATAAAGATTATATTCTATTCTGTTATCTTCTCTTCAATTGCCGGGAAAATCCGTCACAAGTCATCTTCGACTTACATCTGGGACAAGAATTTCCACTGCTAACACTATTAAGTGAGTCATGCCCAATTTTACACCCCCCCCCTTTTTTTTAAACTCTTCTCTTGAAATTCTCAATCATCCAAGTCTCGGTTGTCCCAAAGATGCTTTTTTCCAAAAGGCAACTGGACTTTCTTGGTATTTTTTTTTCCCTTTGAAAACATTTCGCTTCTCATCCAAGAGGCTTCTCCAGTTCAAAATGACTGGTGGGGGAAAGGAAGAATGGAAGGATTGAAAAAGAAACATCAATCCTTCCATTCCCCACCAGACAGTTAGAACTGAAGAAGCTTCTTGGATGAGAAGTGAAACATTTAAAAAAAACCAAAAAAACCAGAAAGTCCATTTGCCTTTTGGGAAAAAAAGCATTTTGGGGACTTTTTTTTGGCCATGGATGTTTAGTGAATCACTGCAGTTGATAAGTGAATCACACAGCTGGTAAGGGAATCCTACTTTCCCCATTGACTTTGCTTGTCAGAAGCTCACTTAACAGAAGTTTTGGGCTCAACTGTGGTCATACGTTGAGGATTACCTGTATAAGAGATAGAATAGAATAACAGAGAAGGGGCCTTGGAGGTCTTCTAGTCCAACCCCCTGCTCTGGCAGGAAACCCCATACCAGACAAATCGTTGTCCAATCTCTTCTTAAAAACTTCCAGTTTTGGAGAATTCACAACTTTTGGAGGCAAGTGGTTCCACTGGTTAATTGTTCTTACTGTGAGGAAATTTCTCCTTAATTCCAGGTTGCTTCTCTCCTTCATTAGTTTCCAACCATTGTTTCTTATCCTGCCTTCAGGTGTTTTGAAGAATAAGTTGAATGACTCCCTCTTCTTTGGGGCAACCCCTGAGATATTGAAAGACTGCTGTCTTGTCACCCCTCGTCCTTCTTTTCATCAAAATAGACATACCCAGTTCCAGCAACAGTTTTTTTATATATATTTTAGCCTCCAGTGCCCTGATCATCTTTGTGGCTCTTCTCTGCACTCTTTCCAGAGTCTCAACCTCTTTGCCTGTTCCATTCCTCAGATTATCAGCCACAAATCTATAAACACTAAGCCTACTCTAAAATCCATTCCAAATTGTCCCCTCAAGGACTCATTTGATGAACAAACTGTGTTTTTCGAGGCCATTTATTCCCTGTTCTTAGTCTCCATGCCAAGGAATCTAAGGCAAACTTCCAAGGATACCTAAAACACATTGAATAAAAGAAATGGCCATGACTTAACTCCACTTAAGGACTGCCTCCTGAACACACTGAAATTCTGGAAAAGGAGCAAACCCCCAGTTTCATACAACCATATTTGAGCAACTATGAAGAAGTTCCTCCTTAAACAAGCAGCTACAATAGGATACCTTTCTATAAAAGGAGAAGTTTGAGAAGGAATGAAATCTTTTATGGTCCTGCGCCTTTCTGAAGAGATCTCCACGCATTTTTATCTCTCCTCTCTTTGTTAGGAGAGAGAAAATGAATGCAATTGGGAGAATTTCATTCACTTTCCACACGTGGCCAATTCACTGATTCTGTCAGCAGCAGGACTCAAAATTGAGCATTGTGGTATCAAACATCAAAAGAGCCAAAAAATTTTTTAGATGTTCTCTGAGAACTTAAAACCCTAATTTTGTGCCAGAAGATGATAATATGCCCTAATAAAACTGCTGGCAATCATCTCATGGATTTTTTTAAAAAAACGATTCCATTAGCACAAAGCAGCTTTGCATGGGGCTGTTCACTGTGTCTCTGCACCGCTCAACCCAATCTCCCTCTAGGCCCTAGGCTGGGTACTGAGCAATCTGATCCCAAAAGTCCTTTTTTTCCCAAAAGGCAATTGGTGTTGTTTTTTCCCCTTTGAAAATGTTTTGCTTTTCATCCCAGAAGCTGCCTTCTAAGAAAGTGAGTTAGAACAATAAACCAGTGGAACAGCTTGCCTCCAGAAGTTGTGGATGCTCCAACATTGGAGGTTTTTAAGAAGAGATGGACAACCATTTGTCCGCAATGGTATAGTTTCCTGCCTGAGTAGGGGGTTGGACTGGAAGACCTCCAAGGTCCCTTCTCACTCTGTTATTCTGAGAAATGAAATTTTTCAAAGGAAAAAAAATTCCTTTGAGAAAGAATTCCAATTGCCTTTTGCAGAAAAAAGCACCTTTGGGACAACCATGACCTGGATGATTGAGAATCTCCACATATACAAAGGCAATCTGATAACATTTTAACATTACAATCATTGAGTTGGACCTTAGAGATCATCTGATCCAACCCTCTGTTTTGTACAGGATCAGCTAAGGCAGCTTGAAGGTATGAGGACTTCAACTCCCAGAGTTCCCCATCCAGCTTTTGCTTCCACCTGAAATAAGACTTAAGAGCATGATGATGTCGAGAAAAGTGTAGCAGAAAGTGGAGGCGGAGTCAAAAGAGGAAGCGGTCTATAATACCCACATAGCCACAAGTCGACTAAGTCCAACCTCCCTTGAATTCTGCGAGCCCTTATCTAACTCCTAGTAGGTGCTAACCGTTAGTTGAGAAGATTCCTGTGCACAGACAGGAATAGCGATCAATCAGTTCAACTGGGCCTGCATGCGTGGGCCCGATCTTTCGCACATGACATATCCTCACCCCAGTTCAGCCTCTCCACCACAATGCAGTAGAGAAACTATTAGGATCCTTGAAGCAGGACCCATCATAGTCTCTGGTCCACTGTAGTAGTAACCCTGCTACCTTGGATTTTAGGCCTTTTGAATGGAAAAGACCAGGAGTGATGGTAGAGGATAGGAACAAGGGAAGGAACTAGCCGAGTATAATTTTTTTTCCCCTTTTATGATCAGATTACCCTTGCACACCCCACTTTCAGAGACAAGTTGAACCACATGAAGAATGGTTTCTGGAATTGGGTTTGTCTAGTTTAATGAATGAGGAACACAGTGGCTCAGTGGCTAAGACACTGAGCTTGTCGATCAGAAAGGTTGGCAGGTTGGCAGTTTGAATCCCTAGCGCCAAAGTGAGGACGGAGTGAGCTCCTGTTCCTTGTCCCAGCTTCTGCCAACCTAGCAGTTTGAAAGTATGTAAAAGTACCAGTAGAAAAATAGGGACCACTTTGGTGGGAAGGTCACAGCGTTCCATGCACATTCGGCGTTTAGTCATGCCAGCCACATGACCATGGAGACATGTTCGGACAGCACTGGCTTTTCGGCTTTGAAACGGAGATGAGCACCACCAAAAACAACTAGCATGCATGTGCAAGGGGAACCTTTACTTTTACCTAGTTTAATGAAAAGAAAGAGTAGGGGATGACATGATAGCAGTGTTCCAACATTTGAGGGGTTCCCATAAAAAAGAAGGGGGCTGTCAGCCTATTTTCCAGAGCATCTGAAAGCGGGAGAAAAAGTAACGAATGGATAGTAATCAAAGAGAGAGGTCAACCTACCATTAAAGAGAAATTTCCTGACAGTGAGAATAAATTAATCAGTGGAAGCTTTTGCCTTCAGAAGTTGTGGGTACTCCAACACTGGTGGTTTTTAAGTAGAGACTGGACAAGAAGTTGTCTGAAAGGGTATAGGGTTTCCTGCCAAAGCCGGGGGTTGGACTAGAAGACCTCCAAGGTCCCTTCCAACTCAGCTATTCTGTTCTGCTTTCTAAATTCCAGAATTCCCAATCCCCAAAGCACAGCAGCAAGAAGACCCAGGAAGTAAATTTATTCATCTGCTTGCAGTTATGCTATGATGTTTCAGGAGTTCAGAGAGGGAAACAAAAAAGTCTTTTGAGCTTATTTAAATAATTCAAACGCCATCATTTTTACGCACATATATACAAAAGAAACCCAGTTTTTCATCGTATCCATTAAGCAAGCCAGCTCGTGATTACTCTGAAGATCAGAGGCCAAGTTCATTAAAGGCAAAAAAAATCCTCTAAATCATATGTAAGGCAACTTAAAAACCTACAATAAATCATTTTATTAGTCAAGCTATTTGCAAGAGGAGTCTGGTAGCAGACACTGAACGTCAGAAATAATGACTGCATTCAAAAAAAAAAATGGCTTCATGAGAAATTTATGAAGCAGGATTTCATTCTCCCTTTTTCCCCCCTTTCTGGTATTATACAGAAAAAGACAAGAGTGTATTTTCCAGGAAAGTGTAATAAACCTTGAATGGACCAACAAACCTTATTCTAAAATAAATGAAGCTTGTAAAATCTTAAATGAAATAGGCAGAGTTTCAGTCCTCTGAGGCTCCAATGTTATCTTTCATTACCCAGAGTTGAGTCTTTGAAGGTCAATTGAGGAGGTTTATTTCTTCAAGCCCATCCTTAAGAAATTGAAATCCAATTTACCAAAGAGGTAAAAGTGCTGGATGAGAAAACAGAAGACCACAAGCTCTTGAGATCCTTTCGGCATGGAAACTGGCAAGAGACTTTGAGTTAGCTTCTGTCACTTTATCCAAATGCCCAGGGAGAGGGAACATAATGTAGGCTGCATAGAGTCATAACAATTCGTATGAATTAGAATAGGTCAGGGCCCCCCAATCCACTGGTCGGGGCCTGGTACCGGGCCAGGGTCCATTCGGAGCAGGACCACACAAGTGAGCATGCATGCACAGCTCCATTTGAGCAAGTGTTTTGACCAAGGCTTCCGAGACCATAATTATACACATGCTTATTTTAAAAACAAGTCTTGTTTTATTGCAACGCTGGGAATTATTTTCATTCCCGAATGGTAATGAATCTCAAACAGTCCCTGAAGATAAGCACCCACTTTTCTTTCCTGTGAAGTGCTGCCAATAACAGAAGTGTCCAATGAACTAGAAAAAAAACCTAACCAAACTACAAAGAGCTTCAAGAATGAATCTGAACTGAATGAACAACTTTGCTTCCTGCAAAGGTTTCTTTACCTTTGCCTGTCCTTTATATCTTATGGAAGGAGCAATCACCTCCCAGCCTTACTCCTGAGTTGCACCTTTTGTTTCAGCTGCTCTCGCCTTCTAGCAGCTCTGCACACACGCACACTGGGAACAGGCTCCCCTTGATCCTCTGCCTCGCTGCTGCCAGAGTTCGGAGGCTCCAGAGGCAGCACCCCACTCCCAAGTGGTCCTGCGTCCAATTCTGCATTGGACGCAGGACCCTCATCCAAGTCCTCTCCAGAGTCCCGAACTGATCTCCTTTCTTCTCCACTGTCTGATTCCACTGCCATCTGCACAGGCTGCTGGCGAACCACAACAACGAGCAGCGCTCGTAAAGCGATGAAGCTCCCACAACTTCTGAAGGAAACTTCTCTTCCATTGGTTGATTATTCTGTCAGAAAAAAATTTCTCTTTATTTCCAGGTTGAATCTCTCCTTGTTCAGTTTCCATCCATTCTCCCTTCTCTGGCCTTCAGGTGCCTTGGAAAATAGCTTGACCCCTTCCTCCTTCCTGTGGCAGCCCCTCAAATATTGGAAGACCGCTATCATGTCTCCCCTGGTCCTTCTCTTCCTTCCCTAGACTAGCCATGCCCAGTTCCTGCAACTTTTCATTGTATGTTTTATCCTCCAGTCCCTTAATCCTCTTTGTTGCTCTTCTGTGCACTCTTTCTAGAGTCTCAACATCTTTTTTACATCGTGGTGACCAAACCGGACACAATATTTCTGTTAAAGAGCACAAGTTCTCTCTCCCCCTGCTCGCCCCTGTTTTAGAGTGATGCTGTGGTTCAAGATCACTGTCTAAACCACTCCATATTCTTGCAGGCTTTATACTGAGATAGCCGATAAAGAGGCTCATTAGATGGAAACAATTCCTCATTTTCCAGCCATTGTTCTAGACTCAGGGGTCCCACATCATTACAGTCTCTTCTCTGCCATCAGGCCATAACCACATCACTCTCCATCAACTTCAATGTCTGGCAAGTGCAAAGATGATCGAGAATGACATTTCTCCCCCAGCATCGTGAAAAACGTCAAATACACAAGTCCTCTTCAGCCGTATGCAAGCTGGCTTCCGTTCATTCCCAATTAGCACTTCCTCTACCATAAATCAATCCCAGACGAGTATCAGTTAAGACCCAGCCAACAACCTTAGAATCCAAGCATATTCAACAAGGAATGCAGGGAAAAAACGACACATCTCATATTTGGGCAAATTTGTTAAATTCCACAAGGGGAAGGAGAGCAGGAGTGTGCATAACAACAGAATAACAGCAAAGCTTCCATTGAGTGGAAGGAAGAGCTGTTCCATGATTCCTGAATTTGATGACAGCCCTCTGTCAAACATGGGCTCCTTCCAGCCTTCAGCACCATTGTTTTGAGATTTACATCAGATTCTTCAGAAAGAGGATCGACTGTCTAGCCACCAAGTGACTGTGAAAGGCCACGTAGCCGGTAGATCATTTCCCAAGAATTGGCCAGCGTGGCATATTTCATCCCCTTTGAGACTCTTAAATCAGAAATGTCAAACTCAAGGCCTGGGGACAGGATCCAGCCCACGGGGTGCTTAGATCTGGCCCACGTGTGTTGTGCTCCGCTAGCAGCCAGTGCAGATGGCAGCAGAATCAGACAGTGAAGAAGAAAGGGTACCAGTCAGGGAGTCTGGAGAGGACTTGGATGAGGGTCCTGCATCCGATGCAGAGATGGGCCAGGACCATGTGGGAGTGGGGTGCTGACTCCGGAGCCTTTGGAGTCTGGCAGCAGCGAGGCGGACGATCCAGGGGAGCCTGTTCCCAGTGCACAGAGCTGCTAGAAGACAAGAGCAGCTGAAGCAGAAGGGGCGACTCTGGAGTAGGTCTGGGAGGTGATTGCCTCTCCCATAAGGGATAAAAGTCAGACCTCAATGATGAAACCTTTGCAGGAAGCCAAGAAATTCAATCGGTTCCAAGTCCTCCTTGAAGCTCTGTGTACTTTGGTTTTTTTCTTGTACTTTGGTTGGTTTCTTTTATAATTAATTGGATACTTCTGTTTTTGGCAGCATTCCACAGAACTGAAAGGTGTGTGCTTATCTTGGGGAACTGTTTAATATTAGTTCTGGCTGGGAATGAAAACAATTCCCAGTGTTGCAATAAAATGGGTTTTGATTTTAAAACAAGTTTGTGATTAATTACGTTTGACGAAGCCTGGGTCAGACCAACATGGCTGCCTTGGAAACAGAAAAGGATTGGCCTGCAGTGCCTCTGCCTGCGAAAATGGATCTTGCTAGGGCTACGGGGGGCCCTCTGGAGCTCTGTTTTCACTGGCAGAGGGTTGCAGGAGGCCATCACAGGTAAAAGTAGAGCTTGGGAGCCCGTTTTCGCTGGCAGAGCATTTGGGCCACCAAAGGCACCCCTGATACGAGTGATTTTGAGCTGGTCACACACCCCTGGCCGCGCCCACTAGGTCAAACACAACCCTGATGCAGCACTCAGTGAAACTGAGTTTGATAGCCCTTCTCTAAATCTTTCGAGGTACTAGCTTCAGAGTCAACAAATCATTGAAAAAGAGATTCTCTCAAAGAGAAGTAATTCAACTCAGTCAAGTTTGGGACCAAAATGCAGGTAGTCTTTGACTTACAACCACAACTGAGCCCTAACATTTCTATTGGTAAGCAAGACAGCTGTTAAGTGAGTTTTGCCCCAATTTTACAACCTTTCTTGCCACCATTGTTCAGTGAATCCCAGCAGTTGTACCATTAGGAACGACGGTTGTTAAATAAACCTGGCTTCCCCATCGACTTTGTTTGTCAGAAGATCATAAAAGATCCTGGGGTGCTGCAACCATGCACAGGCCAGTTGCCAAGTGTCTGAATTTTGATCACATGGCCCTGGGGATGCTGCAATTCTCGTAAGTGTAAAAAATGGTCATATAGGTCACTTTTTTCACTGCTGTTGTAACTTCAATGGTCACTAAATAAACTTGTTGCAAATCGAGGATTACCTGTACTAGGTTTTAGAGAAGACAAATTATTGAAAAAGAGATGGAATGGGAAAACTCGCTGCAACCAATCCACCCTGGCCATCTCATTGTGGCCAATCTGGTGTGTCAGCCTTGGAAGCCATTTTTTACATTTGGAAGCTTCAAAGCTGCCCCATTCAGTGCCTGGGAATTTGGGAGGGGGGATTTCATAGAGAGGTAGAAGTTTAGACTCAACAACATTCTTCTCAGATAGCCAAGGACAGTTTGCCCTGCACCTGGAGAGGAGTGACTGGAGGGATGTCTCCAGCGGGGATAAAGATTGGGCCATGTGATGGACTGAGGGATTCAGGGAGTGGATCTTTGATTTTCTTTTGGGAAGGAAAAACCTGGAACTCTCAGATTCGGGTTCTCCCAGATGTGCCAATAGGACAACTCTAATAAAATGGAGCTTTGAAGAGATGTTTGTCTTGGAGTTTATGGGGTTGGAGTTGGTTAGTTGGAACACTGACATGATGAGGATCAGTGGTGGGATTCAAACATTTTTACTATCAGTTCTGTGATCGTGGCTTGGTGGGTGTGGCAGAAGGTTACTGCAAAATCCCCATTCCCTCCCCACCCCACTAACCTGCTTTCCAGCTCCCTTCTCCTGTGCAGGGCAACCAAAAGAGACCCAGCCGATCAGCTGGGACTCAACGGGAGGCAGAGAAGAGATGGGGGTGGGGCCAGTCAGAGGCGGTATTTGCTGCTTCTCCGAACCATTCAAAATTTCCATTACCGGTTCTCCATAACTGGTCAGAACCTGCAGAATACCACCTCTGGTGAGGGTATCTTACTGCAGGACAATACCACGTGGGATAGTAAGTGTTATCCATCACCATTTCTTCAACATTATTTTCACTGAAAATAGTTGGCCGCGGAGATTTGATCATGGCAAGATGGCCACAGTAAATTGTCTTAGACCCAAAAACAGATTTCCCCAAAAGAGGAAAACGTCAAGTTTCAAATTAATGTAAGCCTTAAAGGTTGGTGTTTTTTTTTTTCTTTTGCTCCTCTGAGCAATGTTCTCACCTGTCCTTCTCCAACCATCTCAGTATCAATAACAGTGACAATTCCAGGGACCAAGGGGCTGCGTCTGCTGTTGGTGTGTGCCAAGATTTCTTCTTCCGTGGCTCCTGATGGCGAAGTGCCCGTCAGCTGGGTTACCACTTTCCCAACCATGGTGAGCCCAGTTTTGATGGTCTGTTAAATAAGCAGATAGACAAACAACAAATAAATGGCGGATAACACAAAACTCAATTTAACCATTGTACCTTACTTTGATATGCAAGTCCTTCATCAAATGCCTACTACAGCAAAAGCTGCAACATTTCATGTTTCTAAATGGAATGACTTCCGATACAAGTAAAATGTGGAACAAGAAAAACAGAATATATAAAAGGTGTTTAGATTGTCAACCAGCATCAAGTACTTTATCCATATGTATAAGTGTGTATGTGGAGAGAAAGAGGGTTGGATAAATGATAGATATGAATGGATGGATGGATGGATGGATGGACGGACAGATAGACAGACAGATATGGATGGGTGGATAGTTAGTTAGATAGATAGACAGAAAGACAGACATATAGATATGGGTGATAGATAGATAGATAGATAGATAGATAGATAGATAGATAGATAGAT
>BLBF01000036.1:29728735-29764081 GCA_015471245.1 Laticauda colubrina
GTCCTGCTGGTGCTCCTGGTCCTGCTGGTGCTCCTGGTCCTGCTGGTGCTCCTGGTCCTGCTGGTCCTGCTGGTGCTCCTGGTCCTGCTCCTGGTCCTGCTGGTGCTGGTCCTGCTGGTCCTGCTGGTGCTGTTACTGTTGTTGCTGCTGCTGCTGCTGCTGCTGGT
The DNA here is from genome assembly GCA_015471245.1 of Laticauda colubrina. Taxonomy (NCBI): domain Eukaryota; kingdom Metazoa; phylum Chordata; class Lepidosauria; order Squamata; family Elapidae; genus Laticauda; species Laticauda colubrina. The sequence goes on from BLBF01000036.1 coordinate 29,728,903, forward strand.
GTGGAGGAGCAGCCCCTACAACCTCGAAGCCCCTCTGATGAGGGCCCATATGGCCCTGCCAGAGGGAGGAAGAGGCAGACGTGTGAATGGGAGAGGAGGCAATACAACATAGAAGAGGAACATGAGGAGGAGATGCTGGAGTGGCTGAGGGAGAACGAATATCTATGGCGGAAGGGACACAGGCTCTACCATGACACCAAAAGGAAGCAGGCTGCTTGGAGAGAGAAGGCGGAGAGCCTGGGCTACACTTCGGAGGTGCTCCTCGGCTGGTGGAAGCACATGCACACCTGGTACGGGAAGTTGCACCTCAAGAAATCTGGCCAGGCCACGGTCAAGCTGACGGACAGAGAGACCTACGTGATGGCCAAGTGCAGCTTCTTGGAGGGTGAGATCCACCACCGAGGAGCAGCCCCTCTCACAACCCTCTCTCTCAGGCAGCCTGCTGAGAGCCAGTCCTCTTCTGGCCAAGAGTCAGCTCCTGTGTCCAGGCAGGTATCTGTGGAGCGTGCCACGACAGAGAACCCCCTGACAGCTGCACTACCCGTGGTGGAGTGCGTGGAGGACCCCCTGACGCAGTGGGAGAAAGGAGACGGCACTTCCACCACAGCCCAACCCGCATCCACCCCCAGCTCCACATCCACAGAAAGGCAGAGAGGCAAGCCGGAGGGGCAGAGCCACACTGTCCTGCTGGAGATAAGAGGCACCATCAGGAGCAGCGTAGATCTCCTCTCTCAGCTGGTACACACTGAGGCCCCTCCCTCCAACCGCAAGCCCTTCCTCACCTATGTCAACCAGACCCTCATGAATATGTCGGAACCCCAGTACCAGGTGGTGAAGGACAGGATCACCGATCTTCTTCACAACCCTCCAGACCAAGATGAACCTGCTCCCACCCAGTCCAGGCCTGCTCCTCCACCCCAGGTGATGTCACTGCCCTTCCAAGGCTTTCCACAGGCCCTCACCTACCAAGGCTACGGCTACCAGGAGGTCCAGCAGCACAGGCAGCCCTTCCCAGTCCAGGCACAGGTACATCGTACGCCACCGGTGCCACCGATTCCACTGATGCCACCGATGCCAGCCATGCCACAGATGCCACCCACGCCACAGATGCCACCCACGCCACAGATGCCACCCACGCCAGTCCTCACCCAGCTGCAGACCAGACAGCCCCACTACACTGCTCCTTTCTCCACCCCACAGCCAAGCCCGGCTTCAGTACATCTGTCATCAGTATTGGGGCTGACACCCCATGTCATGGAGGAAGGGGCTTTCAACATCACAGGGCTGAGCCAGCTGTCTGAGAGCTTCCTCCACACACCGTCCCCTGTTGTCCTCTTGGGGCCAGGCACCCCAGTGGCGCTTCAGACCAGCACTCCAGCAGCAGACACCTCCACAGCACCTGAACCCTTCACCCCGAGACTGGGCACGCCTCCGAGTGACCAAGAAGAGTGCCAGAGACTGGGTGGCTACCTGTTGACTTTATTTTTGCTTTGGACACTTGACTTGGGTCATTTTTATTTTACAGCTTGTTATTAATAAAGATTATCTTTGCTTCACACACTTGCTTCATTTATTTTATTAAATAAAATCTTGGTGGAAACTTTTAGAAATGGTTTAAGCCTTTGCATGATTGTGGGATGGGAAAGGATAGCAGTGGGATGGGCAGGGATACCTTAAGGGTTGGGTAATAGCAGTGGGATGGGCAGGGATACCTTTGGGATGGGTAATAGCAGTGGGATGGGCAGGGATACCTTTGGGATGGGTAATAGCTGTGGGACGGGCAGGGATACCTTTGGGATGGCTAATAGCTGTGGGATAGATAAACCTCCAGTGCAAGCATAGTGGGACTCTATGGTCCACCCTCCCAGGTGCCACACATATGGCCCTTTATTATCAATAATAATGTAATCAATCATCCACACATGTCAACATAAACACAACTCTTTATTAAATGCCCTGTTCATTGTAGGCCCACTCAACATACATGGCACAATCTCATCAGTGTTTTGAGACAGGCTCAAGGAAGCATCCATTAATCATCTATCATCCTGTCTTGCCACTCCACTGCTCCAGCTGGGGAGTTGCACCAGTGTCTCAGGAGGTTGCGCTGCTTCTTCCCTTCACGTGAGGCTCTGTTGGGGCCTTGTACATCCTTAGTGTCTATCAGGTTTCGCCCTTGCCTCCGTTCACCAGGCTCCATGTCCCCATTGCCTTGTTGGAGGTCCACGAGCCTGTTCTGCAAGACTGGGTAGCGGGTGCGCATGAGATTGTGCAGGATGCAGCAAGCTTCCACGATCCTCCTCACGGTCCCTGGGCAATGCTGCATGGTGGTGAGAAGTAACTGGAAGCTGTTGGCCAGGATGCCAAAGGCGTTCTCCACCACCTGCCTTGCCCTGGACAGCCTGTAGTTGAAGATCCTCTCTTCATGGGGGAGGAGTCTAGAAGTGTATGGCTTCATGAGGTAGGTTCTGAGGGAGAAGGCGTCATCCCCCACAATGAAGTAGGGCACATCTTGCGTGTCGTTGGGCAGGGGGTCTGGATCTGGGAAGTCCACGATGAGGTTGTGTTCCAGCCCCTCCTTGAGGTCACTGGCGTTGTATACCTGGGCATCTGAAGCTGACCCGTTGCCTGAAGCATTGATGTACATGAACTTGTAGTCAGCATCGACCATGGCGAAGAGGATGATGCTGAAGAAGACCTTGTAGTTGAAATAAGTGGACCCCGACTTGGCTGGAGCTTTGCAGGCCACGTGCTTGCCATCTATGGCTCCGACGGTGTGGCGGAAGTTCTACTTCTGATATCACTGCTCTGCAACTTTCTTCCAGCCTTCTTCAGTGGAGGGGCACTGGAGGACCTCCTCCAGGTATTCTTCGATGATGGGCCGCACCACATCTCTGACCACAATGCTGATGGTGTTATATGGTACCCTCCAGCCGTACTGCATGCTCCTGTACATGGTCCCTGAGGCCAGGTGGTGCAGAGTCAGTGCCACCTTGAGCCCAGGGTCCAGGCTGGGCCGGAAGTTGGTGCTCTGCTTGGTCAACCTGGGTCTCAGCCGCTCCACAACTTCATCAAACATGGAGGCATCCTCATGAAGTTCTGGAATGCACGAGGGTCTTCATTCCTCAGCTCCACCATCAGCTTGTTGTACAGTCCGTATTCTGATCTTCTCCTGATCCATCTTCGGACCCAGACACTTCTTGGACGCCTCCTTTTCTTCCCGTAGAACAGTTGAAAGAGCCTGTAGATGGCTTCGCACTGTTGCAGAACGATGGTGGCTACCAAAAGGAGTGTGTTACGATCCATGGTGGACATCAATGGATGCTGTGGAAGAGCAAGAGCCAGATGAAGGCTGCAGAGGTCTGCACAGCAGGGCTGCTAGACTGAAAGTGAGATCCAGGTGAGTTGCTCCCCCTTTTTATAGGCAATATAGGTTTTCCACTATGTGTCCTTTTGCATCCTCTAGGCATCCTCTGGACATCCTTAATATCCGAGATAGGTCCCCTCTGCGAACGTTTTTTCCGTTTTAAATGCTTTGTATGTGAGCTGCATCCGCTTTCATCCTTTCTCCATCCGTGCTACTAACGCTGCGCGTCCATTCCGCTTCCGTTTCGCTTCCTCCCTGTGTCCGTTTTCCACTGGAGCGGATTTGAGTTGCGCGGATGCTCATCGAATGCCTAGAGGACATAGCGGACGCGTAACGGATGACGACGGATGTAGAACTGATGTTCCCCGTATGCGTTGTGGATGCAGAACGGACGCGTTGGATACATTTTCCGCTCAAAAAGTTTTGAGCAGTTCAAAACTTTTTGAGCGGATGGAACCTCAGTCGACGGATGCTGGATGGATAGAGGATGAAAAACGGACGCAGTGAGTACAGAACGGATGAATCGCGTTAACCAACGGATGGCAAGCGTTTTTCTCCGTTTTACATCCTCTTTCCATCCGTTGGTGCAGTGTGACATGGGCTTTAGTTAGTTTACTGTCATTGTCATTGCACCTTGAACAACAAAATAAAACATCATCTTCAGTGCACATCATGACCATGAAAATAAACACAAATACACATTCTTCACACTCCACACATTGAACTGAAAACCCGTAACACCTCACCAACACTGCGCTATACAGTAGAATTCAAAAGAGCTACTGCCCTGGGATAGAAGCTGTTTTTCATCCTGTTTGTGCTTTTTTTTAATATTCTGTACCATCTAGAACTCATAGTCTCCTAGTGATTGGCCCAAAGTCACCCAGCTGACTTTCATGCCTAAAACAGAACTAGGACTAACTGTCTCCCAGTCTAATCTGCTGCCTTAGCCACTAAACCAAACTCTACTTGGCCGTATTTGCCATGCCTTCTACTCTGAAAGCACACCAAAGCTTCAGAATGCCCAAAAGATCCTTCCTCCCCTCAAATTGTTTGCTGTAAGTCTTGGGAAAGGGGACATGCTAAATATTAATTAACTATCTTACAATATGCCTCTTTAACATCTGTAGCATGAAAGCCACTTGACCATCAAGGTGTATTTCACTGGGTGAATAGTTAAATAGTCTCTATGAAAGCAGAAATACAAATCCAGAAATGGAGAGACTATCTTTTTAATTGTAAGAACAAGAATGAGAATATGCTGGCATTCATGAAATTAAGGAAATGTATGTTTAGATTAGAACAGAATAACAGAGTTGGAATGGACCTTGAAGTCTTCTAGTCCAACCCCCTGTTCAAGCTGGAAACCCTATCTAACATCTTTTAAAAACTTCCAGTGTTGGAGCTTTCACAACTTCTGGAGGCAAGTTGAATTTTATTCATTATTAAAGTTGATAAAACAAATTGTGTAACAGTTCCATATTCCCCCTCCCCTTCGAAATACACACACAGATCCATATTTGTCTTGACCGATACAAAACCTGTGATTTTTCCACACATTTAACAGAAGATTGGTTGGCATCCATAGTCATCATTATGGGATGCACTTTTTTTTCTTTTCAAAATGTTGCTTGTTTATCTAAGGAAATGGCACATTCTCTGCCTTTTTCTGTGGGTTATTTTGAAGAAGCTGGTCAAAGCCCACCAATTGAAAACTTCAACTTTTCAATTCCTTCCTTGCAAACCACCATGTATTCTCCCAGAAAGTGAGAAACTGATGGGAGTTATAATAAGCATGGCTTCAGAAACCCAGAGAGGGGTGTATTTTACAGTTAAATGACAATGTTTCTAGTGTTTAACTGAATTTACAGATATAAATTTAGAACGTAGGAGCTGGAAGGGACTGTCACCTAATCTAACCCTTTAGTCAGTTCAGAAATCCACTGAAAAATGCCTGACAGAAGGCCAATATCAGAACAGAATTCTTGAATTATGGATCTACGTGTTATACTTTTCCTACACTTTTCCTACCGGATTGTACAGGGAAAAGGAAATGGCCTGGAAGAGAAGAAGAAAAAGCTGCTACCAAGGCAATGGTGAGAGCCTACTAGGTGTGGTGGTTAAAGAATCAATCAATCAAACATTTATTGTCCATGCACAACATGTGTACAATGAAACTGAAAATCAGCCTAGAACAGGGATGCTTATATTCAGCCTGTGGGGCCAGCCTGGAAAAGACTGGCCCGCAATGCCTCTGCCAGCTGCAATGGGCATTGTGCCTCCCTCCGGCAGCCAGTTTTCAGCCTCCACAGCCTCCTGCAGCACTCTGCTGGCCAAACTGGGAGGTCTCCGAAGTGCCCGTTTTTGGCCGGCAGAGTGCTGCTGGAGGCCATGGAGGGCAAAAATGGGGCATGGGGAAGCTGCACGCTGCCCCCTCACCACACCACATTTTGCCTTGCTGACTAACTTACATTTTGGGCTCTCTTATGGTCGTAAGTCAAGGATTTTAAAAGCCATCGTCCACGTCTTCCATCTGGGTAGGTGGCCTTCAGCTGATGCCCACAGAGGTACCACTTTTTACTCTTTAATCTTACCCAGATGTTTTCCATAGGATTTCCGTATTCAGAGACATGACTTTTTTTAAAAAGGCATATGTCCTCATGCTGTGAAAATATATATTTCTTCATTCACATTTATATTTATGTCAAAACGGTGGCCCTCCAGATGTTATTTTAGCCTTGATCATTCCTGACCACCGGCTCTGTTGGTGCTGAGCTCCTATCGTGCCTGTGGGTTTTCTGGATAACCATTTCAGGAGGGAATGTTGGATTAGGTAGAAATTCCCTGTTTTATAAAAAGCACAGCTCCATTTAAGTTCCTACCAATTTTTTTCAGGTGAAAATGTCTATAGATAGGTATATATAGATAGATAGAGATAGATAGATAGATAGATAGATATACACATTTTATTTGTATATTTTTCTTTCTCATACATGAGTGCTTAATAAACAGTGTATTGTCTGCGTCAATTTACAATAGTAGCAATATTTACTTGTATATCGTAGTATTCTTCCAATTTCTAATTTTAACCTCTACTGTCTAATCATTTGTAAAATAAATCCCATGTTAAAAATATTCTGTATCTTCTGTATTGTTTATCTTTAATGTTAACCTATCCATTTCTGCAAAGTCTAATATTTTTTTAATTATGTTTTCATCTGTAGGAGTTTCCTCATTTTTTCAATATTGTGCAAATACAATTCCTGCTGCTGTCAACCCAAGTAGTATTAAATATACAACCCCTTTGTCATAATTTTCCGGTAATATGCCTAACAAAAATGAAGGTGAAAGATGAAAATGTTTTTAATGTCATTCTAATTGGTTTGTCAGATTAAATTGTTTAAATGTTTTTGTATTTTATTGATATGAAACCTGTTGTTTTCTTATTTTGGCCTATATCTTTTTTGAGGAAAGGGGAGTTATACAACTGAAATAAATGCTTTTGGCTATACAGGTAGTCCTCAACTTACAACAGTTCATTTAGTGAACTGTTCAAAGTTTAGTGACCATTCCAAGTTTACAACAGCCCTGAAAAAAAGGGACTTAGGACCATTTTTCACAGTTGCAACCTTTCCAGCACCCCCACAGTCATGTGATCAAAATTCAGTCGCTTGGCAACTGGTTCCTATTTATGACCGTCGCAGTGTCCCAGGGTCATGTGATCCCCTTTTGGCAAGCAGAGTCAATGGGGAAGCCAGATTCGCTTAACAACTGGGTCACTCACTTATCAACTGCAGTGATTCACTTAAGAACTATGGCAAGAAAGGTCCCTGAGTAAATGTCTCACTTAACAACAGTAATTTTTGGCTCCTTTCTGGCTGTAAGTCGAGGACTACCGACTGTACTCAACCCTGAAATGAAAGACAGTATAAAAACTACTTTTAGATAAAAATGTACGTTGCCATGTCGGCCACGGAAAGACTCACTTTGGCTGCGCTGATGACTGTGGCTGTGTAGGACTGAATGTTATCGCCACAAGCTCCACCCCGGGACTGATGGCAACGAATCAGCTGCAAGAAGAAGTGTTTGCATTAGGTCAAGTCAACCAATCAACAGCAGAACCCCCTTGGGCAAACCCTTGGGGCCCTGGGATTCTCCTCCCATCCCTCCCTTCCACCCCATTACGAGCAATCCTCGACTTACAACAGTCCTTTTCGCAACCGTTCAAAGTTACAACGGCAGTGGGAAAAAAAGTGACTTGTGACCGTTTTTCTCACTTCCAACCACTGCAGCATCCCCCAAGGTCATGTGACCTAAAAATTCACACGCTGGGCAACCGGCAGGTACGTCTGATGGTGTAGGTGACTCGGGGCCCACATGGTCACATTTTGCAACCTTCTGGCAAGCAAAGTCAACGGGGCAGCTGGACTCACTTAAGAACCGTGTCCCTGACTTACAAGCTGCAGTGATTCACTTCACACCCCCTGGTAAGGACGGTTGTAAAATGGGGCCTAATTTGCTTAACAACTGTCTTGTTTAGCAATGCAGATTTGCAGCTCAATTATGATGGTAAATTGAGGGCTTAGATTATAGCAACACCGGCTACTTAAAGGGTACCTTCAATCCTGCCTCTACAATTAGCATTTTAAGAAAATACTTATTTTTATATTACCCTCTCTCTTTCATTCTCTCTCTCTCTTTCATTCTCCCTCTTATATTTTCTCTCTCATTATCTCTTTCATTCTCTCTTATTCTCTGTTTTATCTCCTTCATTCTCTCTTTTACTCTCTCTCTCATTGTCTCTCATTCTCTTATTCTCTCTCTCTCTCTCTCTCACTCTCTCTCTCTCTCCCCATCTCTCCCTCTCTCTCTCTCCCCCTCCCTCTCCCTCCCCGCTTTTTATCAGTCCAGGCAGCTATTAATAGTTTTGTAGAGTTGTGATTCATGAATTTCTCAAACCTACTTCTGGCAAGTCTTTCCTTCCCATTAGGGGGATTCCATCCAAGTTTTCAGAGGCCCCTGAAGCGCTGGGACTTCAGATTACACCGCCCTGATGGACTGCAAGGAAAGTAAACTACAGGACTCATAATAAAAACACCAAGAGGACTATTTGGAAGTCAACCATCCTGACACATGTTCTTTTTCTACCACATCCGTGTGTGTGTGTGTGTGTGTGTGTGTGTGTGTGTGTGAGAGAGAGAGAGAGAGAGAGAGAGAGAGAGACAGAGAGAGAGAGAGAGAGAGAGAGAGAGAGAGAGAGAGAGAGAGAGAGACAGAGAGACAGAGAGAGAGAGACAGAGAGAGAGAGACAGAGAGAGAGAGAGAGAGGGAGAGAGGGAGAGAGAGAGAGAGACAGACAGACAGACAGACAGACAAAGAGAAAGAAAAGGAAAGAGCCAGATTTAAATCAGTAACGAAATTAGAATGGATTCCTTACCTTGTTTTCTGCATAGGCCAGCCACCGGCTTCCGAGAGCTATGGGGTTCATATTTGGCCCTGGACAAGGATAGCAACCTGAGAACAAAATATGCAAATGGTAGTATTATTGGAATGGAGATAAAGAAGTGTTCTTTCTCCACACAAAACTCTTGCCTTGTAATAAAAGAGTCCACAGGTCTCATCATCTTATTTTGGAACCAGTGACTTTTTTTGTAGCCCAGGTTGAGATTTTTGATAAATAATCGAGCGGAAAGGACCCTACTCAAGGAACTAGTAAGAAGATCATCTCCTAACCAATCCAGACAGGGCAAGCTACTATATAGAGAGCAAACCTCACTCTCTTCTAGCACTGATAATGTTACCTCGGCAGGTAATGAAATGTCTGCAAGAAAACAACCAAGCTCAGAGAACACGAAAGGCATCACATTTGGTCCTTTCCCTATTGGGAATAATGAGAAAAAGTGTAATGTTGTCGCCCTTATTTATTGGAACTTGTGAAACCATCCACAGGTGTATTAGACTTGGGAAGCCTAGAATGAATGTTAACCGATCAGTTAATGTGGTCTGGTGTGCTTTTGGCCTAACATACTCTGCAGATATACCCATTTATGCTTCCTTCTGCAGGTAAACTAAGCCACTGTGTTTTAAATTATGGATTAGAAGATTCTGACATTTCTGGATAGCTGAAGTATTCTGAAGCTAGCATTGGGAAATAGCAGTAAATACTATTTATTCACTCACTCACTCACTGACGACAATTTATATGGCCACTCTCAGTGACTCCAGGCAGCTTATAACAATAAAAACACAATATAAAATTATAAAAACAATAACCCCCCACTCCCCTGGCCACAGCAAACAAAGAAGCCATTTGATGGGCTCCATCCCACTCTGAGGCCACCAGGCCTGTTGGCAAAAACAGGGTCTTGTCAAAGTGGAGATTAATCTTCTATTCCCTGTAGGGATGATGTTCCACAAGGAGGGAGCTGCCACGGAGAAGGGCCTTCTTCTTGGTCCCTTTAGATGGACCTCCCTTAATTAATTAGTTCCCTTCAACAAAATACGTTTGGGGGAGAGGGAGGGTGACCATCCCTGGGAGATAACCATCATTCTATAACTCCTTCCTTTCTCTGGTACGGAATGAAAGATCAGATGTGCTTTTTGGAAGATGGAAGATGGTCTTCCATCTTCCAAGACTTTGAGGCAGGATAGTCTTGACAGACCTCTCAATAAGTTTTATTTTATTACCCCAACCAAAGAACATAGTAACTAACTATGTAAGTAACTTCTTGTAACTAACATCTTGTCTTTTGCTGGTGGATTATAAATGGAAAATCCACTGCTTTATATGACTAATAATTGCAAGCCTTTGATCCAGACATATCTCAGCAATAGGATACTAGGTCCTGGTCAAAATAGCCTCAGTCATATGACATAAGTGAATGAGGTTCAGTACCAAGTAAAGATATTTCTGGTTGCTTGTCCCAAAAGTGCCTTTTTCCACAAAGCAACTGGATTTTCTTGGCTTCCTTTTCTTTTTTTGAAAATCTTTCGCTTCTCATCCAAGAAAGCCCCTTTGGTTCTAATTGTCTTGCTTAGCAGTTAGAACTGAAGAGGCTTCTTGGAGAAGTGAAACATTTTCAAGGGAGAAAACTAAGAAAATCCAGTTGTATGGTGGAAAAAAGCACCTTTGGGACGACCATGACCTGGATGATTGAGAATCTCCATAGACCTTTCTGGTTCCTCCTTAACTTCTTTGAGGTTCACAGAGGGGAACTGGCCCCAACTGCAGGTACATTCTTCACTTGATAGAGAGACCCTGAGTTGCACCAGGTAAAAGGTAAAGGTTCCCCTCGCACATCCGTCCTAATCATTTCCAGCTCTAGGGGACGGTGCTCATCTCTGTTTCTAAAGCCCATGTCCCACTGCACCAACGGATGCAAAGAGGATGTAAAACGGACAAAAAAGCTTGCCATCCGTTGGAAAACGTGATGCATCCGTTGTGTACTCACTGCATATGTGTTTCATACGTTCTATCCATCGAGCATCCGTCCACTGCGATTTCATCCGCACAAGAAGTTTTGAGCTGCACAAAACTTTTTGAGAGGATGAACTTTCCGCCGCATACGATGTACATCCATGACACATACGGGCAACAAACATTCTACGTCCGTTGTCATCCGTTAAACATCCGCTGTATCCTCTCGGCATCCTCTGGACATCCTCGCAACTCACATCCGCTGCAGCTGAAAACGGAAAGAGGGAGGAAACGAAAGGTACACGGAACATCCACACAGCATCAGTAGCACGGAAATAGAAAGGATGTAAGCGGATGCATCTCGTATATAAAGCATTAAAACGGACAAAACATTTGTATATGGGATGTATCTCGGATATTTAGGATGTCTGGAGTTTGCCTGGAGTATGTGGAAGGACACCTAGCGGACAACCGATATTTCCTATAAAAAGGGGGAGGAAATCACCTGGTTCTCAATATGAGTCCAGCAGCCATGGTGTGCAGACGTCTTCACCCTTGGTCTTGCTCTTCCACATCATCCATTGATCTCCACCATGGATCGTAACACAGTCTTTATGGTAGCTGCGATCATTCAACACCAGAACCAAGCCCTGTTCAGACTGTTTCACCTTTTCTACGCAAGGAGAAGAAGAAGACGTCCAAGAGCTGTGTGGGTCCGACAATGGATCGGGAGAAGAGTGGAGTTTGGACTCCATGACAAGCTGATGGTGGAGCTGAGGAATGAAGACCCTCATGCATTCCATCACTTCATGAGGATGCCACCAGCCATGTTTGACGAAATTGTAGAGCGTATGAGACCCAGGTTGACCAAGCCAAGCACTAACTTCCATCCCAACCTGGACCCTGGACAGAAGGTGGCACTTACTCTGTGGCACCTGGCCTTTGGAACCACATACAGAAACATGCAGTATGCCTGGAGGGTGCCACACAACACCATCAGCAAAGTGGTCAGAGAAGTGGTACAGGCCATCATCGAAGAATACCTGGAGGAGCTCCTCCAGTGTCCCACCACTGAAGAAGGCTGGAGGAAAGTTGCAGAACAGTGGTATCAGAGGTGGAACTTTCCCCACACCATTGGAGCCATAGATGGCAAGCACGTGGCCTGCAAAGCTCCAGCCAACTCAGGGTCCTCTTATTACAACTACAAGGGCTTCTTCAGAATCATCCTGTTTGCCATGGTTGATGCTGACTACAAGTTCATGTACATCGATGCTTCAGGCAACGGCTCATCTTCAGATGCCCAGGTATACAACGCCAGTCATCTCAAGGAGGGGCTGGAACGCAACCTCATCGTGGGTTTTCCAGATCCAGACCCCCTGCCCAACGACACCCAAGATGTGCCCAACTTCATCATGGGGGATGACGCCTTCTCCCTCAGAACCTACCTCATGAAGCCCTACACTTCCAGATGCCTCACCCATGAGGAGAGGATCTTCAACTACAGGCTGTCCAGGGCAAGACGGGTGGTGGAGAACGCCTTTGGCATCCTGGCCAACAGGTTCCAGGTACTTCTCACCACCATGCAGCATCGCCCAGGGACTGTGAGGAGGATCGTGGAAGCTTGCTGCATCCTGCACAATCTCATGCACACCCGCTACCCAGTCTTGCAGAACAGGTTTGCAGACTGTCAACAAGGGAATGGGGACATGGAGCCTGGTGAATGGAGGCAAGGACTAAACCTGATAGATACTGTGGATGTACAAGGCCCCAACAGAGCTTCACGTGAAGGGAAGAAGCAGTGCAACCTCCTGAAACACTGGTGCAACTCCCCAGCTGGAGCAGTGGAGTGGCAAGATAGGATGATAGATGTTTAATGGATGCTTCCTTGAGCCTGTCTCATAACACTGATGAGATTGTGCCATGTATGTTGAGTGGCCCTACAATGAATAGGGCATTAATAAAGAGTTGTGTTTATGTTGAAATGTGTTGATCAATGAACAAATTGTTATTGATAAAAAAAGGCCATATGTGTGGCAGCTGGGAGGGTGGATCATACAGTCCCACTATGCTTGCACTGGAGGTTTATCTATCCCACAGCTATCCTTACCCATCCCACAACTATCCTTACCTATCCCACAGCTATCCTTACCTATCCCACAACTATCCTTACCCATTCCACAACTATCCTTACCCATCCCACAAACATGCAAAGGCGTAACCATTTTTTCAAAGTTTTCACCAACACTTTATTAAGTAAATAAAATGAACCAAGTGTGTGAAGCAAAGATAACCTTTATTAGTAACTGTCTTCAGTAAACTGTATGACTTTATTAAAAAAGTAAAATGAACCAAGTAAAGTGTCTTTAAGCAAAGATAAAGTGAACAGGTAACAACTCAGTCTCTGGCACTATTCTCAGTCATTCTGAGGCATGTCCATGGTCTCAGCTGTCAAGCAGCCAGGGACTGTGGAGGTGGCTGTGGCTGGAGTGCTGATCTGAGGCACCATTGGGGTGCTTGACCCCGAGAGTACAACAGGGGATGGTGTGTTCAGGAAGCTCTCAGAGAGCTGACTCAGTCCCGTGAGGTTGAGAGGCCCCTCATCAAGGACCTGGGATGTTAGGCCCAAGACTGATGACAGTTTGTCCGTTGAGGGGCTTGGCTGTGGGGTGGAGGAAGGAGGAGTGTACTGGGGCTGTCTGGTCTGCAGCTGGGTGAGATGAGGCATCTGTGGAGTGCGATGAACCTGGACTGGGAAGGACTGCCTCTGCTGTGGGAAGTCCTGGTACTCATAGCCTTAGTAGGTGAGGGGCTGTTGAAAGCCGTGGAAGAGCTGTGACATCACCTGGGGTGGAGGAGCAGACCTGGACTGGGTCAGAGCAGGTTCAGCTGGGCCTGGAGGGTGGTGCAGAAGTGCTGTGATCTTCTGCTTCATCACCTGGTACTGGGCCTCGGGCAGGTCCATGAGGGTCTGGCTCATGTACGTGATGAAGGGCTTGCGGTTCGAGGATGGTATGTCACTGTGGACCAGCTGAGAGAGAAGATCTGTGCTAGTTTTGATTGTGTCCCTGATCTCCAGCAGGGCAGTGTGGCTCTGGCCCTCCAGTCTGCCTCTCTGGCTGCTTTCTGTGGAGGTGGAGCTGGGTGTGGGTGTGGGTTGGTCTCTGGTGGCTACCGCTTCTTCCTCCATTTGTGACAGGGGATCCTCCACGTCCTCTGCAGCTGTTGGGGGGGGTCTCTGCCATGGGGCCCTCCGAAGACACCTGCCTGGACAGGGCAGCTGTCTCCTGGCTGGAAGAGGACTGGCTGTCTGTGGGCTGTCTGAGAGGGTTGTCAGAGGGGCTGCTCCTCAGTGGCAGACCTCACCCTCCAGGAAGCTGCACTTGGCCATGACGTACATCTCCTAGTCAGTGAGCTTGACAGCGGCCTGGCCAGATTTCTTCAGGTGTAGCTTGCCATACCAGGTGTGCATATGCTTCCACCATCCCAGGAGTAGGTCTGAAGTGTAGCCCAGGCTCTCAGCCTTGTCTCTCCAAGCTGCCTGTTTTTTCTTTGTATCGCAATAGAGTCTGTGGCCCTTTCTCCACAGGTACTCGTTCTCCCTCAGCCAATCCAGCACTTCCTCCTCATGCTCCTCAGAAAGGGTGTACTGTTTCCTCTCTCCCTTCTCCTTCCCTTGCCTCTTCCTCCCTCTGGCAGGGGCTTGAGCAGCAAGACCTTCAGAGGCTTGAGCAGCAGGGCTTTGAGGGCCTTGGGGCTGGTCCACAACAGCAGCAGCAGCAGCAGGAGAAGCACCAGCAGCAGCAGCAGCAGCAGCAGCAGCACCAGCACCAGCACCAGCAGGAGAAGCACCAGCAGCACCAGCAGGAGAAGCACCAGCAGCAGCAACACCAGCAACACCAGCAGCAGCAACACCAGCAGAAGCACCAGCAGCTTCAGAGTCAGTGCCAGGGTGTGGGATGGTGGTTCTGTCCTTCTTGCCAGGGCTGGCAGGAGTAGGCACAGGCTTCCTCTTCTTCCCTGACTGACAAACCATGGTGTTATTCGAAGATGTCTGTGGCAGTACATCTTTCCTCTGAATGCTGACTGCTTGCGAGCTGCATCCTTTTATAACCGCGGAGCTGATGCAATTCATCCTCCCCGCATGCGCGTGAATGCTTTGCATCCACTATGCATCCTATAGGCGTCCGTGATACATCCGCGTCATCCACTATGCATCCGCTCCTTCTGCTATGCGTCCGCTTCGCAATTCTCCCCCGGAAGCCCTTCAGATGTATCATCCGCTTCCATCCGCTGTCATCCGCTAGGCTTCCTACGAACATCCGTTTAACATCCTGGCTACGTACTACTCCCGTCCGTTCCTTTCCGTTGTTTTCAGTTCTGTTTATGCAAATTTGGGACACTTTTTGGAGCGGATAACAAAGGATGGAGCCACCCCTGAAATTTTGCTCGTCCGCTGTGTCCTTTTTGCATACGTTTTGCATCCGTTGGCCAGTGGGACCTAGCCTTAAGCTGAAAAGCTAGCGCTGTCCTAAGATGTCTCCATGGTCCTGTGGCCAGCATGACTAAATGCCAAAGGCACAAGGAACACTGTTTCCTTCCCACCAAAGGGATCCCTATTTTTCGATGCAAGTTCAGTTCATTTTTTACATGCTTTCGAACAGCTAGGTTGGGACAAGTAATGGGAGCTCACTCCGTTACGCGGCCCTAGGGATTTGAACCACTGAACTGCCAACCTTCTGATCAATAAGGTCAACATTTTAACCACTGAGCCACTGTGTCCCTATTGCACCAGGTCAGACCCAGACATTCTGCACCAAGCAGAATTTCCATGGCAGAAACACCAGCTGTTGATTGCTTTTTAATCTATATTTATGTGAAATGTGTTCACTGCCTTTCTAACCAGTAACATCAAAAACTGTTAACAAAAGACAAGATTTTAAAATGTCTGGTGTTAACAAAAACATGTAATAGCTAAAAGGCAAAAGAGATTCCTAAACCAAGAGTATGGGAACCAAGTAAGGAACTTAGAAACTTCAAAGTGGCTACTGATACATTTGGACTGAACAGGCTTCCAGCTGAAGGGTTTTATGGAGTGTTGGAAAGCTAAAAATAGAGTCCCGAGGAAGTGAGTTTTGATGTCTGGGTGAGATAAGGGAAAAAACGCCATGTCTTGTACAACTACTTGTTTCACTGGAGGGTTGAGAGGGCAGAATTAGCAAAGGAAGTTGAAGCAGTACATCAATATGCAGTATATTCTGGGTTGGAATAAGCCAACCCACTCCTAATCATTACATTTATTATCAAAACACCATCATTACTCTATATAAATATTATGTTTGAAAGCAACCATCCCAGTTGGAAGGAGGGATCAAACAGGGAACTAGTATGGACTCCTTATATAGGCGCAAGAGGGCAAGGGGAGATTCCTGTGAAACAGACAGAGAACCATAAAGTTGCTTGTTTGGATATGCTTGTTTGTGCCTGACATATGGAGCAGGAGGAGGAGGAAGAAAGATAGAAGATGAGGAGGGATAGAGAAGGAGGTGAAGAGACAGAAAAGGAGAGAAGAGGAGGAAGAAGAGGAAGAAGAGGTGGAGGAGAAGAGATGGGAAGGAGGAAGAGAGGAGGAGGAGGGATGAGGAGAAGGGATAGAGAAGGAGGAGAAGAGACAGAAAAGGAGAGAAGAGGAGGAGGAAGAAGAAGAGGAGGAGGAAGAGGTGGAGGAGAGATGGGAAGGAGGAAGAGAAGGAGGAGGAATAAGGAGAAGAGATAGAGGAGGAGAAGAGACAGAAAAGGAGAGGAGGAGAAGGAGGAGGAAGAAGAGGAGGAGGAGGTGGAGGAGGAGAGATGGGAAGGAGGAAGAGGAGGAGGAGGGATGAGGAGAAGGGATAGAGAAGGAGGAGAAGAGATAGAAAAGAATAAAGGAGGGAGAGGGGGAGGAGGGCAATGACTATGGGGTCTTTGGTGTTTTCTCTGTTTGGTGGTTTTCTTGCAAATGTTTCATCACCAAACTAGGTAACATCATCAATTCTAAAAGAGAGTGGAGTTTGGGGAGGAGGGGGAGGAGGAGGAAGAGGGGAAGGAGGAGGAACAGACTTCATGTACTGAAGTCTCCTTTGTCTGTGATCTTCAATCCCCTAGTCTATAAACTTCAATAAACTTATGTCTATAAACTTATGATTGCTCTTCCTCGTTTAAATCAAATAACTAGACATTTGGTCTGCTTATTTTTTTCCCCCCACTGGACATACATCCTGATGCAGCATAAAACTTTCATATGTTCATTTAAAATGGGGAGAGGAGAAAAAATTCACTGGCTGCAAAAATTCTGAAGTTAGAATTCTCTACTTTGGACAAGCCTATATATCATTATATTGAGTTTACGTGAGCTGAACATAACATGTGGCCCATCTTCTTGACATACAATGTAAGTCAATACATGGTTAGGCTAACTTACATCCCTTCATTTTTATGTGGCTCTTAAAAAGTAGGCCATCCATCATTCCTCTTGCTTTATTCCACTTAGATTGGTTTTGGGTTTCTTATACAGTTCTTTTTGGCTCTTTTAATGAAAATACCTATTTTCATTCAAGTTACCTCTCACATTTGGGCTTAGTGCTAATGCAACATTTTACCTGATTTCTTAACCTAACTTTGTAATCTGACAGTAACCAAAAAAGATGTATAGACTCCACATCTTCCCAAGAAAGAAATTGTCTTTCTTTTTTTGTCTTTTTTAACTGCAATGAATAATTGCAGTTACAATGGTTCTTTTGGCAACTGTGTTATCCAACCACTTTTTGCAAATCGCTTTTTTTTGCAAATCTATGGATCCAAACCCGTTTTGCAAATCTAACTCTAATTGTGGCCATGATATGCTTTAGGGAGTGAATTGTAGATAGCAATAAAATGCTGGAGCATTTTAGACCATTACTGTATTCCCATTAATGCAAGGAAAAGTAATTAACACATTTTATAACCGAGCATTTGCAAAGATGGATAGAGTTGATAGGCAGGTCGCTTTGGCAGCTTTTAAAAAAGAACTTTCAAATTTGTGTCCCTGGATTGTATCGCCCAGCTATTCTACCCAGTAGTCATGGATGACAGGAACTCTAAGTTTAGCTTGTATAATCTAGTGATTCAGTGATTCCAAAATTCATAGGAAATGCATCTCTGATTAATCATTTGTTTGGAAAACTAAGAGAAGCTTTTATCCGGAGAGGTGAAGAAGTACAAGTTGTTAGATGCCACATATAGGTAGTCCTTGACATACGGCCACAATTGAGCCCAAAATTGTTGTCGCTGAGTGAAACATTTGTTAAGTGGACTTTGCCCCATTTTGTGACCCTTTATGGCATGCTTTAAGTGAATCATTGCAGTTGTTAAGTTAGGGACACCATAGTTAAGTGAATCCGGCTTCCCTGTTGTCTTTGCTTGAAAGAATGTCGCAAAGGGGGGATCACATGAAAACCCACCCGGATACTGCAACCGTCATAAATACGAGTCAGTTGCCAAGCATTCGCATTTTGATCACTTGACTATGGGGGTACGGCAATGGTCATCAATATTTAAAAGGCCATAACTCACTTTTTTCAGTGCCATTGTAACTTTGAGTGGTCACAAAATGAACTGTTGTAAGTCGAGGACTAGCTGTGCAGCTCCACTTACAGCTATTCGTTTAGTGACCGCTCTACAACGGCACTGAAAAAAGTGGCTTAGGATCACTTTTCACACTTAATGACAATTGCAGCATCCCCATCCCCTTTAGTGACCTTCTGACAAGCCAAGTCAAGGGGGAAGTCAGATTCATTTAACAACCTGTGACTTACTTAACAATTACAGGGATTCACTGAACAGCTGTGGCAAGAAGGTCGTAAAAAGTGGCAAAACTCACCCAATGACTGTCTTGCTTAGCAAATGGCTACCTGGGGCTCAATTGTGGTCGTATGTCGAGGACTACCTGTAACAGCAAATCTCTTTTCTTTAAAGTTCCAGAAGCATCTGGCGTCTTGCTGTTAGACAAAGCAGCAGGTCAGCAATTAGATGCTTATTAACATGTCAAGTTGTCTTCTGCTGAGTTTAGACACTCAGCTCTTCCATTCTTCCTATTGCACTGGGCAGCATTTCTACAAGGCCTTGGGAAGTGCTTGGTTGAAGTGCTTCTAATTTGGACATCACAGCAATTCAATCTGAAATCAATTTTTCAAGCTGGACAAAAGCTCCAGACTATCTAGCTATCAACGGAGAATGAAGGAAGTGTAGCAATCTTCCAATATTTGAGGGGCTGCCACAAAGAAGAAGGGGCCAAACTATGCTCCAAAGCACCAGAAGGCAGGACAAGAAGCAATAGGTGGAAACTAATCAAAGAGAAACGCAACCTGGAATTGAGGAGAAACTCCCTGACAATGGGGACAATTAACCAGTGGAACAGCTGCCACCAGAAGTTGCGGGTGCTTCATCACTGGAGGTTTTTGTAAGAAAAGATTGGACAGCCATCTATCTGAAATGGTATAGGGTCTCCTGCCTGAGCAGGGGGTTAGGCTAGCAGACTTCCAAGGTCCCTTCCAGCTCTATTCGGATTAATGGATTCGTTAAAGAAAGACCAAATGAAAAACCGAAAATAGATATGGGAAAAAGTGATCTATGGCCAGTACATTAAAAAAAGTAACAACCAAAGCAGATAATAACATCTGAGACCTGTGCAGTATATAGGTGGTTTGTCTCTCCGACAACTAAGGAGAAATCTCCTAGGAGTGAGAATAATGGATCAGTGGAACAACTTGCCTTCAGAAGTTGTGCGTGCTCCAACACTGGAGGTTTTTAAGACGAGATTGGACAATCCTTTGTCTGAAATGGTAGAGGGCAAGGGTGCCAAATTCTATTTCACTGAGGGCCCCATCAGGGTTGTGTTTGACCTCGAGGGACCACGTGGCGTGACCAGTTTGATATCACATATGTCGGGGAGGCCCAAGCACTCTGCCAGCAAAAACAGAGCTCTCCCAAGCTCTGTTTTTGCTGGCAAAGGGTGGCAGGAGGCTGTTGCAGCCGAAAATGGAGCTCAGGAGGGCCGTAGGCAGCCCTCCCCACCTCTGTTTCACTGGCAGAGGCACTGCGGACCAGTCCTTCACTGTTTCCAGGGCGGCCCCACAGGCCAGATCTAAGCACTACATGGGCCAGATCTGGCCCCTGGGCCTTGAGTTTGACAACTCTGGTATAGGTCAGAGGTCTCCAAACTTGGCAACTTTAAGACTTATGGACTTTAACTCCCAGAATTCTGGGAGTTGAAGTCCACAAGTCTTAAAGTAGCCACGTTGGAGGACCCCTGGTTTCGATAGGGTCTCCTGCTTGAGCAGAGGGCCGGACTAGAAGACCTCCAAGGTCCTTTCCCACTCTGTTGGAAGAGGGGTCTTCTGAGACTTTTGGCCTGTACAGCAGATGCTGTGCCGTGTAGCGTGTTTCCGATTCCCACCAAAATGACAAATCGACCAAACGGCTACAGTTTATAGAACCTCAGGCGCCAAACTGCACTCGGCCTAGAGAAGTAGCTCGCAAACATACGATGAGATCAAAGATGTTTTTCTCTTCCCATAAAATTCCTCCCAGGGCTGGATAATCCAACCAAAATGGTCACAGATCAAGACCGACAGAGGTGTGGAATGGGGAAAGAGTAAATAAAGGATCAGAAGGAACGGTACAGCACTGTTTATGGGCCCGCAGACTGATAAACAAACTGCGGAGGACTTTTGACTAATATTTTGTTTATTCCTCCAAAACAGCACAGAGACAAACGCACCAAAAAAAAAAAAAAAAGATACATTAAAAGATGTTTATAAAGAGCATAAAGTAACCAAGTTTTGCCATTGTGTTTACAGATTCCCCTTTGAGATGAAAAGCCCTACATAAATGTCATCATTTACCCACCCGGCCCCATCACATCTTCCATTGTTCTGAAGTGTCTTCCTGTTACGACCCACCCTTGAACCCCTTCCCAAGGACTCCTAACAAAACCCGGCTGGTTCCTAGTGCCGTTTGGCAAGAGATTATGGGAAACGGGGTATTTACGCTGCATGCAGCTGACCCGACAGACCTGCGACTCTTCAGCAGCTGCATCACTCACTACCTCAAACTTAGAATAAAAGAGAATAACAGAACTGGAAGGGGCCTTGGAGGGCTTCTAGTCCAAGCTCCTGCTTAGGCCTACACCACTTGTCTGATGGTTATCCAACATCTCCTTCAAAATTTTCAATGTTGGAGCATTCACAACTTCTGGAGGCAAGTTGTTCTGCTGATTAATTGTTCTCACTGTCAGGAAATTTCTCCTTATTTCCAGGTTGCTTCTCTCTTTGAATAGTTTCTACCTGTTGCTTCTTGTCCTGCCTTCAGGTGCTTTGGAGAATAACTTGACTCCCTCTTCTGTGGGGCAGCCCCTGAGATATTGGATCATTGCTATCATGTCAGCCCTAGTCTTTCTTTTCATTAGATTAGACATCCCCAATTCCTGCAACCGTTCTTTATATGTTTTAGCCTCCAATCCCCTAATCCTCTTTGTTGCTCTTCTCTGCACTCTTTCTAGAGTCTCTCTCTCTCTCTCTCTCTCAAAGACAGAGATCTTCTAAACCTAAAATTGGCCTTCCTTCTCTCCCTTCTGATCCCTCCTAGGCACCTCCCTCCCTATACAGGTACTCCTCAGGATGTGACCACGACACAATCCAACATTTCCATTGCTAAGCTAAGCAGAGCAATGGTTCCAAAGATGCTTTTTCCAAAGGCAAGTGGACTTTGTTTTTTCTTGAAGACGTTTCGCTTCTCATCCAAGAAAATTCTTCGGTTCTGAAGCTTCTCGGATGAGAAATGAAACATCTTTCAAGGAGCCAAGCAGGGCTGACATAATTTATGGCAGGTCCTGATAAGAATCAGGTCTGTGTTTCATCAACCTAAAACTCCTGGAGGCCTAGCTGAGAAGTCAGGAAAAGAGATGGAATTCTTCCTTCTCCAATGACCAACCAATTAGTCACTCCCAATTGGGAAATGGGAAGGTTACTCAAACAATTCTCACGCTTGCCCTCTCCAGAAATCAGTTTTTCCAGGTGAAGGATTTCCCCCAATTTCCCCCAGAAAAAAAATTCTAAGAAACAGCTGGACTAGGGCTACCAGATTTGGAATCCAAACATCTGGGCAATTGCTAGCTAAGAAACGTCCGACAGCTCATTGTGTACTACCAGCAGTCTCCTAACTTACAACAATTGAAGTCAGAATTTCTGTTGTTAAGCAAAACAATTGTTAAGTGAGTCATGGCCATGTGGTCCATGAAATCATTGCAGTTGTTAAGTGAATTGTGCGTCATTAAGCAAATCTGGTTTCCCCTGCTGACTTTGCTTGTAGGAGGCCAGCTGGGAAAGTCACGAATGGAGACAAAATGATCGTGGGACAATACAACAGTCATAAATACATGCTGACATGCCAAGATTTTGATCACCATTACTATGGGGATTTCCCAAAGAAGCCACAGGCAACTGAACTTTCTGGTTTATCTTTGAAGACATTTCGCTTCTCATCCAAGAATCTTCTTCAGCTCTGGATGAGAAGCAAAATGTCTTTAAAGAAAAACCAGAACATCCAGCTGCCTTTTGAAAAAGCACCTTTGGGACAACCATGACCTGGAAAACCTCCATAGACACTGTGGGGATACTGCATCAGATATAAGGGCGAGGACCAGTTGTAAGTCAAGGACTGTCTGCATTCCTGATTTCTGCAGCCCAGATAGGCTAGCAGGCCAGTGTCAGAGCAGGCAAGTTTCCACGGTTGTAGGAACCCCGTTTTCCCAAAAAGTGTTTATTTTTTTTTTCTCGAAAAGGAAACTGGGTTTTTAGGTTTTTTTTAAAAAAAATGTTTTGCTTCTCATCGAAGAGGCTTCTTCAGTTGTGAATGAGAAGTGAAACAATTTCAAAACCCCAAGAAAGTCCAGTTGCCTTTTGAAAAGCACCTTTGAGACAACAATAACTGGATGGTTGAGCGTCTCCATAAGACATAAACCCTGCTAGAAACAAATGTAGTGTTCGAAGCATACACATCCTCCCAGCATCCCACCTTCTGTGAAAAAGCCAAGTTGAAGCTTCAAAATGAAACAGGGCAAACAAAGTTGAAAGTGCTTTCCGAACCAAAGACAGCTGTCCTGGGAAATGACACGACAAGCCAGCCCTGCAAAACTAGCCAAATCTTAGCACTCAAACCGATCCTGTCTCTGTCTGAGTTTTTAATTCTGAGCAAGCTGAAGGAGTCTGACTTCCTTGGGAGCTTCCAGGTGTATTTTTTTCTTCTACCACTGCCCTGCCCTAATCATGGAGCTTCACAGGATATCCAAGAGATGATGTTTTCCATTCATAATTCTCTTTCATTCTAACTCGTCTCCTATTCTATTTTTTCCCCTCCTCAGGAAAGGAAATTATATCAGGCAAGAAAAAAATGGAATTGTTGCCTGATGTCCTGTAATCTGTCAGGACAAGATTATACCATGTTTCCCCGAAAATAAGACCCTGTGTTATATTTATTGGCCACAAAAAAAAAAAAAAAAAAAAAGGCACCAGGTCTTATTTTCGGGGGATGTCACTAACTGATTAACCTCACTCAGGCGCATTGCCCCCAGCCTCCTTTTCTCTGTCAGAGGCCTTCAGGAAGTTCTTCTTCTTTGGCCGGCAAGGCTTTCTTGAAGGCCTATACGGCTGATAACAGAGCTCAGGATCAATCCAGAGCTTTGGACTCAGCTCCAGAGGCCTTCAGGAAAGCCTTACCAGCCTTGCTGGCTGCAGAAGAAATGGGCTGGCAAGGCAGGTGTTGGGGTGTGCAAGTCCTGGCTACAACTATCCAAAGGTAAGTAGTAGAGCAGCTCCACCCTCCCATCCCCATCCTGGCTTAATTTTTACCCGTCCAATCTGGAGTGGTTGGGATCTTAATGAGGGCTTATTTGGGGGGGAGGGGGGAGGGCTTATATTGGGCACATGTGTAAAAATCAACCTGTGATTTAATTTCAGGGTAGGTTGTATTATTGGGGAAATAGTACTATTGTTTCACTGTAATTCTCCAGAAAATACTACTTTCAGGGAGTCCTCATCTTATGCCCGTAACTGGGACCAGAATTTCTACTGCTAATCAAGATGGTTGTTAAGTGAATCATGCCCAATGTTAATGACTTTTTTTTTGCCGCAGTTGTTAATCCTGCAGTCATTAAGCAAATCTGGCTCCCCCCAATGACTTTTGCTTGTTGGTGGCAAATGGCGAAGCCAGGATACTGCAACTGTCATAAAAAATGTGCACATTACCAAGCTTCCAAATGTTGATCAACTGACCGTTGGGAAGCTGTAATTATTGTTATGTGGGATGACCAAGTGGTAAGTCATTTTTTTCAGTGCCCTTGTAACTTCAAACAGTTCAGTTTTGATTGAAACTAAGGAAGATGCATAAAGGAAGATAGGCTACCTGCCATCCAGAGGCTCCTCTGCAACTTTTTAAAAATTGAAGAATTAAACTGTGTGGTTCTCCAAAGTGAAAGTGGGTATGGAGGCAGAGAGAAGATGGGGGACACACATTGGGGTTATCTTTGAGTTGGGATTTATCATACAGGTTGTCCTTGTTCATTTAGTGACCATTCAAAGACACAATGGCACTGAAAAAAGTGACTTCTGACCATTTTTCACACTTAGGACCATGGCAGCATCCCCGTGGTCAGGTGATTAAACAGAATTAAAATTAGAGTAACAGACTTGGGAGGGACCCTGGAGGTCTTCTAGTCCAACCCCCTACTCAGGCAGGAAACCCTACACCATTTCAGACAAATGGTTGTCCAGTCTCTTCTTAAAAACTTCCAGTGTTGGAGCAACCACAACTTCTGGAGGCAACTGGTTCATATTTATGATGGTTACTGTGATCTGAGGTCACGCAATCCCCTTTTGACAACTCAAGTCAATGGGGAAGCCAGACTCACTTAACAACTGGGTTACTAATTTAACAACTACAGTGATTCATTTAACCACTATGGCAAGAAAGATTGTGTAACAGGGCAAAATTCACTTGACAAATGTCTCACTTAAGCCACAGAAATTTCGGGCTCAATTATGGTCATGGACTAACCTGTACTTGGGTGGGGGGAACGTGCAGATGTCCACCTCGATAGGGGGCCCAAGCGAAATCCCACAAGCGGGGCGGGGGGGGGGAATTGGCACTAGCTCTGCATAAATAAGTAATGGACCTATACAATTCAACCTATGGAGAGCAGAATCATCATTTTTAATATAGCCCAGAGTAAGCGTGCTGCCTAAATTCTTCAAGAAAAATAGCCACTTCAGGGACTCGGCTCCATCCCATCAATAGAAACTTGGTGCCAGATAATGGCTTTAGTCATTGTCTTCCTCCCCAGAGACCGGGGAAAACATCAAGGGAGGTTGACAAGATTTGGAGAAAGGGAGCTATCGTTCGTTATTATTGGACACAAAGTTGCTGCCGTGTCACAACGCTTAGCTGCTTGTCCACTTTCAAAGGCAGGAGCCATTTTCCTTCCATTATTTTCCGTTAAGTAAACACATTTGGAGGGAGACTTCGGTAGAAAAAGAAGGATGACGCCCTGGTGGTGTGGAACGGGGACAGAAGGCCACAAGCCTTTTCTGAATTGTCCATGTTGTGTCCTGTCCCTTTCACGCACAACAGGGCATTCGGCAAAGGGATAAAGGAAAATCTGTGTTCTGTTTCTACTGATTGCTCAGTTTAACTATACAGGTAAGTCCTTGACTTACAACAGTTCATTTAGTGGCCGTTCCATGTTACAACGGCACTCTTAATTCTCCATCCCTTTTTTCCAACCACTGATAAAATAAGTTCCGTGTTTGATAATATTCTGTATCTTCTTTCTGTTTGATTTTCAGTGTAAGTCTACCCATTTCTGCACAATCTACTACAGCATCTTCTTAATGGTCTTGTCATTTTGCGGTGTTTCTTCATTTTTTCCAATATTGTGCGAAGATAATCCTCGCTGCTGTTAGAACATGTAATATTAAACACATACTTTTCTTATCAGATCTTTCTGGTATTATTCCTAATAAAAACAATTCAGGATTAAAAATCTACATGTTTACCTTTCACCTTTTCTAGCCATCTGTGTAAATTTTTTGCCCATTTTTATGTTTTTTGCTTTAACACAAGTCCACTACATATGATTGCTAAGCAAATTAAATACCCAGACAACAGGAGGCTTACTAAGCACAAAGAAATGTAATTAATAGAAAATTAATAACATTTATATTTTTAAAAAAAAACAAAGTTACAACGGCATTGAAAAAAGTGACATGCGCGTTTCTCTGAGTTACCACCTTTCTAGTGTTCCCCATGCTCATGTGATCAACATTCAGAGGCTGGGCAACTGCTTCTTGCTTATGACCATTGCTGTGTCCCAAGGTCATATGATCATCTTTTGCTACCTTTGGATGAGCAAAGTCAATGGGGAAGCCAGATTCACTTAACAACCGGCAGTGGTTCACTCGACAACCTATCTAACTTATTAACAGCTGAGACTAACTTAGCAATGTCAGTGATGCACTTAGCAACAGTGGCAAGAAAGGTGGCAAAACAGGGCAAAACTCACTTAACAAATGTCTAACTTAACAGAAATCTTGGGCTCACTTGTGGTAAGTCAAGGACTAAGTCAAGGACTAACTATATATTACCTTATAGCGTAATGTTAGTTGTAATACAGTAGTTCAGGTGGCAACAAAAAAATTCCTTCTTCAACAGTTCCACTCCTAATAAAGTATTTCTTTTATTCTTCCACTCCTTCTGTAATTTGAGCCCATCAAAATGAACATATGGGTAGGCCTCAGCTTACAACAATTCATTTAGTGACTGTTCAAAGTTATAACAACATGGAAAAATGTGACTTAGAACCAGGGGTCCTAAGGTTTTAGCAACGGGTTCTCTGACTGGTTGCTCGGTGGGTATGGCCATGGTGGGTATGGCCTAGACAGCCTCCTGAACCATGGTGGTGGCGGGGGAGGTGTTTTTGCCCTCCCTGGGCTCCGGAGGCTTTCTTTGAGCCTCCGGGAGGGCGAAAACAGCCTCTCTGAGCTCCAGAGACTCTCTAGAAACGGGCCTATTTCCGGCCTTCCCAAACTTTTGGGAGGCCTGTTTTTCACCCTCCCTGAGTCTCCATGTGCGCGCTCTGCACTTACCCCAGGAGTGGGATTCTACCAGTTCACGCCTATTCGCTAGAACCAGCTGTTAACATTCTAAGCAGTTCGGAGAACCAGTTATTAGAAGAAATTACTGGCCTAATCCTGTAATTAAGGCAGGAAGGAAACATTCTGGGGTTGCTTACAGAAACTTCCTCTCCGTTAACCCTTATTACATTCTTGGCAGGATTAGACTTCCTGTCTCAGGAATTTCTCTAGAGTTTTTTCCCCCTCCTTTGTTGGTACTTTGCTTGTGTGGAGTGACCATTTAAAGTTACAATGGCACTGAAAAAATGACTTATGACAATTTTTCACACTTACGACTGTTGTAGCATCCCCAGAGTCATGAGAGGCCAGGCAAGGAGATGCGTGCCTTGATGTGAGTGATATTGAGTTGGCCACACCCAGCCAATAACATGACCACCAAGCCATGCCTGCCAAGTAAGCCATGTCCACAGAACTGGTTGTTACAAATTTGACTCCTGCCCCTGACTTAATTGCATCCAAAACAAGCTGTGTGGGAACTCCTGGAAGGGGTGGGGTGGGTGGGGACAGGCAGGAGTGGGCTTTGTGGGTTTTCCGAACTGTGCAGATTCTTAGCTAGGGGCTCATCCCGAACCCCTGCGAACCCCCAGCAAACCCACCCCTGCTTAGGACCACTACAGCATCCCCACGGTCAAGTGATCAGAATTCAGACGCCTGGCAACTGGTTCGTGTTTATGACAGTTGCAGAGTCCCGGGAGCCATACATTCCGCCTTTTGCGAACTTCCAACAAGTAAAGTCAATGGAGAAACCGGATTCACTTAACAACCCAGGTGAGCAATTTAACAACTGCAGTGATTCACTTAACACCTGTGACACGAAAGGTCATAAAATGGGGCAAAACTCACTTAACAGTTGTCTCACTTAGCAACAGAAATTTTGGGATCAATTGGGGTCGGAAGTCGAGCACTACCCAAATAGAGGATGCTATATATCTTTCAAACAAATTCATCGTTTTGACTTAAATATATGTGCTTTTATTACTTGCAGCCACAAACCAAAACCCTTTTCTAAATATTAAAGTATTTAATTTTAACAAAAACTACTTCTCCTTAGTAGGAGAAAAAGGCATGAACAGTATTTTCTCTTTCATTAGCAATTTGTCTGATTCTAATAGTTTTTAGGCTCAAACATGCCTTTGATTTGCATCCCTGTAGTTTACAAATTAAAAACTTCAATTGATTAAGGTACTGATTAACTTAAGGAACTGATTTAATTAGCTGCTTTGGAATGCAAGAATTGAAAAGAAGAAAACCATCATTTCCAAAAGACTGGAAAATGGACTACGGCTCATTGAACAACTGCTTTATTTGGCAACAGGAGTTCAGGTCCCAATTGGAGCCATAAGTTGAGGACTACTTGTACAACTGCAAAACCAAGAGGAAACACACTACACACAGTCCTTAACTTAGAACCATTTGTTTAATGATATTCAAAGTTATAAGGCAATGAAAAAAGTGACTTGTGACCGTTCTTTCACACAACTGTGGCAGCATCTCCATGGTCACACAATCAACACTCAAACATTTGGCAACTGGCTCATATTTATGACGGTTGCAGTGTCCCAGGGTTACATGATCCCCTTTTGCGACCTTCTGACAAGCAAAGTCAATGGAGAAGCCAGATACACTTAGTCACTGTGTCACTAACTTAACAGCTGCATTGATTCACTTAACAACTGTGGCAAGAAAAGCTGTAAAACAGGGGCAAAACTCACTTAACAACCATCCCACTTAGCAACAGAAATTGTGGGCTCAATCGTGGCTGTAAGTCGAGGACTTATAGGCACTAATGAGATACTAATACCCCTCTATAAAGCCTTAGTAAGACCACACCTAGAGTAATGCATCCAGGTTTGGTCATCACACTATAAAAAAGATGTTGAAAGAAGAGCAACCAAGAGGATTAGGATAAAAAAGTATGATGAACGGTTGCAGAAACTGGGCCTGGCTAGTCTAGGGAAGAGAAGGACTAGGGAAGACAGGAGAGCATCTTCCAATATTTGAGGGGCTGCCCCAGAGAGCAGGGAGGGGTCAAGCTATTTTCTAAAGCACCTGAAGGCCAGATAAGGAATAATGGATGGAAACTAAACAATGAAAGATTCAACCTAGAAATAAGGAGGAATTTTCTGATAGTCTAAACAATCAACCAATGGAATAGAAGTTGCCTTTGGAAGTTGTGGGAGCTTCATCACTGGAGGCTTTCAAGAAGAGACTGGATTGCCGTCTGTCAGAATGGTGTAGGGTCTGCTTGGGTAGGGGTGGTAGGGTTGGACTAGATGACCTACAAGATCCCTTCCAACTCTGTTAATCTGTTGTATCGACTACCTGTATTCAATGTGCTACATCTTGGTAAAACAATAATTCGGAGGCTTGGCAAATGGCAAGAAGAAAATGGTGAGGTCATCTCTCTTATCAATATAAGTCAAGATTACCACTCAGTCCAAAGGACGCATTAAAGCGCATTAAATAACTGTGCTAGCTGTGCAAAAAAAAAAAGATCCTGAGGTGAAGGAAGAATTATTTGGAAATGCAGTCAGCAACTTAAAACAACGGAAACTCTCGATGCCTTCGCTGCATTATCACAACAACCCATCCAAATAACTCGGCCTTAAATAAATCAAGATATAATACAACAATCAATACAAGTATATTCCACAAAGCCACCACAGATCCACTGTAAAGCGCTCCTTCAATTACATTTTCTTTTTTAAAAAAAGGTCCTTTGCCATTTTTGCTTTCAATAATGGAAGCATAACATACGGTACATAAATATACCCCCACAAGCAAATAGCCTACAGTAAATATCTGCTCGGCTAATGCAAAGAACCTGGCACTTTAATGAAGATTTAATCTGGAAGGCTGAGATTTTCAAAGGCAAATCTATTTGAAAAATAACTTTTGTTTGGTGTTAGGGCCTATCAGTGCCATTCGCTTAAACAGATCGGGAAAGATCAACCTATGTTTCCCATTAAATAAAATTAAGTCAACATCAAACAGAAAGAAAAAGCTTCCAGTATATAACTTTTGTTGTTGTGGTTCAGTTGTTGTGCCTGACACTTTGTGAGCCCCCCATGGATGCTCACTTCACGAGCCCCCCATGGGGATGCCCCCATGGATGCATGCCAGCCCTCCCTTCTTTGATACAGGTAGTCCTCAACTTAAGACCACAATTGAGTCCAAAATTTATGTTGTTAAGTAAGAAATTGGTTAAGTGAGTCTTGCTGCAATTTATGACTTTTCTTGCCACAGTTGTTAAGTCAATCTCTGTAGTCGTTAAATTAGTAACACGGTGAACCGTGACTATCTCCTTGGCTTTGCTTGTCAGAAGGTTTCAGATCACATGACCCCAGGACACTTCAACCATCATAAATGTGAATCAGTTGTTCAAGCATCCAAATGTAATTCATGTGACCATGGGGTATGCTGCAACGCTCATAAGTGTGAAAAATAGCAATAGCACTTAGATTTATATACCACTTTACAATGCTTTACAGCCCTCTCTAAGCGGTTTACAGAGTCAGCATTTTGCCCTTCCAACAATCTAGGTCCTCATTTGACCCACCTTGGAAGGACGGAAGGCTGAGTCAACCTTGAGCCTGGTAGGATTTGATCTGCTAAATTGCAGTCAGCCGGCAGTCAGCAGAAGTAGTTTGCAGTACTGCATTTTAACCAACTGCGCCACCGAGGTCATGTCCCTTTTTTCAGTGCCTTCGAATGGTCAATAAGTGAGCTGCTGTAAGTCGAGGGTTACCTGTACGCAACAGTGGCACAAAAGGTCGTAAAATAGGACAAAACTCACTTAAGGACTGTCTTGCTTATAGCAAGGGAAATTCGGGGCTCAATTGTGGGTCGTAAGTTGAGGACTAGCTGTAGTGACAAACCACCAAGCGCAGAAGTGGGCTGCACTTTCGTTGACAAGGGGTTCGCTGGTTGTGAGTCCGCGTGGCCGGTTTGGGGTTGAAACGCAGATTCAAATAGGCAGCTAATCGGTGAGTACAGCAAGGCGGTGCTGAACTCACCTGGCCAGCCAAGGGGGGGGGGTCAGTTATTTAGGGAATGCATAGCACAAGGGTGGGTGGGTGACCCCAGCCAGAGATCACAGCTAGGGGTTCGCCCGAACTTTGCTGATCATCCAGCAGCCTACCGATTCCAGCGCCTTCAAAAATCTGCTTTTAGGTCCCTTTGCAATCAGCGGGACAGGATCCTTCCACTACATTTCATGTCCAGCTACGGAGAGAAACTGACACCTATTGGTAACTTTCAGATTATCCCAAACGGATTCCTATGTTTTTTTTTTCCTCTCTTTGAAAGCAAGCTGCTTCCAGTTTTACAGCGGGCACACGGAAATGTTGCAACCCAGAGACTATGTCAATCCAAGGCATGTCTTTTCTCGCCCCCCCCCCCCCAACCTTCCACCCCACCACAGTAAATTCTGAGCATACTTAGCTGCAGCTTTCCTTTTAAGGTCAAAACCTTAAGCTTGGGATCCCAGCATCTTTTAGTGCAGTGGGAGCCTATCGGTAAACAAACATACATCAAGGCCAGCCAAGCTGGTCCTTTTCAGGAAGGTTAGAAGGAGTTGCAGCAGAACATCTCTGGGGCAAAAGGCAGATTATTATTATTTTTTGCTGCTTCTTTGAAGTAAGTTGGCATTTGGGAGGATTTTTGGCCTCTGAACCAGGCTACTTACTCTCTTCCTGCAGAAGTCAAAAAGAGCATGCGAAAGTTGACTGGCCCATTTCTTGTTTTTAAATGAATAGCCTACTTTCCCACTAGGCCTACAAGTCTCTCCCAGCAGAAATAAAATGGGAATTTTGGATATTTTTGATAGCAATAGCACTTTATATACCACTTTGTAGTGCTTTTACAGCCCTCTCTAAGCGGTTTAGAGTCAGCCTCTTGCCATCCCAACAATCTGGGTCCTTGTTTTACCGACTTCGGTTGAGTCAACCTGGAGCTGGTCAAAATCAAACTCCTCGCAGTAAGCAGTGAGTTAGCTTCCAATAGAGATAGTTTAGTGACTGTTCAAAGTTACAACAGCAGGGACTTATGGCAGTTTTTCACACTTATGACCATTACTGCATTGTCACATGATCCAAATTCAGATGCTTGATAACTGGTTCGTGTTTATGATGGTTGTAGTGTTCTCGGGTCATGTGTTCAGTTTCTGAGACCTTCCAACAAGCGAATTCAATGGGGAAGCCAGGTTCCCTTCACAACTGTGTTAATAACTTAATAAATTCACTTAACAAGTGTGGCAAGGAAATAGCAATTGCACTTACTCTTATATGCTGCTTCACAGTGCTTTTACAGCTCTCTCTAAGCAGTTTACACAGTGTACATATTGCCACCCCAACAATCTGAAAGGATGAAAGGCTGAGTCAACCTAGAGCCTGGTGAGATTTGATCTGCCAAATTGCAGTCAGCTGGCAGTCAGCAAAAATAGCTGCACTACTGCATCCTAACCACTGCGCTACCACAGCTCTACACCTATTCCCAAGGTGTAGCTAGAGTTACTCTTCTAGAACAGTGTTTCCCAGTCTTGGCGAATTGAAGGTGAATGGACTTCAACTCCCAGAATTCTCACCAATGTGGAATTCTGGGAGTTGAAATCCATACAGATGGAAATTGTCAGGGTTAGGAAACCCTGTTCTAGGGCAAAAATCGGAGGCATACTTTATCTTAGTTTATACTTTCCACAGGCAACAATTCCAAATTAGTGATGACTGAGGAGGGGAAAGAAGGACAGACCATTCAAAGTGCCCACAAAGCCCTTATTTTGCTTCCATGTCTAGAAATTCACCACAGAGAACATTTTTCTGGAGGGAAAACCAGGAAATTGGTCCAGACACTGAGCACCAATCTCTGGCCATGTGCTCAAATATATTTTGTTCTTTTGAATATTTAGTTCCTTGGAACCCCCATTTTGGATACAACAGACCTCAACATTCTCATAAAAAAATAAAAGATGATCCTTCAAGCCAAAATTCACCATCTTAGAGGATGGTGGCATCACACTGATTAGAAACGTGATATCCATTTATTTCAAAAACAGAAAAAAAAACCCACATCAGCCTTTAGTGCTCCTGTATTCCGGGAAAATACTATACAGGTAGTCCTCAGCATGTGATTACAATTAGACTTAGACTAACTTTCTTTAAATGTACACTAATCGGCATATATTAAAATGAAATTTCGTTGCATACAGTCCTCAAAGGGTCTCCACATCCAATATGCACTACATGAACATAAATAAGCATATATAACCCACATATATGACACAGAGAATTGAACCCAAAAGTTCCATTGCTAAGCAGAGCAGTTGTTAAGTGAGTCACACCACGCTTTATGACTTTTTGCCACGACCGTGAAGCAAACCACGAATACCATTGATTCATATTCTAAACCATTGCTTGAACTGAACTATTCTGGAGTCAGAAAAAATATTATACAGGTGGTCCTCGACTTACAACAGTTAATTTAATGATGAGTCAAAGATACAATGGCATTGAAACATGTTACTTTTCTCAGTTACAACTTTTGCAGCTTCCCATGATCAAAATGCAGACACCTGGCAATTGGTTCCTATTTATGACAGTCTCCCAGAGTCATCTGATGCCCTTTTGCGACCTTCTCACAAGCAAAGTCAATGGGAAGCCAGATTCACTCAACCGGGTTATTGACTACAACTATTGTGATTCACTTAACAACTGTGGATAGAAAGGTGGCAAAATGGAGCTAAACTCACTTAACTGTCTCACTTAACAACAGCTATTTGGGGCTCCATTGTGGTCATAAATTAAGGATCACCTTTCATGTGGAAGTCAGTGAGAAATAATTTTGAATACTTACTTGTGACAAAGAATTTTTTAGTGAAAGTGCAGCTGTCGAAGGCAGCAATCTTCTCTTGCAAGACAACAACCAGAATCCTGAAAATACACAAACATACATTTGTACAAAGTAAAAAATACCTAAAGTGCAAAATGCTCTAAAAATGTGCTCCCTATTTCTCCCCTCTTTTTGTGATATTGTCACCCAAGAGTTCCATGCAGGCAAATCATTTACAAGAGCAACTGGAGTGAAGGAATAGACCATGTGTATGAAGACAATTATGAGAGAAACTGTGTCTATGATTAAGGATATGGTGTGCGTGCATGTCTTTGTGTTTGCATGCATGTATAGTATCCATCTGTACGTATGTTTATTTTTATATGTTTATTTTAAAGAGGAAAATATGTTCTTATTTGGATATCACTTCTGGAATTTGTGCTTGTCAAGAAAAAAATGAAACTTTGATTTTGGTATTGTTGATTAGAAAGAGTTGGTGTTATAGAAATGGCTAGTTATATATTAATGTGTAAAAGCAAAAACTGAAGCTGGAGTGTGTTATCTTGCTGGGAAGGATTGGAAGTCAATATCCCTTTTTCTTTCTTTCTTTTTCTTCCCCCTTGTATTTCCCACCCCCTTTTCCCCGTCTCTCTTCCCGCCCTTAATTTCCTATTTTCTTTTCACTTTTTTTTATATTTTATATTTCATATATATAATAAAATAAAAATGATATTTGGAAGTATTTGTGTATTTAGATGCACAGGAAGTTGAGGAGAGAATGATGCCTTATGTCCATCTTAAGAAAAACCGTTCACATTACACAAAGTACTTCAATGTGATATTTTGGTGCATTGGCTACCATTGCAGATTTTGCCTAGAACAACCAAGATTAAACTTGACAGAAGTTGTTTTATTGCTTTTGTTTTTAGAGGGTGGGGAGGGGTTACTGCAATCATTAAGCAGAATTACAGTTTACACAAGGAAAATAAAACTAGTTTTCACCAAGGACCCGATAATTTGCTTTAACTTAATTCTGTGCAACTTTTACTGTATTTATAAATAAAACTATAAAAGTACAATTGAAATATGTTGTGACTTTAAATGAATATTTCTAAGGCATGGAAAGGAAAGGGTAAGATAGAAATATTTGTTAATATTAAATTAAAAAATATAGCAAAACAATACCAACATCTCTCTAGCTTTCTCTTTCTTTCTTTCTTTCTTTCTTTCTTTTTCTTTCTTTCTTTCTTTCTTTCTTTCTTTTTTTCTTTCTTTCTTTCTTTCTTTCTTTCTTTCTTTCTTTCTTTCTTT
>BLBF01000036.1:29764091-29808113 GCA_015471245.1 Laticauda colubrina
TTTCTTTCTTTCTTTCTTTCTTTCTTTCTTTCTTTCTTTCTTTCTTTTTCTGCTTTCCTTTTTTCATTCTAGGTTTTTCTCTCTATTCTTTCTTTCTTTTCTTTCTTTCTGTTCCTTCCTTCCTTCTATCCATTTTCTTTCCTTCCCTTTTATTCTTTCTTTTATATCCTACTCAGTGGTCTTGAACAATAAGGGTCAGCAAAGTTGTATGTCGTGGCCAACAGCAGATTCGACAGAGTGAAACTTTCAGATGTGTAGCAGGACAGGTTTTCAATATTCATGAAAAGGGAAACAATTAGGGCATCCATGAAGGCGGAAGGGAGAGGAAGGGGGGTGGTCAAATAAGATCATACCTTGTTAACAGAACTGGCATTATACCTCATGTAATTTTTTTAAAACATTCATTTGACCAAGCAGTTCAGATTGAAAATCCATCAAAAGCACCCAGTATATTAATCTGAAAAGTGTTTCATCCTAAAAAATAATCATATTGCTGAGGTTTTTTTTATTGCAAATCTGCTGTGCCTAATAGCCAGGCCTTATTTGCTAAAAGTGTTTTTCCTTGCTTTGACCTCCGCTGCCTTCCATACAATGGAATGAAGAGGGGGAGAGGGGGAAAAAAAATCACTTTATGTAATTACCAGGACATGAAATACGAAGACAAAAATGTACCAAACAAAATTTCAAGAAGGAGGGGGAGACAATGGGGAGCGGGGGGTTTGAGGGGTTCTCCGAACAAGAGACCCTCCTTTTCACCACTCAGAATACACATCTCATTTATATCCACAGTCTTTCAACCCATCTATCTCCCTTTTGCTCTTTAGAGAATTTCTCCTGGGAGAAAAATATTTCCCTTTTGTCTGTCCCAGGAACAGAGGAAATGGCTTTATGACAGAACTGGGCTATTCACCATCTTGAGTCCATAATATCTGTCCTCAAGCCATCTTTCTCAACTCTTAGGAAGAAGAAAACTCTTCCCATCATTTCCAACCTGATCTTTTAAACCAGAGGAGCGAAGGAGATATTTTGCAAATAAAAGATCTGCATAAGAATGTGTCTGGGAGCTAAAGCGTGTTGTGCCTCTCTCAAATATGCTCTTTATTCCATACTTAAATCTGTTCCCTTTTGGCCAAGAGTCCCCAAACCTGGCAACTGGTGGACCAACTGCCAAAATTCCTCAGCCGGCATATTGAGATCAATCAATCAGAATAGACTGGAAGGGACAGTTCAAGCCCCTGCTCAGGCAGGACACCCTATAATATTTCAGACTGGTGGCTGTCCAGTCTCTTCTTAAAAACCTCCAGTGATGGAGCACCCACAACTTCTGGTGGCATGTTGTTCCACTGGTTATTTGTCCTCACTGTTAGGAAGTTTCTCCTTAGTTCCAGGTTGCTTCTCTCCTTAATTAGTTTCCATTCATTGCTTCTTGTGTTGCCTTTTGGTGCTTTGGAAAATAAGCTGACCCTCTCTTCTTGGTGGCAGCCTCTCAAATACTGACTCCATCATGTCATCCCTAGTCCTTCTTTTCTCTCGACTGGCCATACCCAATTCTCAAAACCGTTTTATCTCCAGGCTTTTAATCATCTTAGTTGCACTTCTTTGCACTTTTCTCAAAATCTCAACATCTTTTTGAGATGACAGGGTTTTTTCCCCCTGCCTTTTCATTTAAATAGATTTATGCATAAAACAAGCCACACTGCGCCCCCTCCCACCCCACCCCTCCGCAATAGCTGCTGAATCTTCTAGCCGCATTCAACCAAGGTTGTTGAAACAACATGAAGTGACTGCACTCAAGGCTGAAAGCTTTAAAAACACTGGAGGGGAGAGGTATTTGCAGATCAAAAGGAATTTTTACCTTCTGTTGCAGTGGAGATCATAAATAGGTGTTTTGAACTGCACGGATTTGACTACTTCCCCTGTTCTCAAAGAATGGAGATCCACACAGCAGTAAGGAGGGCTGGTCCTGAAAGAGAAAGCAAGGATAGACTTAGTTCTGCTGTTACCTACTTAAATAGCTTGCTGTCAGAAAGCTTGCTGGGATTTATTAAGTTGATAGGATCAGAAAGTTAAAAAAAAGTCCTTGTGAGTTACTTTTTTCAAAGGTAAAAAGAAAGTAAAGCAAAATGCAAATAATCCAAAACGAATGATAAAAATAGAGTTTAAAAACTGTCACCCTAAAAATGCTAGGGCAAAATGACAACAATGAATTTGAAAATGGCACACAGGTAGCCCTGGACTTACAACCATAATTGAGCCCAAAATTTATATTGCTAAGCAAGGCTGCTGTTAAGTGAGTTTTGTCCCATTTTGCAACCTTTCCTGCCACAGTTGTTAAGTGAATCCCTGCAGTTCTTAAGTTAGTAACACTTTTCAGCAAATCTGGTTTCCCCTTTGACTTTGAGTTCACAAAAGGGGGTTACCGTGATCCCAGGACACGACAACCGTCAGAAATATACGCCAGTTTTTAAACCTTTGAATTTCGATCATGTGACCATGGGGATGCTGCAACTGTTGCAAGATCATATGTATCTTTTTTTCTGTTGTAATTTTGTCACTAAACAAATGGTTGTTAAAGCCCATGTCACACTGCACCAATGGATGGAAAGAGGATGTAAAACAGAGAAAAACACTTGCCATCCGTTGGTTAACGCGATGCATCCGTTCTGTACTCACTGCATACGTTTTTCATACTCTCTATCCGTCCAGCATCCGTCTACTGTGATTTCATCCACTCAAAAAGTTTTGAGCTGCACAAAACTTTTTGAGCGGATGAAGTATCCAACGCGTCCGTTCTACATCCGCTACGCATACGGGGAACATCCGTTGTACGTCCGTTGTCATCTGTTACACGTCCGCTATATCCGCTAGGCATCTGCTGTGCATCCGCGCAACTCAAATCCGCTCCAGCGGAAAATGGACACAGGGAGGAAGCGAAACGGACACGGAACGGACACACAGCGTCAGTTGCATGGACATAGAAAGGATGTAAGCGGATGCAGCTCGCATAGAATGCATTAAAATGGAAAAAACGTTCTTATAGGGGACGTATCTCGGATATTTAGGATGTCTGGAGGATGTCTAGAGGATGCAGAAGGACACCTAGCGGAAAACCGATATTTCCTATAAAAAGGGGGAGGAAATCACCTGGATCTCAATTTCAGTCCAGCAGCCCTGGAGTGCAGACCTCTTCAGCCTTGCTCTTGCTCTTCCACATCATCCATTGATCTCCACCATGGATCATTGCACACTCCTTTTGGTAGCCGCCATCATTCTACAACAGTGCAAAGCCCTCTACAGGCTCTTTCACCTGTTCTACGCAAAGAAAAGGAGGCGTCCAAGAAGTGTCTGGGTCCGAAGATGGATCGCGAGAAGAGCCGAGTACGGACTGTATGACAAGCCGATGGTGGAGCTGAGGAACGAAGACACTTGTGCATTCCAGAACTTCATGAGGATGCCACCAGCCATGTTTGACGAAATTGTAGAGCGTATGAGACCCAGGTTGACCAAGCCAAGCACCAACTTCCATCCCAACCTGGACCCTGGACAGAAGGTGGCACTGACTCTGCGGCACCTGGCCTCTGGAATCACATACAGAAACATGCAGTACGGCTGGAGGGTGCCACACAACACCATCAGCATTGTGGTCAGAGAAGTGGTGCAGGCCATCATCGAAGAATACCTGGAGGAGCTCCTCCAGTGCCCCTCCACTGAAGAAGGCTGGAAGAAAGTTGCAGAGCAGTGATATCAGAAGTGGAACTTCCCCCACACCGTCGGAGCCATAGATGGCAAGCACGTGGCCTGCAAAGCGCCAGCCAACTCAGGGTCCACTTATCACAACTCCAAGGGCTTCTTCAGCATCATCCTCTTCGCCATGGTCGATGCTGACGACAAGTTCATGTACATCGATGCTTCAGGCAACGGGTCAGCTTCAGATGCCCAGGTATACAACGCCAGTGACCTCAAGGAGGGGCTGGAACACAACCTCATCATGGGCTTCCCAGATCCAGACCCCCTGCCCAACTACATGCAAGATGTGCCCTACTTCATCATGGGGGATGACGCCTTCTCCCTCAGAACCTACCTCATGAAGCCCTACACTTCCAGCTGCCTCACCCGTGAAGAGAGGATCTTCAACTACAGACTGTCCAGGGCAAGGCGGGTGGTGGAGAACGCCTTTGGCATCATGGCCAACAGGTTCCAGGTACTTCTCATCACCATGCAGCATCGCCCAAAGACCGTGAGGAGGATCGTGGAAGCTTGCTGCATCCTGCACAATCTCATGCGCACCCGCTACCCAATGTTGCAGAACAGGCTCGTGGACCACAACAAGGCAATGGGGACATGGAGCCTGTTGAATGGAGGCAAGGGCGAAACCTGATAGATACTGTGGATGTGCAAGGCCCCAACAGAGCTTCACGTGAAGGGAAGAAGCAGCACAACCTCCTGAAACACTGGTGCTAATAAATTGATAATAAAGGGCCATAGGTGTGGCACCTGGGAGGGTGGACCACACAGTCCCACTATGCTTGCACTGGAGGCTTATCTATCCCACTGCTATCCTTTCCCATCCCACAGCTATTACCCATTCCAAAGGTATCCCTGCCCATCCCAGTGCTATCCTTACCCATCCCACAAGCATGCAAAGGCTTAAACCATTTCTAAAAGTTTCCACCAAGACTTTATTTACCAAAAGAACTGAACCAAGTGTGTGAAGCAAATATAAACTTTATTAATAACAAACTGTAAAAGCAAAATGACCCAAGTAAAGTGTCCCAAGCAAAGATAAAGTCAACAGGTAGCCACCCAGTCTCTGGCACTCTTCTCAGTCCCTCTGAGGCTCAGGGGTGAGGGTCCAGGTGCTGTGGAGGTGGCAGTGGCTGGAGTGCTGGTCTGAGGCGCCATTGGGGTGCCTGGCCCTGAGAGGACAACAGGGGATGGTGTGCGGAGGAAGCTCTCAGAGAGCTGGCTCAGTCCTGTGATGTTGAGAGCCCCTTTCTCCATGACATGGGGTGTCAGTCCCAAGACCGATGACAGATGTTCTGAGGGATGGAGGAAGGAGGAGTGTAGTGGGGCTGTCTGGTCTGCAGATGAGCGAGGTGAGGCGTCGGTGGCATCTGTGGCGTCGGTGGCATCTGTGGCTTCGGTGGTATCGGTGGCATCGGTGGCATCTGTGGTGTGCGATGTACCTGTGCCTGGACTGGGAAGGGCTGCCTGTGCTGCTGAACTCCTGGTAGCCATAGCCTTGGTAGGTGAGGGGCTGTGGAAAGCCTTGGAAGGGCTGTGACATCACCTGGGGTGGAGGAGCAAACCTGGACTGGGTCAGAGCAGGTTCAGCTGGGCCTTGAGGGTGGTGCAGAAGACCTGTGATCCTCTCCTTGATCACCTGGTACTGGGATTCGGGCATTTCTATGAGGGTGTGGTTGACGTAGGTGAGGAAGGGCTTGCGGTTGGAGGATGGGACGTCGGTGTGTACCAGCTGAGAGAGGAGATCTACACTGCTCTTGATTGTGTCTCTGATCTCCAAGAGGACAGTGTGGCTCTGTCCCTCCGGTCTGGCTCTCTGCCTGCTTTCTGTGGAGGTGGAGCTGGGGGTGGGGGTAGGTTGGTCTCTGGTGGCAGCGGCTTCTTCTTGCTCCAACTGCGTCAGGGGGTCCTCCATGTGCTCCACCACGGGGAGTTCAGCTGTCGGGGGGGTCTCCGTCGTGGGGCGCTCCAAAGATACCTGCCTGGACACAGGAGCTGACTCTTGGCCAGAAGAGGACTGGCTCTCTGTGGGCTGCCTGAGAGTGAGGATAGACAGAGGGGCTTCTCCTCGGTGGTGGATCTCACCCTCCAAGAAGCTGCACTTGGCCATCACGTAGGTCTCCTGGTCGGTGAGCTTGACCGCGGCCTGGCCAGACTTCTTGAGGTGCAGCTTCCCGTACCAGGTGGGCATGTGCTTCCACCACCCGAGGAGGACATCCGAAGTGTAGCCCAGGCTCTCCGCCTTCTCTCTCCAAGCTGCCTGCTTCCGCTTGGTGTCTCGATAGAGCCTGTGTCCCTTTCTCCAGAGGTACTCGTTCTCCCTCAGCCATTCAAGCACCTCCTCCTCATGTTCCTCTGCAATGGAGTATTGTCTCCTCTCACCCTTATCTCGTGAATGCCTCTTCCTCCCTCTGGCAGGGCCTTCTGGGGCCTCATCAGTAGGGCTTTGAGGTTCTAGGGGCTGGTCCACCACACCACCACCAGCAGCAGCAGCAGCACCAGCAGGACCAGCAGCACCAGCAGAGTCAGCACCAGCAGAAGCACCAGCACAAGGAGCAGCACCAACAGAGTCAGCACCAGCAGAAGCACCAGCAGAAGCACCAGCACCAGGAGCAGCACCAGCAGAAGCACCAGCACCAGCAGAAGCACCAGCAGAGTCAGCACCAGCAGAAGCACCAGCACCAGGAGCAGCACCAGCAGAAGCCCCAGCAGAAGCAGAGTCAGCGCCAGAGGGTGGGATGGTGGTCCTGTCCTTCTTGCCAGGGCTGGCAGGAGTAGGCACAGGCTTCCTCTTCTTCCCCATGGTTGTTGACTGGAGATGTGTCCGGCAGCAGGTCTTTCCTCTGAATGGTGACCTGCTTGCGAGCTGCATCCTTTTATATCTGCGGGGCTGATGCAATGCATCCTCCCCGCATGCGCAGTGAACGCTTTGCATCCGCTAGGCGTCCGCTCTGCATCCGCGGCATCCGCTCTGCATCCGTTCCTTCCGCTGCGCGTCCGCTTTGGTGTTCTCCCCCGGAAGCCCTGCAGATGTGCCATCCGCTCCCATCTGCTTCCATCTGCTAGGCTTCTGTGGAGGATCCGCTTTACATCCCCTCTACATCCTCCCCCTGTCCGTTCCTTTCCGTTGTTGTCCGCTCTGTTTATGCAAATTTGGGTCACTTTTGAGAGCGGATAACAACAGATGGAAAATTTGCTCATCCGCTGTGTCCTTTTTACATACGTTTTGCATCCGTCGGCCGATGTGACCTAGCCTTAAGTATTTAAAACAGTGAAGGCACAAGGGATGATTAAGAAAACTGGGGATTATAACCCAATATAAGTTGGTGAATTTTTATCATAATTATATAAGTCTGTTAAGCACCATAAATATGATTAACAATATTTTATTTGTAGTTAAAAGAGGGATATTCAGAATATGGAGATTGACACAAAAATAGATAGAGGAGGAAAAATCTCAGCTCAAAGTGAAACAAAACTGCGGCAAAATTTAGGAAAGACACTTGTTCTCTGTATGAAATTTCGCTGTTTTTTTTTTTAATTTATGAAGACTTTGTCCTATGTCATCTCAGAAAGTTAGTCCTTGATATACAACCATTCGTGTAGTGACTGCTCAACATTACAACGGCACTGATAAAAGTGACTTATGACCATTTTTCACACTTACAAGTGTTGTAGCATCCCCAAGATCTTGTCATCAAAATTTGGACTCTTGGCAACTGGCATTATATATCTGGACGGCTGCAGTGTCTCCAGGTCACGGACGATCTTTGGCGGCCCTTCTGACAAGCAAAGTCAATAGGGAAGCATTGCATGAACATGGGGACACTGCAAGGGTCATAAGCAAAGGGTGGGATGCTGCCGGTATAACAACCGGTTCGGTGATTGCGCGTTTCACGCATGCTTCACACACACATGCCACACGCGCATGATCAGTGATGCAAAAATCCTTACCTGCTATGTTACTTCATGGGAGTAACACAGTTGAGGAGCAGCAATCCGCTCTTCTGTGCTGATCAGCTGAGATGACAAAGGTCAGTACAGCACAGGGGTGGGCAAGGCAGCCCACATAATTGTCAGAGCGAACTGATTTGCTCCCAGCTGATCTTTGGAGCTAGGGGTTCTCCCAAACCGATCCAAACTGGCAGAATACCACCCCTGGTTGTAAGTGTGAAAACGTTCATAAGTCACTTTATATGTGTATTTAACAGATTAACAGATAATCAGAGTTGGAAGGGACCTTATAGGACATCTAGTCCAACTCCACCACCCAAGCAGGAGACTCTACACCATTTCTGACAGAGGGCAGTCCAATCTCTTGAAAGCCTCCAGTGATGAAGCTCCCACAACTTCTGAAGGCAACGTCTGTTCCATTGGTTGGTTGTTCTCATGGTCAGAAAGTTTCTCCTTATTTCCAGGTTAAATCTCTCCTTGTTCAGTTTCCATCCATTGTTCCTTGTCTGGCCTTCAGGTGCCTTGGAAAATAGCTTGACCCCTTCCTCCTCCCTGTGGCAGCCCCTCAAATATTGGAAGACCGCTATCATGTCTCCTCTGGTCCTTCTCTTCCCTAGACTAGCCAGACTCAATTCCTGTAACTGTTCTTTATATGTTTTAGCCTCCAGTCCCCTAATCATCCTGGTTGCTCTTCTCTGTACTTTTTCTAGAGTCTGAACATCTTTTTTATAATGTGGTGACCAAAACTGGATGCAGTACTTTAGGTGTGGCCTTACTAAGGCTTTATAGAGTGGAATTAGTACTTCCCTTGATCTTGATTGTATCCCTCTGTTTAATGCAATTTAGGATTGCATTAGCGTTTTTGGCGGCTGCTACACAGGGCTTGCTCCTATTTAGCTGGTTGTCCACTAAGACTACAAGATTCCTCTGACCATTACTGCTATTGAGCCTGGTGTGGATATGTGGGTGCATAATGTTTATTTGTCATGTTTATGTAGCATACAGATAGTCCTCGACTTACAACAGTTCGTTTACTGACCATTTAGAGTTACAACAGCACTGAAAAAAGTGACTTAGGGACCATTTTTGACAGTTATGACCTTTGCACCATCCCCGTGGTCATGTGATCAAAATTCAGACGTTTGGCAACTGACTCAGATTTTTGACAGTCACTGTTTCCGGGGATCCTGTGATCACCTTTTGCAACCTTCAGACCAACAAAGCCAATGGGCAAGCCAGATTCACTTCACAACTGGATTACTCATTTATCAGCTGCGGTGATTTACTTAACAACTGAGGCAAGAAAGGTCATAAAGTGAGGTAAAATTCACTTAACAAATATCTCACTTAACAACAGAAATTTGGGACTCAATTGTGGTCATAAGTCAAGGACTACTTGTAGTAGTCATTTTTTTAAAAAAGAATGTTTAATAGAAGTATACAAATGCTTACATAATGCCCAATAAATTATTAATATATTTGAAATTTTCTGCATGAATACAGGTAGTTTTCAACTTTCAATCATAACTGAGCCCCAAATTTCTGTTGTTAAGTGAGACAATTGTTAAATGACATTTTTTCCCATTTTACGACCTTTCCTGCCATGGTTGTTAAGGGAATCACTGCAGCTATTAAATTAGTGACACGGTTGCTAAATGAACCTGGCTTCCCCATTGACTTTGCCGGTCAGAAGGTTGCAAAAGTTTATCACATGAGCCTGGGACACAGCAACCGTCATAAATGTGAATCAGTTGCCAAGCACCTGAATTTTGAGCAGGTGACCATAGGGAGGCTGCAAAACCATCGTCCTAAGTGTGAAAAACAGTCGTACATCACATTTTTTTTCAATGCTACTGTAACTTTGAATGGTCGCTAAATAAACTGCTTTAAGAGTGGAAGAAGCTTCTTGGATGAGAAGCGAAAGATCTTCAAAGAAAAACCAAGAAAGTCCTGTTGCTTCTTGAAAAAGGCACTTTTGGGATACCTAAATTCCACCTGAGCAAAAGACAGCGAAAGATGGGAGTTAAGGCCACTACACCCTTGGTCTGTGGCAGAACTGA
This sequence comes from Laticauda colubrina, assembly GCA_015471245.1. Lineage (NCBI taxonomy): Eukaryota > Metazoa > Chordata > Lepidosauria > Squamata > Elapidae > Laticauda > Laticauda colubrina. The sequence goes on from BLBF01000036.1 coordinate 29,773,850, forward strand.
CTTTTACCCATTATATGGAGGATTTCTAATGTTTTTCACAAATCCAGTGACGGGTTTCCCTACTGTGGGCATTATGTTTCAAACATTAGCTTTCGCATGCTGCTCTCCTTTAATTATGTACCTGACTCTTAGTCCTGGCAGAAATATTTCAATTAAAAGACTGCTGGTTTAGAAATAGCCATGAGCCACCAGAAGCTCTTTTGATTGATTTGGGGTTGTTGTTGTTGTGTTTGGTATTTGGCTGGTCTTGTTTTTATTGTTCTTATTGTGAGGTTTGTGCCGTGGATGTTTTAGTTGTTTCTCAAGAGACTTTTTGATTGCAGCAGGGATGAAATGTGTTGGATCAGTGAATAAATAGTGCTCTGTTGTGGTGCTGACGCTGCCCTTGTGCTCTTATGAGGGAAAAACAGCTTCCTGCCCTTCTTGAGGGCTAGAGAGGAGGACACAAAAGGCTGCATTCATGGGATCGAGGCATTTGGAATCACGTGCATGGGAGTGCCTCAATTGCCCAGAAGAGTGGATGATGGGAACAGTAGTACCATTGAGATATAGCTCCTATGTAGGGAATGCATGGAGGTGCATGAGGATGTCTCAATTGCCTGGAGGAGTGGAGGATGAGATCAGTGGTACTTCTCAGACAGAGGTCATATGCAGGGGGCACATAAGGGTGCCTCAACTGCCTGAGGGACTGGATGATGAGATCAGTGGTACCACTCAGACAGACCTCACATGCAATCCTTCCTCCTGATATCTGTCAGCGAATAATTCAGTCCACTAACTCATTTCCTTGCTCATCTTGAAGTGAAACTAAACGTAAAACATTGCTATTGCATTTTCCTCTCCTTTTTCTTTCCCTCCATTTTAATGATATTTTTATACTGGTTTTCTTTCCCTCCCCTTTAAAGACCGCAGAGCAGAATTATCCACTGAATTTGACCATGGTGTCATCCATATCTCTTGTCCTCCTCCCCACCAATTTCCCCCTTGGCCACCTCTGCTTGGGAACACTTTACGGTTATTTAAATTGCAGATGGTGCCAGAGCAATCCACAGTGCCTTTTAAAAAAAAAAATCATATAAATTTCTCTGTTTTGGGAAGCCAATATGCATTTTTTTAAAAAAAAAGCTTGGGTTCATCTGGAAAATCTTGCAATGATGGAGTTCAAGTTCAAAGCCAGGCTTTTAAATCCAACAGCATCCATCTTCTGGATACAGGAATGGACAAACAAAAGGTAGGTTTGACCATGTTTCAGAGTAGTTAAAATCCTCAGAGGACTCATTCTTTTTGGAAGGGCGGGGGCTGGGGAATATGAAAAATATATAGACCGTATTAGAAGCCAGGATTTGTTTTTCCTAGCGGTAAATGCACAATAAGCCTGCACAGCCCTCGAGGGAGCAATTTAGCTAACTCAGGAAGTTGAGCTCACGTCTCTGCGGGAGGATTGACAATAGAGTTGTGGTTCGGCATGGAATGGGATACCCAGATGAGCATCCCTACCAAGATTCTGATAGGACAAGAGCAAAAAGGCCAATATAATGGAACCCGTAGCCAGCCAATCACATAAAGGATGCCAATTCATCCTGTAAACAAACAAACAAACAAAAAATGGGCCACCATAAAGCAGGAAGGTTTATGGAAGAAACCTCTACTTAAAATCCTAGACAAGATCAAAACAAGTCTCAAAACAAACAAGGGAGAAAGATGGGCAACCACAGGCCACGGCTTAATAGGAAGTTACGGGGTAGCTGAAAATGGAGCATTCAAAGCTGGCTTGGGCTCTTCCTGAAATATTTCCATCGGCAGCCAAACGACAGCAATTTTACAGCGCCAGCTTCGAGATCTTTAGTGATCCAGCTGGCCCAATTCTAACACATTTGAATAGAATAGAATGGAATGGAATGGAATGGAATGGGAATAGAACAATGGAGTTGGAAGGAACCTTGGAGATCTTCTAGTCCAACCCCCTGCTCAGGCAGGAAACCCTACATCATTTCAAACAAATGGTTGTCCAATCTCTTCTTGGAAACTTCCAGTGTTGAAGCACCCACAACCTCTGGAACCAATTTATTCCACTGGTTAATTCTGCCAAGAGCTAACAAATCATTTTTTTAAAATGGTTCTTTCGTGTACATACATATTCCCTCCATCATTTCTGGTCAGAAAAAAAACTGAGAAATTAATTCAAAAAGATAGGTAGTCCTCAATTTATGACCACAGTGGAGCCCAACATTTCTGTTGCGAAGTGAAACATGTATTACATGAGTTTTGTCCCCTTTTACAACATTTCTTGCTCTAGTTAAGTGAATCACTGCAGTTATTAAGATGGTCCTAAGTGTGAAGAACAACCGTAAGTCACTTTTTCCAGTGCTGTTACAACTTTGCTCACTACATGAACTGTTGTAAATCAAGAACTACCTGTACCAGGAAGATTAGTACAGACTCTTTGCTGGACAAATGCAGAAAATAGTTGGGAGGAAAGTGTCCCCTCCACCCAACGGAGATCCCTTTTAGCTTAGGACAAAAATGACACACACATACACACACACACACACAGAGGACCTCCTAACACTTTATGCAGGAAACTTTCTCAAGAGCAACGTGGGAGGAGTGGAAGAACCCCCTGTGCATTTGGGGCTGTGTCAGGGAACAGCTGCCCTCCATCCTCCAAGAGTGCAAGGTTTGGGATAGATTCTAATTGCTCTAGCCCACTTTCAGGGCCTATCTTGGCTACAAACCACAACATAAATATAATTATCGGTAGAGCTCCTTTCATGTTGCAACTCATACACAGCCCATTTTATCACCAAAAAGAAAAAAAGAAAAAGCTCTTGCTGACTTCCCCAACATCTGGGCGCCCTCCGTGTGTGGGCTCTCCCCCCCCCTCCCAGGACTGCCCTTTCTGTCTCGGGAATTCTGGAAGATGAAGTCCGCAGATTGTGTGGGGAAAGTTGTGGCAGATTGTTCAGCAGAGTGGGGCCATTTATACTGATGAGGATCAAAGTGTCCGTTTGAGTAACAACAGCTGACCGGGTTTTCCGACCCAACTGGGACACCCTGGTCTGTTCCAAAGCCTCATTGATATAGCACTTCATGTATGCATGTAGCTGGCTTGGTGCAAGTAGTGCTCTACTTACAACAGCTCATTTAGGGAAGATTTAATTACAACATCACTGAAAAAAGGTGACATGACTGTTTTTCAACACTTATGTCCGTTTTGAGTAGCAACACTGACCAGGTTTTACAACCCAACTGGGACACCCTGGTTTGTTTCAAAGGCTCACTGCTATAACACTTTATATATGCAAAAAAAAAAAAAGACTAATGACTGCTTTTCACACTTACGACTATTGCAGCATCCCCGTAGTTGCCCGATCAAAATGCAGAGGCTTGACAACTGGCTCATATTTATGACGGGGTCAAATGATCCCCTTTTGCAACCTTCTGACATTCATTTAACAACGGCGTGACTAATTTAAGAACTGCTGTGATTCACTTAACAGCCGTAAAATGGGGCAAAATTCACTTAACAAATGTTTCATTTAGCAACCGAAATGTTGGGCTCAATTGTGGTCAAATCTACCTGTCCAGTCTGATTGTTTGGGAAGATGTCAAATTTTGGCAAACTATCCTTGTAGAAACCTTAAACTTTTTTTGCCATGTTACTAAGTGAATCATTATCACTGTTAAGTGAAAATTATCTGCTTGTTCAGTGAATCCAGCTTTCCCCATTGACTTTGCTTGCCGAAAGCTGGCTGGGAAGATCACATGACCCTGGGATATTGCAACCGGCTGTCAAGCACCCAAATTTTCATCCCCAAATGACCGGGAATGCTGCAGCAGTTATAAGTAAAAGGACTAGTCATAAGTCACCTTTTTCATTACCACTGTAACCTTGAATGGCCACTAAATGAATGGTTGTAAGTCGAGGACTACCTGTGAATACATTCTAAGAAATGAATCTCGACCTGTGTTCATTTTCTTGAGGAAGGAAAGAAAGTGAAGGTATCATTCATGGCTGTTATTTGGCCCATCAATGATGCTGATCGAAGAGAATATTTGTCGCTCGGGGTGGAATTGAGGGGGTCCTTGGTGGTCTTGGAGCTTGGTGGTTTTCTCGCAGACAGTTCATTACCAAACTAGGGAACATTGTCAGTGGTAGAAAGGAATGGGGATTGGAGGGAGGAGAAGGAGGACAATGGCAACGGCAACTATGAGATCCTTGCTGCTCTCGGAGTTTGGTGGTTTTCTCACAGACATTTCATTACCCTACTAGGTAACATCATCAATGCTAGAAGGGAGTGGGGTTTGCTCCCCCTTTATATACAGGTGGTTTGCCCTGGCTGTGTTGGTAGGAGTGTGCCTTGATTGTTTACCGTTGGATGGATGGATGGTCCTGGATGCTCTCTGAGCATGGTAGTTTTCCTGCAGACATTTCATTACCCAACTAGGTAACATCATCAGTGCTAGAAGGGAGTGGGGTTTGCTGTCTCTCCCACCAATACTGACAAGGCAAAGCACTGAGCAACTACTTCTAGTCTTCCATTATTTGAGAGGCTGTCACTTAATGAGGGTTGGCCTCTTCTCCACAGCACCTGAGCACAGGACAAGTAGTAATGGGTAGAAGGTTATCGAAAAGAGAAAGTCTTCAGCTCAAGCAGGGGGTTGGACTAGAAGGCCTACAAGGTCCCTCCCAACCCTATTATTCCAGGTTTTTTAATGTTGTATTCCGTACTCTGAATGAGTATATAAACAGAAAGGCAAACCCCGCTCCCTTCTCGCACTGATGCTGCTACCTAGCTTATTAATGAAACGTCCCACCAAGCTCAGAGAGTACCAAAGGAGGAATCTGGGGTGGGGGGATTCAAAGACCGTTTCCTGCTCCAGTATATTACAAGGTGGTTTTGTCAGTTGCGCTTTATGCAACAGCTAGCAAGGCAAGGAAGGAAGGAAGAGACAGTACCAATTAGAGAACAGGGAGGGGGAAGCCATGAGCTCGGCCCCCTCTGTCATATTGATTTATAACAGCGATACCAATGGCAGACAAAAACACACAGATGCAAACAATTACACTATTTTTGTAGGCAATAAGTGAGGTGGGTGGTAACTGGGAAAATTTTGAAAAGGGGGGGGGAGCAATGGGGAGGATAAGACAAGCACAATATTCCAAGGCCTTTTATTCCTCTCCTCCCTTCTCTTCTCCCTCCCTCCCCAAAGTATCCCTCACATCACACAACAAACATTGTTGGCCACATGAGAAACTTTCCAAGGCCCCGAAGGGAACAGCTTTGATTCCAGACTGCTCTGGGCATTTAGCAAGGACGTAATTAGGGTAAAAAGTTCAACCGCAGTTCCATGTCTAGCGAGCTGCCAGAAATAAGATTTCCTCTCCTTTCCCTGGCTTCTTATTCTACCCGCCTGACTGCCTCAAAGAAGGAAAGGAAAAAGGAAAGAAAGAAAGAAAGAAAACAGATTGAAAACATTTGGGATCTTGGAAATGGCTGCTTTTCTAATTAGCTTGATCGCATTTGCATTATTTAATAAATTAAAGGGCTCTCAAAAGGTAGGCCTTGGGCCAACGTGAAGGCTCTCCTGGTGGAATAGAGATTGTCACTTGAAGCTGTCCTTTTGGGGGCGTGGACATTGGGAGCCAGGCGTCTCTTTTGGCCGGCTGATCTAATTCTCGGGTGTCAGCCAACCCGGGAAAAAAAAAATCTGGGTCACAGCTCAAGGCACATTGTGGGGGCCACCTCTGCACACACCCCTGCATCATTTCGGATGTAAAAAATGTGGATTTGGCACAGTTTTAATTTCAGTGTGTTTTTATCCTCCTGCATGGTGGATCTGTGCAAAGGATTACTCCTCTCTCTTCTGGGCAGATCTTGGTGGAAAAGATTTGGCTCAGAAAACCCCAGGATACGAAGGGAACCTGTAAAGGAAGGGTGTCCTTTTCAGACTTGTGGACTTCAATTCCCAGAATTCCCCAGCCAGCCATTTAACCTGAGGGGAAGAGGGGAAAGCATGGCTGGTTGGGGAATTCTGGAAATTGAAGTCCACAAAATTGCCAAGGTTGGACATCCCTGTTGTAATGTCTGACAAGTTGAGTGCTGTTTCCAACAGAAGAAAGAGGGTCTGGCGGAAGAAAACTAAGGCCAAAAAAAATTCAGCTCAGAGAGATTTTTTCCTCTCTTTTCCGAATATAAATGCAACTTAGATCATGGAAGGACGTGTTTTGGACGTTGCTGTAGGTTTTGTCTGTGCTTTTGGGTTTGTTTCTTGCTTTCAGAGCGTCCTTGAATAAAGAACACTTTTCTGAAATGCCTCCAGCTGAAACAATTAAAAGCAAAGAAAACACATTTTATCGGCACTTTGGGAATCTTCTCTTTTCCTCCTTATTTATTTACAAGTCATAAATATTTCACAACAGACAGCAGTCGAAGAACTGCAGGTAAAAAGGGCTGGAACCAGGGCTCAGCACAGCACCCTCCTGAGCCAATAGGAGTGAAACTTAAGAGCATCTTCTAGCTATGGAGGCCAGTACACAAAATGATCCTGAAGACTATAAAGAACCAAAAGGACTATGGGGTCCTCGGAGCTCTCAGAGCTTGGCAGACGTTTCATGACCCGACTAGGTAATATCATCAGTACTTGGAAGGGAGTGGAATTTGCTCTCTGGTTATATACTAGTGGCTTGCTCTATCATTGTTGGTGGGAGAGTTCTTGGAGGCTCCTCGATTGGGTTGTTCTTTACTACTGTGATTGTGTGTTTTGAGTTGGTAGCTCCTTGATTGGGGTATTGTTTACTGCTTGGTTGTTGGTTTTTTGTTAATCTTGACACCAGACCAGCAATCAAGACAACTATCAACTCAGACAAACAAGAATGCTGCCATCAATGTTGACAGGACAAGCCACTTGTATATAAACAAAGACTGAACTATTTTCTTCTACCGGTAACACTGATGTTATTTAGTTGGATAATGAAATGCTTGCAAGAAAACACCCAAGCTCAAAAAGCTCCAAGGACCTCTCAGTCCTCGTCCTTCTCCTCTTCCTCCTCCAACCCCACTCCTTTTTATCACTTATGATGTTACTAGATAGATCACAAAACATCTGCAAGAAAACAGCCAAGTTCAGAGAGCACCAAGGACCCCACAGGTCAGCCCTGAGCTAAAATGATTCCCTTCTATTGTTACTGGAAGAGCTGTAAGATTTCATGTTTTGTCGAAACTCTGTCTCAGCACATCTTCCTTGACTCTGACTCTGGAAATGTATACAGTAGCTCCCCCCTTGGATAGGTGTCTACAGCAGCGTTTCTCAACCTTGGTCACTTTAAGATGTGTGAACTTCAACTCCCAGAATTCACCAGCCAGTATGGGGTTGAGATCTACACATCTTAAAGTGGCCAAGGTTGAGAAAGACTGGACTATAGGATAATTCTCAATGGGGATGGAGAAGGCACCTCTTTGTTTTTCAAACATCAGTGGTTAAGCTCATGATTTGGTGTCCAATACAAAATTGGATGACAGTTACAAGAAAAATAACTTACAACAGTTCGCGTAGTGACTGTTCAAAGTTACAGCGGTCAATGAAAAAGTGACTTATGAATGCTTTTCACACTTATGACCGTTGCAACTTCCTCAGGGTCACGTGATATACATTCGGATGCTTGACAACTTACTCACATTTATGACGGTTGAAGTGTCTCCGGGTCATGGGATCCCCTTCTGCGACCTTCTGGCAAGCAAAGTCAATGTGGGGAAGCCAGATTCACTTAACAACCATGTTACTAATTTAACAACGGCAGTGAATCACTTAACAAACATGACAAGAAAAGTTGTACAATGGAGCAAGGCTAAAAAACTTCCCACTTAGCAACATAAACTTTGGGCTCAATTGCAATCGTAAGTTGAGGACTACCTATATTTAGATACAGAACCATTCCTCAAGCATGAGGAATCTGATTTCCAACTTTTTCAAGTTTGACTCCCAATATGGAAAATAGAAAGGCTTGGGCACTGCTTAAGAAGTGACAGTACAGGTTTGTCTTCTCTCTACAACTTTAAGATAGACAAAAGAGGACACAATATAGAATCACAGAATTGGACGAAACCTTGGCGATCATCTAGTCTAACCAACTGCTCAAGCAGGAGACCCTATGCCATTTCAGACATACAACTGTCCAATCTCTTGTTAAAAACCTCCAGTGACGGGAGTACCTACAGTTTCTGAAGGCAACAAGCAAAAATTTCACTAAGATCAGGATTCCTCCCACCCCTCATGCCTTAAAACAATACCCTAAAAAGCAAACAATAGTAAAACAATAAAATAATCAACAACATCTAAAGAATTCAGTGCCCTAAAACAGCAAACAATTAAATGTTTACAGAGATTCTCAGTCATCCAGGTCATGGTTGCCCCAAAGGTGCTTTTTCCAAAACTGGCAACTGGATTTTCTTGTTGTTTTTTTTCCTTTGAAAAATTTTCACTTCTCATCCAAGAAACTTCTTCAGTTAGAATTGAAGTTCAAATAAGATCATACAATAAAAACTGACTTTTTATGGTGGAAAATTCCATATGCTGAAAAAGACCCTTTTGGCTGTCATAACTCCCAGGCTGCATGAAAATCTGGCCAATTCCTGAAGCACAAGAGTTACGCAGGAACTGATAAAGGTGACTTTTTTTGCACACTTATAACTGTTGCAGCATCCCTGAGATCACGTGATCAAAATTCATATACTTGGCAACTGACTCATATTTATCATGGTTGCAGTGTCCTGAGGTCCAAACTCATTTAACAACTGTCTTACTTAGCAAGAGGAATTTTGGACACAAATGTGGTCACAAGTCAACGACAAGTTTTTTCCCATCAGTGATAATTGTTCAGGTTGCTCCTACCTGTCATTTTGTTCAAATGATTAAGCAACAAGCCTGGAATATCACACAGCAATTGTGTCAACCTGCAAACTATGTTTCCCAAATGCCCTTCCCTTTCGCAATGAGGAATAAAATGTGCAATTTTTGGTGAAAATCTAGGCTAGAGGGCAAACAGACTTTGTAAAGTCTGGTAAAGAAGAAGTTAATATCACAAAATTTCCTATTTAATTAGATGTGGGGCTCTTTCTCACACCCCCAAGGACTCTCAATTGCTGCCTTATCACTTAACTAGCTAGATGCCCATGCTTCACTACAAAACTATGTGGTGGGGCTTAATTTTGGGGGAGGAAAATCGGGGGGAAAATTCTGCCTACCAGCATCTATCAGTATTCATTTGGCTAGCATCCTTTCAGTGTGTGTGAGAGAGTTCAGGGCTGTTTGGAAACTGAAAGAGTATTTGCTGTGTGAGCAGGAAGGAAGCAGCAAGGAGCCTGGATGTGGCTTAGCTCAACTGTTCTGTACTAAAGCTGCTTGGTGCTGTGAAAGTAAAACTGAAACTGAACCTCCACTCCTCTTCTTGTGTTTTGCATTTGGAAGAGATTTCTTTTCAGGTGGGGAGGGGGAGTAGAACACCTTAGCATCAGAGCGTGTTAATAATAACAATGTAGGAAATACTAATGCTCTGGTGGTTATTTCAAAATATCCTTTCTTAGTGATCACCTAGAAGCCAAGAGCAACACACGTGCCAATTTTCAAGTTTGTAGGCTTTACAGTTCTGGAGATTTTGTGATGATGCGTGAGTGGTCTTTCGCTTTTATATATATAAATAAATAACCTTTCATCATTTTGCTCGCCCTGTGTCCACAAATAGTTTCAAAAGTCCTCTTTCCCCCCTGTTCCATCCATTTCTGAACTGCATATGAAAGCAAATGGAATTTGCGGCTTGAGCTGGCTGTTGCTGGTTGTTTTCACTGGTCAAGTTCCACTCTCTCACCCTAGACAGCAGAATTTCTCTGTAGATCCCCACAGAGCATTTAATTTGGGGAAAAATGGGCAAGTTTCAATTTAAGCCTATATTTTAAGCACTGGGAGTTATTTGGGGGAGGGAAGCAAAAAAGAGAAGGATCACCAGCCCGTTCACGAGATGAGTTTTACAGATGTGTAATCGATGCTTATTTACAGACATTCCCTTTAAACAAAAACCGGGATTGGGTGGATATTCTTCATAGGAGCTATTTATCATAAAAATCCAGATTATTCACAAAAAACACTCCACTGGAAGGCTGTTCAGGGAACACAAATGCAGCTTTATTATAATTATTTTTTTACTGATTCTCTACTCCCATCCCAAAAATGCCCTGAACATTAAATCAAGATTGATTTAAAAAACAATTCCTGTACATTTAGTCCTTGACTTACAGTAGTTCATTTCGTGACTTTTCAAAGTTACAATGGCACTGAAAAAAGGGACTTATGACCATTTTTCATACTGAATGACTGTTGCATCATCTGTGGTCATGTGATCATAATTCAGGCACTTGGCAACTGACTCATAGTTATGTCAATTGCAATGTCCTGGGGTTATGTGGTCACCTTTTGCAACCTTCTGACAAGCAATCTCAATGGGGAATGCCAGATTCACTTAACAACCATGTTCTTAACAACTGCAGTGATTCACTTTACAATGGTGGCAAGAAAGATCGTAAAATGGGGGCAAAACTCATTTAACAAATGTCTCACTTAGGAGTAAAAAATTTGGGCTCAATTGTGATCGTATGTTGAGGACTACCTGTATTACTTGCAAAGAAAGAAAATCATTCAAAGCAAGTTCCACAATTTAAAGTGAAATATCCTTCAATTTTTGCATTATCCATTACAGACCTAACACATATACATATTTATAAGGGAGTTTAAATAACTGAGTACATATTTTCTCCATCACTTATTTTAAGGTAAAGACTACAGTTTAGTCATGCAGAATCAGCCTCAACACCTCCAGTTTAAAAGGATAAAAAAAAATTGAGGATGGGACTGATGAATAAGTGAAATACTAAAGAGTTGCTCAGTTGCTCTGAAAAAGAATTATGTTCTAACTTGCTTTGTTTCTAAGGTCTTATTACACAGTGGCTACTCATGTGGTACATGGTACCTTGCCAGTAAAATCGAAAGAAAATAAAGCAAAACCACAGAATATGACTGTGCCCAGCTTTTGTTTTATTTATCAACTATATATGACTACCCATCTCACAAAAAATGACTGATGCAGAAAATGCCATGGTAAATCATCTACAGCTAGTACTTGAAGTACCGCAATTCATTTAGTGACCAAAATTACAAAGTTATGCTTTTTCAAAGTGAATTATGAATTATGACACTTATGACCATCGCATCGTCCCTGTGATCAAAATTCGGATGCTTGGCAATTGGTTCGCATTTATGATGGTTGCTGTGTCCCGAGGTCATGTGATCCCCATTTATGACCTTCTGATAAGCAAAGTCAATGGGGAAACCAGATTCATTTAACAACCGCATCACTAACTTATCAACTGCAGTGACTCACTTAACAACCTTGGCAAAAAAGGTCATAAATTGGGGCAAAACTCAATTAACAAATGTCTCACAAAAACAGAAATTTTGGGCTCAATTATGGCTGTAAGTCAAGGATTATCTATCCTGATTGTGCTGATACTTGTGTGAACTTTGAACCTTAACAGAGCCCAAAATTTCCACTGCTAAGCCAGGCAGTTAAGCAAGGGGTGTCTCATTTTATGAGCCTTTTTTGCCACGGATGTTAAGCAAATCACTACTATGGTTAAGTGAACCATGCAGCTGTTAAGCAAAGCTGGCTTCTCCCACAGACTTGGCTTCTTGAAAGCCAGCTGGGAAGTTTTGATGGTCACATGACAATGCAAGAGCCATAAATATCTGTCAATTGCCAAGGGTCCAAATTCTGATCATGAGACAGTGGGGATGCTACAACAGACGTAAGCGTGAAATAAGTCACTTTTTTCAGTCTGTTATGACTTTCAAAGGTCATTAAACAAATGGCTGTACTTTGAGGACTAGCTGTATATAGAATGAGGAAAAAGAATGCATCAGGGGCTATTGTTTCTACCCGTGATTCTACTCATTTTTATGTTGGGTTAAAAGAAAGGCAAGACAAGAAACAATGGATGGAAACTAATCAAGGAGAGAAGCAACCTGGAATCAAGGAGAAATTTCCTAACAGTGAGGACAATTAACCAGTGGAACAGCTTGCCACTCAGAAGTTGTGGATGCTTCATATCAATGGAGGTTTTTAAGAAGAGCCTGGACAGCCACTAGTCTGCAATGGTATAGGGTCTCTTTCTTGAGCAGGGGGCTGGATTAGAAGACATGGAATAAATGGATGGAAACTGATCCAGGAGAGATTCAACCTAGAAATATGGAGAATTTTTTTGACAGTGAGAACAATCAACCGATGGAATAGAAATTGCCCTCGGGAGTTGTGGGATCTTCATCACTGGGGGCTTTCAAGGAGAGACTGGACATCTGCCATCTGTCAGAAACAATGTAAGGTCTCCTGCTTGGGAGGGAGGTTGGACTAGATGACCTACAAGGTCCCTTCCTCTGATTATCTGTTACCCTTCCACTTCTATTCTAAATTGAATTGAATTGGATATATCCAGTCTAATAAAGAGAAGGACTAGGGATCACATGATAGCAGTGTTCCAATATTTGAGGGGCTGCCCCAAAGAAGAGAGAGTCAAGCTATTCTCCAAAGCACCTGAAGGCAGGGCAAGAAGCAATGGATGGAAACTAATCAAGGAGAAAAGCAAACTCTCTTAATTAAGGACAAACTTCTTAACAGTGAGAACAATTCACCAGTGTAACAGCTTGCCACTAGAAGTTGTGGGAGCTTCATCATTGGAGTCTTTCAAGAAGAGACTAGACATCCACTTGTCTGAAATGTTATAGAGTCTCCTACTTGAGCAGGGGGTTGGACTAGATGACCTCCAAGGTCCCTTCCAGCTCTGTTATTCTGAGATGGGAGGCTAAGAAATACAAAATATAAATATAAAAAAATAAGCATGTTATATTCTAGCAAACTAACAAAAATGTATTGAGCTCATTTATTTATTTGTATCCTGCCTTTACTATTTTTATTTCAAAAATCAAGTTATTTGAGCTGAGTTGAGTTGAGAATGAGTGTCTGGCCCAAGATCACCCAGCATAGCTAGGGCAGGACTAGAATTCATGATCCCTGGCATTTTAGCCAGATGCCTTGACGATGAGATCAAACTGCACAAATTATTTACATTTAAAGTCAAATGTGGGTAGCCCAATCCCAGAAACACAAAACTGGGGCTGGAAGCAGATGGGCTCATAAGCCAAGAGGTGCTTTCTCATCTATTTAGAGCAGGACTATTCAACCTTGGCAACTTGAAGACTTGTGTACTTCAATTCCCAGAATGGGAGTTGAAGTGCACAAGTCTTCATATTGCCAAGTTTGGAGACCTCTGTGTCAGAGGAAACACTAACATGGTCATTATTCTCCAGATATTCCTTTCCCATCAGCCTTGACTCCTGGAAACACCTCAAAGGCCACCTGCCTCTAATAAGACAATCCAAGTTTGAAATAAAACATGCCAAGAGACAAAATTACTCCAGAGACAGAGTGGCATTAGGTAAATGCTTGATTCATTCAGGTTAATTCCATTCTCTTGGGTAATCCTAGCAGGAGAACGCCTACCACCTGCAGCTGACCACTTCCAAGTGGTTTTACAACCAGATGTTTTGTGGGGGGGAAATAGGGATTTGGGAGAACTGTAAAGTGGAACCACCCATTAAGAATGGCTGTGTCTGGCTGGCTTGCAATGTAATTGCAGATGGTCCCTATTGCCATTTTAAAAATAATGATGATGCTAACTTGATGAAAAAAGCTAATAACATTCTGATTTAAATGCAGCAGATAGGCAGGCAGGCAGGTCTGTGTGTACAGAGAGAGAAAAAGACCCATAAACATGAATGTTTCCATAATTGTCCTTCAATTGAATCAGGCTATTTGAGTTAATCTCTTCCTTGACCTGAATAATTTGACCCTCGAAAATATCCATTGCACAAAAATCTCATCACACCAATGTCAGTTAAACTGATACCTAGGTGCTTTTTCTAAGAGGCGACTGAACTTTCTGGTTTTACTTTGAAGACATTTCGCTTCTCATCCAAGAAGTTTCTTCAGCAGAGCTTCAAACTTCTTCAAGGAAAAACCAAGAAAGTCCAGTTTCCTCTTGAAAAAGCACCTTTGGGACAGCCATGACCTGGATGACTGAGAATCTCCACAGTCATCACACTAATGTCAATTTACCTGATAACTGGTAAAATTGTGTTGCAGAATGCATCCATGCACACCAACTGGCAGTCAGACAACATGATGAAAATTCTTTAATTTTACAACATATAGACAAATTTAACCATAGTTTCAATTGGGAAAATGTGACCAACCTGGACCAGGCCAAATCCAAAAATGCCAGGGAAATTCTAAAACCCTAACATTCTGACAAATCAACCACACACAGACCTATGGACATTAACAACATCTATAGATTATGCAGAACAAACAGTTCAACAGTTCATTTAGTGACCATTTGAAGTTACAATACCAAGGACCGCCTGTAGTTTGACCCCCTCATCTTTGTTGACTCCCCGCTCTTCTCCGATCCCCTTTTCTCTTGTGAGATACTTGGACATTACTATCATATCTCCCCTAGTTCTTTTTTTCATTAATTGCTCAATGTTGCTGAGTAAAGAACTGTTCATTTTTATCAAGTAACCAAAACAGTTTCCCATAGATTCTTCCTTCTCCCATCCTTCCTGCTTGCTCTCTCTTCAAATTGTTTGGGGAGATCCAGAGCCTTCCTCCCTTGTTCTGTTTCTATGAACTCCTCCTTGCAAATGTTTCCTGCTTCTTTTTTCTTTTGGTGCAGTGAGAAATGGGAGTCATTTTCCTTCCATTTGTAAATCTTGTAATCTAAGGCCCGAGTCAACTGGAGCCATTTAACAAAACCAGCATCAAACGCTGGGCCAGAATAGACAATCTGCTTCCCATTTGTACTTCAAGGCTGCATCCTTTTTGATGGTTGGAATGGGAGGGGTTGAAGTCACCACCGTCATCGGCATATAACACAGTGAAGCTGAGCAAAGTTAATTATTCCAATTCAGGAGGACTTTTTCTATGCAGAAAAAGAGCCCAGATCAAGTCATGTCTGAAGCTTGTTTCAATATCTCAGGGGCTTCCACAAAGAAGAGGCAGTCAAGCTATTCTCCAAAGCCCCTGAAGGCAGGACAAGAAGCAATGGGTGGGAAACTGAACAAGGAGAGAAGCAACCTAGAACTAAGAAGAAATTTCCTGACAGTGAGAACAATTCATCAGTGGAACAACTTGCCTCCAGAAGTTGTGAATGCTCCAACACTGGAAGTATTTAAAAAAGAGATTGGATAACCTTTTATTTGAAATGGTACAGGGCCGTGATGGCGAACCTTTTCCACATTGTGTGCCAAAAGTGCGTGTGCATGCTTGTGTGCCTACACCCATGATGCAATGCACGTGCAACTCCCTACGCCCCCCTGCGCATGCGCGTGTGATCTCCTGCGTGTGCACCACACACCTTTGCACATGTGCCGTGACCCCCCCGCACCGCTTGCCTCTGCGCATGCGTGCACATCTCCCACGCACACATTTTCCCCCATGCATGCATGGCAGATAACCGCAGGGGCATGCACACATGCGCAGTGGGGCACTTCCAGGCAACCTCTTGCGGGCCACTTCTGGCACACGTGGCATAGGTTCACCATCATGGTATAGGGTCTCTTGCCAGAGCCAGGGTCTGGATTAGAACAGGTGTGTCAAACTTAAGGCCCAGGGGATAGATCCGGCCCATGGGGTGCTTAGATCTGGCCCACGGGGCTACCCCAGAAACAGCAAAGGACCAGCCTCCGATGCCTCTGCCAGCAAAAATGGAGCTCCAGAGGGCTCCTTTTGCTGGCAGAGGGTTACAGGAAGCCAAGGCAGGCAAAAACAAAGCTTGGAAGCCCGTTTTCGCTGACAAAGCGCTTGGGCCAGCACAAGAGCCCCGACACGAGTGATGTCGAGCTGGCCATGCCCACCCTGGCCACACCCATCCTATCCCCCGAAGTCATACACAACCCTGATCTCACCCTCAATGAAATCGAGTTTGACACCCCGGACAAGAACAATCACAACTGTGACTCTGGGCAGCGAATATAGGATGAAAAATCAAGATTCAACAAAGAAATCATAGTACAGGAAGTCCTCAACTTACAACAGTTCGCCTAGTGACCATTCAAAGTTACAATGGCACTGAAAAAACAGACTTATGGCCATTTTCCACACTTACAACTGTTGCAACATCCTCCTGGTCACATGATTTACATTCAGATGCTTGACAGCTGACTCATATTTATGACAGTTGCAGTGTCCTGGGGGTCATGCGATCGCCTTTATGACCTTCTGACCAACGAAGTCAATGGGGAAGCCAGATTCACTTCACAACCAAGTTACTAATTGAAGAACTGCAGTGATTCGCTTAGCAAATGTGACAAGAAAAGCTTTAAAATGGGGCATAATTCACTTAACAAATGTCTCATTTGGCAATGTAAGTTCTGGGCTCAATTGTGGTCATAGGTTGAGGACTACCTGTCCAAATAGTCCTCAACTTACAACTCTTAGTGACCATTCAAAGTTACAATGGCCCTGAAAAAAGTGACTTACAACCAGTCCTGGCACGACCAATGGCAGCATCCCTATAGTCAGATTATCAACATTCAGGTGCTTGGCAACCAGCATGTATTTATGACAATTGTAGCATCCTGGGTTCATGTGATTGTCGTTTGCGACCAGTCCAGCCAGCTTCTGCCAAACAAAGTCAATGGGGAGAACTGGATTTGCTTAAATACCCCACAGTTCACGTAACAATTGCAATGATTGCAGAAGCTAAAGATGCTTCTTGGATGAGAAGTGAAACATCTTCAAAGAAAAACTTCCTGACAATGAGGACAATTAACTGGGGGAGCAGCTTGCCTTCAGAGGTTGTGGGTGCTTCATCACTGGAGGTTTTTAAGAAGGGACTAGACAGTCCCTTGTCTGAGATTGTATAGGTTCTCCTGCTTGAGCAGGGGGCTGAACGAGAAGACCTTCAAGGTCTCTTCCAGCTATATTCCCAATTCCTGATTCAATCTGTTCTAGTTCTAGTTCTAGTTCTAGTTCTAGTTCTAGTTCTAGTTCCTATTCTATTCTATTCTATTCTATTCTATTCTATTCTATTCTCTTTTATTCTATTCTGGAAAGTCCAGTTGCCTCTTGGAAAAAGCACCTTTGGGACAACAACAATGATTTAGTTTAACAATCATGGAAAAAACAGGCCCTAAATTTGGGCACAACCTACAACCTCCTTTGGCTTAACAATGGAAATTCTGGTCCCAACTGTGGTCCTATGTTGACGGGAAATGAGGGAATAAGGGAACATAGGCAGTCCCTTCCCAACCTCCTCACACTGTCCAGCTCTGCTGCCAGCTCCACCAGGCCACAACACTTTGTGAAGAGGGGAAGCTGCCTTGAAGGCCAGCGAATTTTAATCCTGTACAGTCAACCCTTTGGGTTCTCCATCCTTATAATTATTCCCATCCTTAGATTGTT
This sequence comes from Laticauda colubrina, assembly GCA_015471245.1. Lineage (NCBI taxonomy): Eukaryota > Metazoa > Chordata > Lepidosauria > Squamata > Elapidae > Laticauda > Laticauda colubrina. Next base: position 29,791,416 of record BLBF01000036.1, read on the forward strand.
TCACTGGAGGGCTGCCAAGGGCTGTGCTTCAGACCTTCCGGGTGCACCACATGGGAGAACATTGAGATCCTGCCATTCCCCTGAAGTGATCTGAAGCAGAACTGCTCTTTCTGGCAGGGAATTAAAATCTCAAGTCCGTTCTGGGCCACTGGTGTGGCTGAGGACTTACATGCTACTTGGGTTCGCAAATATCTTGTGTAGGCCCCTTGACTGAGAAAGACTGCACCGCCCTTAAACAGGACACTGCTGATTGAGATTTTAAAAAATCACGTTGTGACTGGAAATCTTCAAAAGCTACTCCTGGAAGTGGGAAAGATAGTACAGGCAGTCCTTGACTGCTTGAAGTTACAACGGTACTTTAAAAAGTGACTTAAGACCATTTTTCACACTTGCAACTGTTCTAGCATCCCCATGGTCACGGGCTCAAAATTCAGCTGCCTGGCAACTGGCTCCTATTTATGATGGTCGCAGTGCCCTGGGGACATGTGATCTTCTTTCCCGACCTTCTGACAAGCAAAGTCAACGGGGAAGCCAGGTAACAACCATGATACTAAATTAACAACTGCAGCGACTCACTTCAAGAAAGGTCGTAAAATGAGGGTTAACATACAAAATAGCTGTCTTGCTTAGCAACAGAAATGTTGAGCTCAGTTGTGGTCATAAGTCAAAGACTACCTGTCATTGGTCCCAAATTTTCCTGATGAATTTTTCAGGGCTGAGGCTGAATTTAAATCTGGTTCCCTCCTGTCCCAGTCCAACATTTTAACCATACACTACAACATCAATGGCCATTTCTCTTCCCTCCTTTTTCTTTGTGTGAATTTTTGGATCTCAACCTGACAAGAGAAGCTGCTTAGTTCAAGCCTTTTTCCTGAAAACAAAACATGGAAAATTAAGACCAATCCAGTGGTAGTATTCTACCGGTTTGGCTGAATCAGTAGTAAAAAATAATAATAATCTGATGATCAGGTGTGCCACGCGATTTAGATTAGCTAGAAAGCAGGAATTCATCTGATTTCTTACTCACTTACCTCATCAGGAGGTTTCCCTGAGGCCTAGTAGGCAAAAAACAGGGGACGCAGGAGGAGGGTGCTGTGAAAGGGGGAAAAAACCACCTAGCCATGCCCACCTAGTCACATGACCACCTGGTCACACCCACCTAGCCACGCCCTCAGAACCAGTGGTAAAAAAATTGAATCCCACCACTGGACCAATCGTGAAACTTTTCTTGATGCAGAATTTTTTCTTTTCTCCTAATCCAGAAGGGATTGATGGAGATTCCTTTTTATACATCCCTCCACATAGACACACTCATGGGGAAAAATTCCATGGTCTTCTTAGGCTACACCTTAGCAAGGGACCGGCTGAAAATAGGAACGAGTAACAGGCAGAATGAAAAGCATCACTTGTTAGTCCAAGGAGGCCATGAAGTTTTTCTGACCAAAAATGCTGCATGTAGGATTATAAACATCCTGACAAGCATATAATCACCAATGTAAATAGCCCTGTCAGCTGTAAACATATCCTTAAAGGATAATGTTGCAATGCAACTTTCAGAATCCCCAAGTAGCATCACTAATGAGCTGAATAACCTCTTTGCTGATCAAAAAATGAGGCTTAAGCGTTCTGTATGACTCTTTGCTTCCATTCTGTGAAAAACGTATGTTCGGCTGTGTGAATAAGATTGAATCATGTAGGTTGTTTACTCTGCATCTACAACTTTGGATTGTTGTGAGAGCAGATATCGAATAAGGATTCATGTGCTTGTGGGCTGCAGGTTTTTTTTTTATGGTACACAATGTATTTGTTCCGAAACATGGGTTATTCAGATTCCAACCAGTATTTTATTTTATTTTTTAAAAAAGATCATACAAAGAAATAAGCTCAGGGAGCCCGAGATAAAACCCAAGTTTACTTTCTTGCAGAAATATAAAACATTTACAGGTACCGTATTTTCTCAAAAGTAAGACCAAGTCTTATATTAATTTTTATTCCAGAGACACATTTCTGGTTAGGTCTTACTTTGGGGGAAATACGGCACTAAATGTGACCTTGTGGCTAACCATCTTAACTGGGGCTTATTTTTTTGGGATAGGGCTTATATTATGAGCATCCTGAAAAGTCATGCTGGGGCTTATTTTCGGGGAAATGCAGTAGCCCTCAACCTACAACAGTTACTTGGTGACTATTCAAAGTTACAAGGTAGCTGAAAAAAGCAACTTGTAACAATTCTTCATACTTACAACCATTGTAGCATCTCCATGGTCACGTAATCAAAATTCGGACAATTGCCAACTGGTTCATATTTATAACAGTTGCAATGTCCCAAGATCACGTGATCACCTTTTGCAATTGTCTGACAAGCAGTCAATGGGAAAGCCAGATTCACTTAATAGCTGTGTGACTATCTTAACAAATGCAGTGATTCATTTAACAACTGTGCCAAGAAAGATTGTAAAATGGGGCAATATTCACAAAACCAACTGTCTCACTTTGCTGAGATTTTGAACTCAATTGTGGTCGTACGTTGAGTGCTAACTGTATTTTCTATTTTTACCAGCATCTACAACTACAGAAACCAGAAAAGTTATAGGAGGAAAAGGATGGCAAAGACCATAATTAATTACAAGGGCGAGGATGGTGACATTTGTTCAGAAAAATACATATTGTGAAGCAGCCTATTTTGGAGACCTGCCCCAAATTCATCTCAGACAGAGGCTCACACTCTACATCTGGAACAAGCTCTGGCGCACACAGGATTTGCCACAATGAGTCAATTAAGTCTTAAAGGCTCAACTGGGCTCCTTGCTCTCTTTATTATAACAAGCCAACAAGGTCACAGAGCAACCCCCTCTGAATGATCATCTTACCCAGAAGATCCGATGCTTTTGCACACAGCAAGGAGAGGTCTCTTCTCAGCAAAGTTATCACTCTTTTCGCGATCTGGATGGGGCAGAACACAGAGACAAGCAAAAGCGTTAGTTACATCTTTGCTGCCACTGAATGATTAACCAGCAGAGATCAAATAGCTTATCAAGGTGCTATTATTGAATCAAATCAAATCAAACTGAAGACTTTATTTGGACAATTGTGATTAGACACATAAGGAATTTGTCTCCGGTATAGAACCATTCGATATGCTTGCAGATAATAAAAAGGATAAATAACAACACTTCAGCCTCACTGTGAATACATGAATAGAATAAATTAAGAGTTGGAAGGGACCTCGGAAGTCTTCTAGTCCAACCCGCTCCCCCTCCTCAGGCAGGAAACCCGATGCCATTTCAGATAAATGGTGTCCAATCTCTTCTTAAAAACCTCCAGTGATAGAGCACCCACAATTTCTGGAGGCAAGTTGTTCCACTGGTTAATTGTCCTCACTGTCAGGAAATTTCTTCTAGATCAGGGCTGTCAAACTCACAGCCCACAGGCCAGATGCATCACATGCTGGCCACGCCCATTCCCGGTTTAGCAAAGGGGGAAAAAGTCGCCATATGTCATGTGACGATGCCGTGACGATGTGAGTTTGATACCCCTGTACTAAATAGATAGAACTAAACATATTAAATCTAAATACAGTGCATGGTTTTAAAGGGCCATTAATGTTTTTGCCTAACAAAGCTATGAAAAGGCTTACATTGATATATGCAGATCATGTTTGTAAGTACAGTTACTTTGGTTCAAGTCAGGGGTGTCCAACATTGGCACCTTTAAGGTTGTGCCATGCTGGCTAAGGAATTCTGGGAGTTGAAGTCCGCAGGTCTTAAAATTGCCAAGATGGGACACCCTTGTGTACTAACAGTGCTCAAAAGGGAGCTATGATATCCCATGAGCGATATATCATCTTAAAATCTTCAACAGTTTTGAATCAGATTGCCCTCAGGACCACTGTTTCTCCAAATTGAGATCAGGCTCCAAGACCCTTGTCTGTCTGTCTCTTTCGCTAATTAATTTCTCTCTCTTCCTAATTAGCAAAGGTTCAATTGGTTATTGAGAGCATTATGGCCACATTTCTGCTGAGCCCAGCAGGGTTTTTCTCAATTTCACGCTCTCCTTGTTCTTAAAATTGTTTCTGAAGTCATTTCTACTCAGGGGTGTGTTTCATAATGATGAAAAGTTGATGTTATGAATCTTTCTTATTACACATAAAAATACATGCCCATATATTTGACCTGCTGGCAGATCTTTCCATTGGGAAAATATTTTATATGTATATTTTTTCCTGTATATATTTTATTTGACATATTTTTATCACTCCCAGAGATATTTTCGCAAAGTGACTATCAATGACTGAAGGACTTATAGCCAGCAGCTACTCAGAATGCTAGCTTGGAACAAATGTGTCTTTCAGGTTCAGCTTGACGTTGAAGTTCAACAGGAGGGTGTTTGTTTTTTCCTTAACTTACATTCATTTAGTGACTGTTCAAAGTCACTAAAAAAAAGTGACTCATCATCAGTCTTTGCCACGGTAGCCCAGTGGCTAGAATGCAGTATTGCATAATTCTGCCAAATGCCAGGAGTTTGATCCTCACCATTGACTCAGACCTCCATCCTTCTGAGATCAGTAAAATAAGGACCCAGATTGTTGGGGGCCATAGGCTGACTCTGTAAACTGCTTAGAGAGGGTTGTAAAGCACTGCAAAGCAGTATATAAGGATAAATGCTCTTGCTATTGCAGCAAACTCTTCCCACTGCCACCAGTTTGATCCTCACCAGCTCAAAGTTGACTCAGCCTTCTGAGGTCGGTAAAGTGAGGACCCAAATTGTTGGGACAAAAGACTGGCTCTGTAAACTGCTTAGAGAGGGCTGTAAAGCACTGTGAAGCAGTATATACCATGTTTCTCCAACAATACAGCCTCCCCCAAAAGGAAGTCCCAGCATGTTTTATCAGCATAAAATAAAATTAAGCCCCTCATCCCAAATGAAGGCTGATATTAAACATGCGAAATGGGGGAGAATGGCATGGGGGGCTTGCCATTAGGAAGTACTTTTGTTGCATACCCGGATATGGTGCTGCCTGCGTTGATTTTGGCACTGGTGAGGCACTTCGTATCAGGAGACCTTCTGCCACCGTTGCTTTCCCTTCTCCACATGCTGCTGCAGCATTTCGAGCAATGCTGAGGCATTTGGTGCAACCACGCGTGGCCAGCCAGGGCTCCTCCCTGCAACTGGAGCCTGGCAGAGACACTCGGCTTCAAGCGCTCCTGTCGCCGCCTTCCCTTCGCCTTCGAAGGCAAAGCCAATTCTTTTAAAAATGATGCCCTACTACCAGTATGGCAAAGCCTCCCCTACCCGAGAGGGCAGCCAAACCCCACGTGGGGAAGCGAATCTCCCAGGGCCGCAGCGCAGGATTGGCCCATCCCAGGAGAAGCGCCCAGCTTCCATCCCTGCCTGGCACCGGGCACAGAGCACGAAGAGCTTCGCTTGGGGTGCCCAGCACAGCTGACAGGTGGGCCCTCCTGCCCGGAAGTGGAGCTCTCGCCAAGGCAGCGAGCACCTCCCCACCGGGCCATGGGGAGAAGGGAAAGCAATGGTGGTGGAAGGTCTCCCGATACGAAGTGCCCCATCAACGCCGAGGTCAACATCCAAGCTGTCGCAGCCTGCCCACCCAAGGATGCAAGGCGGGGAAATTAAGTTAGACGGCCTAGCCGTCTTTTCGGGGAACAAAAAAAAATAAGGCCCAGCCTTATTTTGTGAGAAACACGGTATAAGTCCAAGTGATACTGCTATTGCAGGCAAACTCTGCCCTCTGCCACCAGTTCGATCCTGAACTAAAACACAATGAAGCAGTAGATAAATCTAAGTGCTGTTGCTATTTATGATTGTAGCAGTGTTCCCACAGTCATGCTCAACTCTAATTAAGTACAGGTAGTCCTTGACTTTATTGAGTTTTGTAGCATTAATTCAGCACAAGAAAAATAAACACAGATGGCTGATGCTTCATTTAACATCTTTATAAACATAAGTAGATTTTACAAACCAGTTGTAGATATCTCCAACATGGAGCAAACTCAAACAGAAATATGTTGCAAGTTCAGAGCAGAGCTCCAGTCTTCTGTGAGCAAGCAAGTTAGTTTCATCTTCAATAGACAGACTCAGAGGTCAACATAGCTTAGTTGCAGAGCTTAAAATAGCTTCAGGCCTAGTCTACTTTTAGTTTCAGTTTCCAGCCTAGGCTACTTCTAGTTTCAGTTTCCAAACAGTCCTCATTGGCTGACTTAGTTGCTATGCCTATTCATTGGCTGACCTTATTACCATGCTCTATTCCAGGTCATGAATATACTCTGACAAACTTACAACAGCATGTTTAGTGACCGTTCGAAGTTACAATGGCGCTGAAAAAATGACTTATGACCATTTTTCATACTTATGGCCATTGCAGCATCCCCATGGTCACATGATTTATATTTGAATACTTGACAAGTGGTTCATATTTATGACATTTGCAGTGTCCCGAGGTCATGTAATCCCCTTTTGCAACCTTCTGACAAGCAAAGTTAATGGGGAAGCCCAGATTCACTTAACAACACTGTTACTAATTTAACACCTGCAGTGATTCACTTAACAAACATGACAAGAAAAGTCATAAAATGGAGCAAAACTCCCTTAACAAATGTCTCACTTAGAAACATAAATTTTGGGTTCAATTGTGGTGGTAAGTCAATGACTACCTGTATTTCTGTTACACTAAAAAAAATCTAAAAACAAATAATAGCAATAATAAAACAGTAAAGAGTTAAGAGTCTTCCTCACAATTGACTTCTTTCCCATGAGAATTCAGGCCATTTGATCAACAGAAAATATTGCTGAAAATGCTCTTCACGGAGCTTAAATTTGCAGTTTAACCACGGTCTTCTAAAAATGAAATAATCTGAAATAATCTGAACACAAAAACCATTAACACAGAAAGACAGATTTTTCACTCAACAGTATTTCTGAAGATTAAAGAGCCTGGATAGAATCTGTGCACTTAAAAGGTTTGCCAATCATCTACAGAATTCGTCCTCCCCAATTATGTCTTGGTTTATTCAACATTTAATGACTCACAGAGACAGTTTTACAATCAACAATCCATTCTATGAGCACATTTACATTATATGAACCCTTTGTTGATAAACATTGGAAGCCCTTTTAAGAAACTCGGGCAAACAAAACTGTCACTCCCAACAGACCAAACCAACTTTGCCAAAACACAAACTTGAAAAAGGAATTACACTGAGAGTGCCGTATATCAGAAAAATACCTTATTTTTAAAAAAATGAAAGAATCCGGAGGGAAAAATTGGGTATTTTTTAATCACAACTTTTTAATGCACCTCTAAGAGTGCCTACTGGTTTTATAAAGACAGGAAAACTGGAAAGCAAAAGGTACCCAAACAGTTGGATGAACCTTGAAGCATGCAAAAGTGCCATTTTTAAGTTTTAAAAATAACAAGCAATTAACAATCAACTAGCACTGATGATGTTAAGGCCCTGTCACACTGGCCGACAGATGCAAAACGTTTTAAAAAGGACACAGCGGACGAGAAAAATGTTCAATCCGTTGTTATCCGCTCTCAAAAGTGCCCCGAATTTGCATAAGCAGAGCGGACAACAACGGAAAGGAACGGACGGGGGGAGGATGTAGGGCGGATGTACAGCGGATGCTCCACAGAAGCCTAGCGGATGGAAGCAGATGGGATCGGATGGCACATCTGCAAGGCTTCCGGGGGAGCACAGCAAAGTGGACGCGAAACGGATACAGCGGATGCAGAGTGGATGCCGAGCGGATGAAGCGGATGCACAGCGGAAGCCTAGCGGAAGCCTAGCGGATGCACAGCGTTCACTGCGCATGAGGGGAGGATGCACTGCGTCAGCCCCGCGGATATAAAAGGAAGCAGCTCAGAAGCAGGTCACCATTCAGAAGAAAGGCCTGCTTCCAGACACAGCTTGCCAGCCAGCCAGCCAGCCAGCCAGCAACCCAACAACCATGGGGAAGAAAAGAAAGCCTCTGCCATCTGCTGCCAGCCTTGGCAAGAGGGACAGGGCCACCCTCCCACCCCCTGGCCCTCTCTCTGCTTCTGCTGGAGCTTCTGCTGCCCGGGCTCGCTCTTCTGGGGCTGGGGCTTCTGCTGATGCTGCTTCTGGAGGTGGTGCTTCTGCTGATGCTGCTTATGGCAGTGGTGCTTCTGCTGATGCTGCTTATGGCGGTGGTGCTTCTGCTGGTGCTTACTCTGCTGATGCTGCTTCTGGCGGTGGTGCTTCTGCTGGTGCTTACTCTGCTGGCACTGCTCCTGGTGCTGGTGCTTCTGCTGGTGCTTACTCTGCTGGTGCTGCTCCTGGTCCTGCTGGTCCTGCTAGTGCTCCTGGTCCTGCTCGTGCTCGTGGTCCTGCTCGTGCTCCTGGTCCTGCTGGTCCTGCTGGTGCTCGTGGTCCTGCTGGTGCTCGTGGTCCTGCTGGTGCTCCTGGTCCTGCTGGTGCTACTAGTGCTCCTGGTGCTGCTGGTGCTGCTGGTGCTGCTTTTGCTGCTACTGTTCTTGTTGTTGCTGGTGGTGGTGGTGGTGGTGTGGAGGAGCAGCCCCTACAACCTCAAAGCCCCTCTGATGAGGGCCCAGATGGCCCTGCCAGAGGGAGAAAGAGGCAGACGCGTGAACGGGAGAGGAGGCAATACAACATAGAAGAGGAACATGAGGAGGAGGTGCTGGAGTGGCTGAGGGAGAACGAATATCTATGGCGGAAGGGACACAGGCTCTATCGTGACATCAAAAGGAAGCAGGCTGCTTGGAGAGAGAAGGCGGAGAGCCTGGGCTACACTTCGGAGGTGCTCCTCGGCTGGTGGAAGCTCATGCACACCTGATACGGGAAGTTACACCTCAAGAAATCTGGCCAGGCCACAGTCAAGCTGACGGACAGAGAGACCTACGTGATAGCCAAGTGCAGCTTCTTGGAGGGTGAGATCCGCCACCGAGGAGCAGCCCCTCTCACAACCCTCTCTCTCAGGCAGCCTGCTGAGAGCCAGTCCTCTTCTGGCCAAGAGTCAGCTCCTGTGTCCAGGCAGGTATCTGTGGAGCATCCCATGGCGGAGAATCGGCCGATAGCTGTGATACCCATGGCGGAACGCAGAGGACCCCCTGACGCAGTGGGAGAAAGGAGACGCCACTTCCACCACAGGCCAACCTGCATCCACCCCCAGCTCCACCTCCACAGAAAGGCAGAAAGCCGGACAGGAGGTGCAGAGCCACACTGTCCTGCTGGAGATAAGAGACACCATCAGAAGCAGCGTAGATCTCCTCTCTCAGCTGGTACACACCGACGCCCCAACCTCCGACCGCAAGCCCTTCCTCACCTATGTCAACCGGACCCTCATGAACATGTCGGAACCCCAGTACCAGGTGGTGAAGGAAAGGATCACCGATCTTCTTCACAACCCTCCAGACCAAGCTGAACCTGCTCCCACCCAGTCCAGGCCTGCTCCTCCACCCCAGGTGATGTCACTGCCCTTCCAAGGCTTTCCACAGGCCCTCACCTACCAAGGCTACGGCTACCAGGAGGTCCAGCAGCACAGGCAGCCCTTCCCAGTCCAGGCTCAGGTACATCGGATGCCACCATTGCCACCGGTTCCACTGATGCCACCGATGCCAGCCACACCACTGATGCCAGCCACACCACAGATGCCACCGATGCCACCGATGCCAGTCCTCACCCAGCTGCAGACCAGACAGCCCCACTACACTGCTCCTTCCTCCACCCCATAGCCAAGCCCGGCCTTGGAACATCTGTCATCGGTATTGGGGCTGACACCCCATGTCATGGAGGAAGGGGCTCTCAACATCACGGGGCTGAGCCAGCTATCTGAGAGCTTCCTCAACACACCGTCCCCTGTTGTCCTCTCGGGGGCCAGGCACCCCAATGGCGCCTCAGACCAGCACTCCAGCAGCATCCACCTCCACAGCACCTGGACCCTTCACCCCTGAGACGATGGGAATGCCTCAGACTGACTGAGAAGAGTGCCAGAGACTGGGTGGCTACCTGTTGACTTTATTTTTGCTTTGGACACTTGACTTGGGTCATTTTTCTTTTAAAGCTTGTTATTAATAAAGTTTATCTTTGCTTCACACACTTGCTTCATTTATTTTTGTAAATAAAGTCTTGGTTTTTTAGAAATGGTTTAGCCTTTGCATGCTTGTGGGATGGGTTAAGATAGCAGTTGGATGGGCAGGGGTACCTTTGGAATGGGTAATAGCTGTGGGATGGGCAGGGATACCTGCGGGATGGGCAGGGATAGCTTTGGGATGGGTAATAGCTGTGGGATAGATAAACCTCCAGTGCAAGCATTGTGGGACTGTATGGTCCACCCTCCCAGGTGCCACACCTATGGCCCTTTATTATCAGTACTAATGTAATCATTGATCCACACATGTCAACATAAACACAACTCTTTATTAAATGCCCTGTTCATTGTAGGCCCACCCAACATACATGGCCCAATCTCATCCGTGTGATGAGACAGGCTGAAGGAAGCATCCATTAATCATCTATCATCCTGTCTTGCCACTTCACTGCTCCAGCCGGGGAGTTGTATCAGTGTCTCAGGAGGTTGCACTGCTTCTTCCCTTCACGTGAAGCTCTGTTGGGGCCTTGCACATCCTGAATGTCTATCAAGTTTCGCCCTTGCCTCCATTCCCCAGGCTCCATGTCCCGATTGCCTTGTTGGAGGTCCACGAGCCTGTTCTGCAACACTGGGTATCGGGTGCGCATGAGACTGTGCAGGATGCAGCAAGCTTCTGCGATCCTCCTCACGGTCTCTGGGCGATGCTGCATGGTGGTGAGAAGTACCTGGAACCTTTTGGCCAGGATGCCAAAGGCGTTCTCCACCACCCGCCTTGCCCTGGACAGCCTGTAGTTGAAGATTCTCTCTTCACGGGTGAGGAGTCTGGAAGTGTAGGGCTTCATGAGGTAGGTTCTGCGGGAGAAGGCGTCATCCCCCACAATGAAATAGGGCACATCTTGCGTGTCGCTGGGCAGGGGGTCTGGATCTGGGAAGCCCATGATGAGGTTGCGTTCCAGCCCCTCCTTGAGGTGACTGGCATTGTATACCTAGGCATCTGAAGCTGACCCGTTGCCTGAAGCATCGATGTACATGAACTTGTAGTCAGCATCGACCATGGCGAAGAGGATGATGCTGAAAAAGTCCTTGTAGTTGAAATAAGTGGACCCTGACTTGGCTGGAGCTTTGCAGGCCACGTGCTTGCCATCTTCTACTTCTGATACCACTGCTCTGCAACTTTCTTCCAGCCTTCTTCAGTGGTGGGGCACTGGAGAACTCCTCCAGGTATTCTTCGATGATGGCCTGCACCACTTCTCTGACCACAATGCTGATGGTGTTGTGTGGCACCCTCCAGCCGTACTGCATGCTCCTGTAGGTGGTCCCGGAGGCCAGGTGGCGCAGAGTCAGTGCCACCTTCAGTCCAGGGTCCAGACTGGGCCGGAAGTTGGTGTTTGCCTTGGTCAACCTGGGTCTCAGCCGCTCCACAACTTCGTCAAACATGGCTGGAGGCATCCTCATGAAGTTCTGGAATGCACGAGTGTCTTCGTTCCTCAGCTCCACCATCAGCTTGTTGTACAGTCCGTACTCTGCTCTTCTCCCGATCCATCTTTGGACCCAGACGCTTCTTGGCCGCCTCCTTTTCTTTGTGTAGAACAGTTGAAAGAGCCTGTAGATGGCTTCGCACTGTTGCAGAACAATGGTGGCTACCAAAAGGAGTGTGTGATGATCCATGGTGGAGATGACTGGATGCTGTGGAAGAGCAAGAGCCAGATGAAGGCTGCAGAGGTCTGCATAGCAGGGCTGCTGGTCTGAAAGTGAGATCCAGGTGAGTTGCTCCCCCTTTTTATGGGCAATATAGGTTTTCCACTAGGTGTCCTTCTGCATCCTCTAGGCATCCTCTGGACATCCTTAATATCCGAGATAGGTCCCCTCTGCGAATGTTTTTTCTGTTTTAATGCTTTATATGCGAGCTACATCCGCCTTCATCCTTTCTACGTCCGTGCTACTAACGCTGCGCGTCCATTCTGCGTCCGTTTCGCTTCCTCCCTGTGTCCGTTTTCCGCTGGAGCGGATTTGAGTTGCGCGGATGCGCAGCGGATGCCTAGCAGATGTAGCGGACGCGTAACGGATGACGACAGATGTAGAACGGATGTTCCCCGTATGCGTAGCTGATGCAGAACGGACGCGTTGGATACATTTTCCGCTCAAACAGTTTTGAGCAGCTCAAAACGTTTTGAGCAGATGGAACCTCAGTAGACAGATGCTGGACGGATAGAGAGGAAGAAAATTCAACGCAGTGAGTACAGAACGGACCTTGTGAGGTAGGTTGGGCTGAGAGAGAATGATTACTGGCCCAAGGTCATCCAGCTGGCTTTCCTGCCTGACATGGGAGTAGAACTCATCATCTCCTGGTAATTGGCCCAAACTCACCCAGCCAGCTATCATGCATAAGGTGGGACTAGAACTCATCATCTTCTGGTGATTGGCTCAGTGTCACCCAGCTGGCTTTCATGCCTAAGATGGCACCATGGTTGTAAAGCAAATCATTGCAGATGTTAAGTAAATCAGGTGGTCATTAAATGAATCCAACTTCCCCAGTTGACTTTGCTTCTTGGAAGCTGGCTGGTAAGGTTCCAAATGGTGATCACATGACTCCAGAATGCTGCAGCCATCATAAATACATGCTGATTGTCAAAACACCCCAAATTTTTATCATATCACCATGGAAATGCTGCAGTGGTCATGAGTGCGAGGGCTAACAGCAATAGCAATAGCACTTGGACTGATATTCCAACTTATAGCATACTCTGGGCGGTTTACAAAGTCAGTCTATTGCCCCCAACAATCTGGGTCCTCACTTTACCAATCTCGGAAGGATGGAAGGCTGAGTCTACATTGAGCCAGTCAGAATTGAACTCCTGGCAGTGGGCAAAGTTAAGGCTAGGTCCCACTGGCCGATAGACACAAAACGTATGCATAAAGGACACAGCGGATGAGCAAAATTTCAGGGGTGGCTCCATCCGTTGTTATCCGCTTCAAAAAATGGTGAAAATTTGCATAAACAGAACGGAAAAGAACGGAAAAGAACGGACGTGGGTAGTATGTAGCGGGGATGTTAAATGGATGTTCATAGGAAGCCTAGCGGATGACAGCAGATGAAGCGGATGCATCACGTACGCCTAAAGGAAAGAAAGGGGATGCCGCGCGGATTTATATCGGATGCAAACGCATTCTTTCTATTTCCGTGCTACTAACGATGTATAGACGTTCCATGTACCCTTTCTTTCCTCCCTCTTTCCATTTCCAGCTGCAGCGGATGTGAGTTGCGAGGATGCCCAGAGGATGCAGAGAGGATACAGTGGATGTTTAATGGATGATAAACAGACATAGAACGTTGGTTGCCTCTATATGTCGCAGATGTACATTGTACACGGCGGAAAGTTCATCCATTCACAAAGTTTTGTGCAGCTCAAAACTTCTTACGCGGATGAAATCACAGTGGACGGATCCTCGATGGATAGAGCGTATGAAACACGTATGCAATGAGTACACAACGGATGCATAGTGTTTTCCAATGGATGGCAAGCTTTTTTTAACATTTTACATCCTCTTTGCATCCATAAGTGCAGTGGGACAGGGCTTTTAGCCTACAATGCTGCATTATAACCACTGCACCATCATGGCTATTACAACTACTAGTTGCAAATCATTTTTTTCAATGCTCCTGTAATTTCGAATCGTCACTAGATATAGGTCGTCTGCAACTTACGACTACAATTGAACCCAAAATTTATGGTCCGAAGTGAGAAATTTGTTAACTGAGTTTTGACCCATTTTATGACTTTTACTCACCACATTTCTTAAGTAAATCACCACAGTTGTTAAATTAATAATACATCTGTTTTTCCCATTGACTTTGCTTGTCAGAAGGTTGCAAAAGGGGGATTACATGACCCCGGGACACTGTAAATGTCATATATATGAACCACTTGTCAAGTATTCAAATGTAAATCATGTGACCATGACTTATGGCTGCAACAGTCATAAGGGTGCAAAATGGTCGGAAGTCACTTTTTTCAGTGCCGTTGTAACTTTGGTCACTAAACGAACTGTTGTAAGTTGAGGACTACCTGCAAAAAGTTGTAAATCAGGGACTACTGTTATAGAAAACAAAATATGGTTTCACGTTACTGGCTGGGGGAATTCTGGGAGCTGAAGTCCATACATCTTAGTTGCCAAGGTTGAGGAACACAGATTTAAAATATTGAATGGCATCCCCTGTATTTGCAGAGTCTTTAACAGTGGAGACAATTTGCCTCACCCACAAACTGACAAGGCTGAGAGATAGAAGGGATTAATCCTTCCAAGTGAGAGTGGATTACAGGTTTTTTAAAAATATAGGAGATTGTGTGTTTTCTATGTGCAACTGACTGGCGTGACACACCTGCTCCGTACAGAACATTTAACAAAATGCCAAACAGCATTTTACAGGGAATATTTTCTTAAGCCCACAGCTTGCCAAATCCATCAAATCAAAAAAGGTATAGAAATCCCGTTGCAAAGGGCTTTTTTCCCCCTTTAACTCCTATTTATTCTAAATCCTTTTAATTCTGTCATAACACTCTTGCATTTAACCCACAAACCCTCCTCCCCAAAGCTGAAAATCCTGATAAACCACACAATTAAAGTAATGAAAACTGTGTTTACTGCCAAGAAGGTGCCACACCTCCTCCGCAATCTTGTTTAAATGGGAAAGAAAGAACGAGAGAGGGAGGGATGGAGAAAAGGGGAGGGGGGAGAGAGAGAGAGAGAGAAGGAAGGAAAGAAAGAAAGAAAGAAAGAAAGGAAGGAAGGAAGGAAGGAAGGAAGGAAGGAAGGAAGGAAGGAAGGAAGGAAGGAAGGAAGGAAGGAGGGGGAGGGAAATTACAGTAATCCTCAACTTACAACCACAATGTTACTAACTTAACAACTGCAGTGAGTCACTTAACAATATTGCCAGGTTGTAAAATGGGGCACTACTCAGTTAACAACTGTCTAGTTAGCAACTGAAATTTTGGGCTCTGTTGTGGTTGTACGTCAAGGGCTATCCATATATATGTCTGCAGAAATGTGGGAAATATAAGAATCAACAGCTTTGAAATCAGGGCTATCCAACCTTGTCCACTTTAACACTTGTGGACTTCAACATGCTGGCTGGGGAATTCTGGGATTTGAAGTCCAGAAGTCTTAAAGAGGCCAAGGTTGGATATTCCTGTTCTAAAGGTAATACAGGCAGCCCTCAACTTACATTAGTTCATTTAGTGACCGTTCAAAGTTACGATGGCACTGAAAAAAGTGACATGACCATTTTTCACACTTACAACCATAGTAGCATCCCTGAAGTCATGTGATCAAAATTCAGGCACTTGGTTTATATTTATGACAGTTGCAGTGTAATGCACAGTTGCAGTGCAATTCACTTAACAAATAGCTCACTTAACCACATAAATTTGGGGTTCAATTGTGGTCGTACGTTGAGGACTACCTGTAACTCATGTCCTGTTACAGCACAAAAAATAGTTTAATAAACAGAGTACCTCCAAATAAGAAGATCTGGCAGCAGATGGCTGAAAAAATATTTACCATAGATTTAGGAAAACTGCTTCTTGCTTCATCTACGCTTGGGGTGTCAAACTAGATGTCTTCGAGAGCCAGATCAGCATGGTAGTTCTCCTCTGAGGGCCAGACAGGGGGCAGGGGGGAGACAGGATGGATGCCTCCTGCAGCACCCTGTTGGCCAAAACGGGAAGGAGCTCGCGTGCCTCCCCACACCCTGTTTTTGGGCAGGATGGCCTCCTACAGCACCCTGCTCATTTTGGCTGCCAGAGGCACTGCAGGCCGGTCATGTGCTATTTCCAGACTGGCCCCATGGGCTAGATTTAAGCACCCCGCAAGCCGGATCCAGCCCATGGGCCTTGAGTTTGACACCCTTATTCCAGGTCAAGACTGAGGCCATCAAACCTAAGAGCTTCACACAAGAGAGGTAGCAAGACAAGAGGGGACAGGTCCCCCCAGAGGAATTTGAATGGCCATCAATGACTTTCTAGTTTGCTTTCAAGGAGCAGCCTATAATCCTTTCTATAAATATGAAGAAAAACATGCAGGCAAGTTTCTAAATTATCTGTCACCAGCTCCTGCTGGGTTTTTTTCCCCCCTTCTGTGGTGCAGTAAACAGGATATAATTGTAATTTTTACTTCTGGTACACATTGCGACAGCGCATCTGTCTATGTTCCATTCTTCTTTCTGTAATTGGGAGCTTTTGTGAGATTACCTCGCAGCAAGAGAGAAAAAAGAGAGAATCCTCTGTTTTAGAAGACAAATAAGGGGAGCTGCTTCAGAACAAGTCAGATTTTCATCCATCCAAATCAATGCTGCCCCACGTGGACTAGCTAGAAGCAGCCTTCTAGATTTCAGATTGGATCTTAACCACCCTGGGAGAGGGCAGGCATTTAATCAGTTCTCTTGCTTGCACAGGAAAAATCCTTCCATTGAGTGACAGTCTTTTGCTCCATTTTGGAAACATAATGAGCGTTCTGTCAACAGAATCAATGGAGTCATCTATTTCCTTATCTATCTATCTATCTATCTATCTATCTATCTATCTATCTATCTATCTATCTATCTATCTATCT
>BLBF01000036.1:29808372-29826959 GCA_015471245.1 Laticauda colubrina
ATGCTATGCTATGCTATGCTATGCTATGCTATGCTATGCTATGCTATGCTACTCTCTTCTATCCTATCCTATCCTATCCTATCCTATCCTATCCTATCCTATCCTGGAACCATCCATCTTCCTCTAGGATAGAGGTGTCAAAGTGGCAGCCCACAGGCCGAATGCATCACACACTGGTCAGGCCCACCCCTGGTTTAGCAAAGGGGGGCAGACGTTGCAATAGGTCACATGATGACACCATGTCATTGCAAATTTGACACACCTGTTCTAGGAGGTGGCATAAAAATAGTATGTAAACTTTAAAAGAGGCAAGGAATGTTCAAAACTGATTTAAAGTTTTAGGGAGCTAACCAACTCTAAACACAGTTGGGTGCTCCTGTGCATATCCCAAGCAAGGCCACAAAACTATATTTTCATACCTTTACGGAAGGCTCTGAGGGAGGGAAGAATGTTCCACAGGCAACTGTGGGCAACAGCAGAGAAGTCTCTCTTCCTACACTACCCCAGTCTGGGTACATAACATACCTTCCCTCCTGACTGGGTGAGATGGATTGATGTAATGAGATGAAGATGGCTCCACAGCTATCCCGACCCTAGGCCATTCATGGAGCATGTGGCATGTAGGATTCAGCCACATGGTTGGTCTGATGATCAGATGATAAGGTAACCTAATTTCTGCATTGCTTTCTTTTGTTTTTCTCCGCAAATGTTTTTCCAGGGATCATAATTATTTTTTTTAATCACTTCTGGTCATTCTTGTGACTGAACAATCTAAGTTGCCAAGAAAGGCCTGACTGAAAAAAATAGCATCCTGAATTAGCTCAACTTCTTTCTATTTAATGCGTGATATGTCATCCAGGAAAAAAAAACCTCACCAACTGTGATTAAAACCGAGCTGAAATCCAGAGAAGCTCATCAAACCTTAATACAAAGTTTGATATGGTTCAATTCATTAGCAGATGAAGGAAACTAAACTAGTGCATAATCCAGATCAAACAGACAAAGGGTAAACTAAGGAAGTGCAGAAATGTTAGTCATATTGGAGGAGGGGGAAAATATACTGAATAAATACATCCCCCCCTTTTTTTTCCAACTACATAAGGCCAGTTGGCTACTTTGCAGTTGCATCACTCCCTGTTCAGACAACATAAACTTTAGTATTTTCACATTAAGATTCTTATAATATAGCTAGTCCTTGATTTACAACCATTTGTTTAGTGACCACTCAAAGTTATGATGGCACTGAAAAAGTGACTTATGACCATTGTTCACAATTACGACCGTGGCAGCATCCCCACGATCACGTGACCAAAATTCAGACGTTTGGCAACTGGCATGAATTTATGATGGTTGCAGTGTCCCAGGATCATGTGATCACTTTCTGTGACCTTTGGCCAGTTGGCAACTAGCTCGTATTTATGATGGTTGCTGTGTCCCAGGAGGGGTCACGTGATCTCCTTTAGTGACGTCCTGACAAGCAAAGTCCACAGGGGAGCCATATTCACTTAATAACCATGTTCCTAACTTAACAACTGCCGTGATTCACTTAACAACTGTAGCAAGAAAGGTCGCAAAATGGGCCAAAACTCAATTAAACCACTCACTTAGCAACACAATTGTCAGGCTCAACGGTGGTCATACCTCGAGGACTACCTGTGTGTAGGAAACCACTGGTTTTCAACCACCACACACTGGAGTGTCTTCACCTCAAAGCTGGCTTCTCTGAGAGAGAAAATGGAATGCAGCTGAAATACAAAGGACAATGACCATGTCTTCCTGCACTAAATTATAGTCCGTGTGATGCATTCCTTGCCTTTGTGCTAAATCTATTACCAAACAAAACTAAATGGCTTCCTTCCAAATCCACTGGAGAAACAACTTCCCCCACACACACACTTTTTGCTGCTATAAGGGGCTGTTATATCTCCTTTTAAGCAAAGAACCACTTCTGCTCGAGTCCATAAATTCTCAACATTAACAAAAAGTTTCCATATTCAGCCCTAAAGTCGGTAAGCAGAAAAGCAAAACATTCTAATGGGTACAGCCGATTATATATTTAGCAATAAATTTAAAAAGTTAAACCATAAGGAAGGCCAGTGGGGAGTCAAGGAGCAGTTCCGAACGTGGATTTCATTAGGACTTTCACCCGCTTTAATATATAGCTCTAAAACGGTTTGAATCATGAAAATTAGGCCCTATAATTTCTTTTGAAGGCCTGCACAGGACAGCTTTCATTTTAACCCATCTAACCAGAAATCCATCACTTAAATAGTAGCGTTTAATAAGCCAAGATCCGCCTAGCTCCATCTCAGGCTGCTAAAAGCTACTGACATTGGGTCACCTACCAGGCTGACTTTGTGTAATACATCTGCTGAAGAATTACTTTTGTATTAAGAGGATGGAAAACCACACAGCCACCCAAGATGCTTGACCGCATGCAGGCGTTGCGAACATCTGCCTTCCTTTACAGATCAACCTAAATAATTATTATTCCTTTATTTAACACAGAAACATGCTAAGTCAGCCCTTCAGGCTTCCTTCTTTACAAAAAAAAAAGCCAGTCGCAGATTTTGAGCAAAGCAAAATTCTGCATAACCCAGAATTAAATTCAGAATCACCAGCGAGGTTTCTATTCATACTATTTGGAAGGGCGAGACGAACTCTACAACCTTGCTTGCCCAATAATGTATTTTGCCATTCACCTGAATAGTCAGAACATCAGGGTAGGAAAAACTGCTTTGAACAAAATTTATTTTTTAAAGTTATCCTTTCAATTCAAATAATTTTAATCCGGTTACAGAACAAGATGAAACCCAGTTTGATCTAGTGGTTAAGGTACCAGGCTAGAAAACAGGAGACCATGAGCTCAAATCTCACTTTAGCCATGCAAACTGACTGGCTTACTTTGGGCCAATCACCAGGAGATGGTGAGTTCTAGTCCTGCCTTAGGCATGAAAGCCAACCAGATGACTTTGTGCCAGTCACTTTCTTTCAGCCCAACCCTGCTCACCGGGTTGTTATTGTGAGGAAAACAGGAGGAGGAAGGTATGTTGGATATGTAGATAAAGGTGGGATACAAATAAACAAAACAAAATAATAAAAGATTGATCACGTAGCTGCTAACCTCACTTACAGAAATTTAATAAGGAAATTCAGGAAACATCCTCATCCAAACAAATGTCTCGCAATTTTACCCTACATCTCTTGTTTTCCCTGTTCAAGGAAGGAAAAATAAAAAAGGCAACAACTTCTAACCATGAGGACTTCTGCTCTAATAAACTCAGTAAGTTTGCATAGGGAACCCAACATTTTCTAGCATCATCTACAACACAGATTTCTGAGACCGGTGTACAAAGTTTTGACAGAAACCCCCAGTCTCAAGAGGATTTCTCTCTCGCTTCACTTCTAAGCAAAAACAAGCATGTGTGTACACTACACACAATCATATATAATTGGTATAAATCACAGGTGTCCAATCTTGCAGCTTGCCTGGGTTGCAATGAGTGAAAAGGAATTGTCTTGGGCTGCATATAAAATATATAATATCGTTACTGTATGAAAACTACATAATAATGTTAGAAGTTTATGATCTTGTCAGGGCTGCATTACAGGTAGTCCTTGACTTACGACTGCAACTGAGCCCAAAATTTCTGTTGCTTAGTGAGACAGTTGTTAAGTGAGTTTTGCCCCGTTTTACGATCTTTCCTGCTACAGCTGTTAAGTGAATCACTGCAGCTCTTAAGTTAGTAACACAGTTGTTAAGTGGCTTCCCCACTGGCTTTGCTTGTCAGAAGGTCGTAAAAGGGGATCACATTGTTGAAGTTAAAACCCACCCCTCTCCTAGGAAAATGCAATATTTTAGGGTATATTAAAAAGGCAGAATATTTCCTCTAAAAGAGAAATAGAAACTCAGAGAGGCAGAAACTCAGCCCCCCTACTTTTGTTAATGGGCCATTAAGGCCTGGGGCAGTCTATTCTACATAACAAAGATCTACCTCCTTCAGGCAGAGCCATTTCATTGCCCTTCATTGCATCACCCACCAAGTTTCAACCAAACCTAGCACACAGACAAACTACAAAGCTAGCTATGACCTCTAACAGCAACCAATCAGGATACTCTTCCTATGCCCCAGGAAGTTCAAAGCCAGAGAGGGTATAAACCCAGGGACTCTCAGCATCTCTTCCCTTTTCTGCCCAGGAACCCATCCTGTTCATCAATAAAACATTTTTCCAAGAGGCCTCCAGGTTTCCAATGTCTTTTCCCCACTTGGAACTGAACTCCAGAATAATATTTCTTCCAACAATGTGATCCCAGGTTACTGAAACCGTCATATGAACCAGTTGCCAACATCCAAATTTTGATCCTGTGAACATGGGGATGCTACGATGGTCGCAAGTATGAAAAATAGTCGTAAGTCGCTTTTTTCAGGGCCATCATAACTTTGATCGGTCACTAAACACACAACTATGTCACAGCCTCTTTCCCAAAGCAAATCCCAAATAATCTTCCCTAGCAGAGCTGCTTTATGCTTTAAAAATGCAACACAATGAAGAAAAATGGCTATTAGAAGAATATGATTCTTGCCTTCCGGTTTGAGTCTCTTCGGCGACAGACCAAAATCCATGATAGTGCACAGTTTTGATCTGTGCTCGCCGCCAGAGTGTCCCGAGCCGGCTGGTTTCAGGGCTAAGCCACCCCATAGAGGTGGTGAAGAAGGGGGAACTGCCAGCAGGGTCAAGGAGAGCCGCATCTCTCTTCCTCAGCTGGCAATTACTCCCGTTCCCAAAGGCGGCTGCAGCGGTGGTCAGAAATGGCCACCTCAAAGAAGAACTGAACCGGAAAAGAATGTGCAGGAGGAAGATAAGAAGAGAAAGTTTTGGTCAACTGGGTTAAACCGAAAAAGCAACAACGTAAGATACCCTGGAATTTAAATTAAATAACATTATTCCCAAAGAAGATTTTGAAGCTGCGAAGGAGAGAGAGAAGGGAAAGGATTAGGTTTTTTTTTTTCTTCCCTTCCTTATACTGACAGCCAAGAGACTTAAGCAAGAAATTGAAAAAAATCCACTTTGACATTAACAGGCATCTAAGCTGAAAATAAAAGTCAAAGGGAGAATAAAGATTTCTGGATATTTAAAAGTTTTTAAAAGCAGGAAAGGAGAAAAAAAAAGAATAAAAGGGCAGGATCTGGAAAAATGGAGGAGACTGCCTGGAACCAAGGAATGGAACTGTAACTAAAAGAAACTGACAGTGAAATTTTAACAAGATTCCTCAAAGATACATTTTAACTGAAACTTGGCAACAAAATAATAGAATCCCAGGAAGAGAAAGTGGAAAAAAGAAGCAGAAGAAACAGGCTTGGATTATTTTGATTATTTGGTGATTTTTGGTTTTTGCATCTAGATGACTAAAATTAACCGGGTGGTTGTTTAAAAGTCTTTAAAATGGTATCACTCTTAGAAGAACTGAAAATGGAACTTAAAAAATGGAAAGAAGATGCACAAGAAGGGAAAGGTTCTTTTGGTTTCGTAGTTCAATTCTTAGAAATGGAATTCTGGAACTATGAGAAACAACAAGAAATGCTTGCAGAACATGAAGATTGGGACAAAGAAGAAGTCGTCTTTAATTATCAAATAATTTTAAGTGGGGGGAAAAAGGAAAGGGGGGAAAGAGAGTGAAAGGTTTAAGACCAGAAAAAACAACCAAAAAGAAGAAGAACAATTTGAAATATAAGTACAATATTAGAAAGCAACAGAAGAGGGGATTACAGATGAGAGAGTTAGAAGTAGAGAGACGAGGGGGTAAAAAGGGGAGGGAGAAGAAGAGGGGTAAAAAGGGGAGGAAAAAAAGTTGTAAAAGACAGAAACAAGAAATAGAGAAACAGGGAAAAGATATAAGAATTGTAACCATAAGCTTGTTTCGAGATAATGGGTGAAAATTTAATTGTAAAAGGGATTCTGCAAAGGTACATAAGATAGCACTGTTATATTACAAACAGAAATTTTTTTTAGAAAATATGACTAAAATGATGGATAAAATATTTACTGTAATGTAATGGAATGTTTGCAATAAATAAATGAATTAAAGTGAATGAGAGAATTAAATGGGAACATTTATTTATTATTAATGATTTATAAAAATATAAGCGAGAAATATGGGGAAAAAAAGAATTAACTATGGAAAGTTTATAAGTGTTCCCAAGGAAATACGATATTTAATTGAAAAGAAATGTTAAAGATGTTAATGAATATTAATGATAGAATTGAATTGGAATGGAATGTGTGTTTTATTTACATATATATATAATCTTTTCTTTTTAAGAATATAGTGTGTATTTAAGAATGTACCAAGCAGAATTTGACTGGAAGTTATGTATTATATTGAATGCTATAATTTTAAAGGTATACATTGAAACTTAAATAAGAGTTTGAATGGATAAAATTAAAAGATATAAAGGTGTCATACTCCAATTGGTAACTACAAGGAAAAACTTGTTTAAATGAGAAAAGATAATATGAAATTGAAACAGGACAGACAAAAGTATAAATATAATGATTTGAATTGAGATAATAAAAATAAAGTTGAGAAAATTAAAAGAGGGGAAAAACTGTATAGAAAATATAAAACAGTAATAAGATATGGAATAGAATATAAAAATGAGCATGAAATTGAGTTTTGTGTCTGTATGAAGAAGTGATAACCTGGGACCATGCTATTTTCAAAAAAAGACGTTTTATTTGTGTTTTGTTTTTGTGAAAACCCAAATAAAATTTTCAAAAAAAAAGAAGAATATGATTCTCTTGAGAAATGGCTGACAAGCAACTAAGCTATGATGTTGAAATGACCACTGGGTTAAATGTTTCTTTTTTTCACACCTGGGAATGGGTTGCTTGTCTCAGGTTATAATCTCTTTGGGGAACACGCCAAGTCTGCCCACTGGCCAACCATCCTCCTAACAGCTTCCCAGCAAAAGGCTGTTTCAGCACCACTGATGGCTATCAGTGTCTTCCTTACAAGCCCCCTTTTCATTCTCCTCCTGAACCAGGTTCATGTTTCGCTTTCATCTGATTCCAGATCCTGCTGCACAATGCTTCGGGTTACTTTTCATCAAAGATTTTATTTTCCATCCAGCAACGTTCAGAGAAACAAAAATATTTTATGTTAAAAAAAAATAGGAATAAGTTGTGAGGCAACTGAATTCAATGGAATTATATCTGTGTAAGCCTCTGTGAGTCGCAAGTAGGTGGCAATATAAATTTTCTAAAATTAAATAAATAAAATATCTGTACAAGTAGTACTTGACTTACAACAGCTCATTGAGTGACCGTTCAAAGTTATAACAGCATAAAAAATGACTTATGACCGTTTTTCACACTTATGACCATTGCAGCATCCCTATGGTCACATAATTTGCATTCAGATGCTTGACAACTGGTTCATACTTATGACTGCTGCAGTGTCCTGGAGTCACGTGATCCCTTTTGCGACCTTCTGACAAGCAAAGTCAATGGGGAAGCCAGGTTTACTTAACAACTGTGTGATTAATTTCACATCTGCAGTGATTCACTTAATAAATATGACCAGAAATGTCATAAAGTGGGGCAAAACTCACTTAACAAATGTCTCAGTTAGCAACATCAATGCTTGGCTCAATAGTGGTCATAAGTTGAGGACTACCTGTATTATCAGGTAAGAGCCTAAGAGAGCCCTCCAAGATTAAGCCAGAGCTTCAAACATTCTTTTTCCTTCTTCAGCCCGAGAAATTATTTAAATATTTCGTATCATCTGTATGCTGAAAATCTATTCAGAGAAGCTGAGTTGGAAGAAGGAGAGCATAGTTTTAAATCATAGAAAAAAGAAACATCAATAGCCTGCGCTAGGAAGACAATGCTACTCTGAGAGAGCTGAAAATGTAAAGAACAGGGATTTAGCAAATCAAGGACTACAGGTAGTCTTTGATTTATAATCATCCATTTAGTGGCGGTTCAGAATTATAACGGTATTGAAAAAAGTGACATCACCACTTTTCACACATACAACCATTATAGCATCCCTGTGCTTACATAATCAAAATTCGGGTGCTTGGCAACTGATTCATATATAAGACCACTGCAGTGTCCTGGGATCATGTGGTTTCTTTTTGCAACCTTCTAATAAGCAGAGTCAGCGGGGAAGCCAGATTCGCTTAACAACCATGTTACTAATAACTGCAGGGATTCACTTAACAACTGTGGTCAGAAAGATAATAAAAGGGAGCAAAATTCAGTACAGCATACAGCAGAATGTCCCAACATTTATGGCTTTGCCGACTGGCGCAGGTCTGTGTAGTACTCACTTATTAGCCTGACTTTATAGCACTTGTCTGGTGACCAAATTATATTAAATTATGGTGTTATATTTCACCATTTGCTTTCTACAGTCCAACTAGAATATTGCTTACTTAGTTCCTTATATTATGTATTGTTGGTTGAAATATTGGTTGTTTGGACCGAGACTGATGGTGGGAAAAAACTAACAACTTTCATATCACAGATGCAAACAACAGCAGCTCCCATCATCTTTCCTTCCCCCCGATTCCAACTTTGGATATATATCCTGTATATATCCTGTTCACCAGGAGTGTCAAGTTCGCAGCCCGTGGGGCCAGATGCGTCACACGCTGCCATGCCCACCCCCGGTTTAGTGAAGAGGGAAAGTCACAATACATCACATGATGACAATGTGACATCGCAAGTTTGACAGCCGTGCTGTTCACCAAAATTCCACAAGTAAATTGGGCAGAGACAGGCATAGGTAGTAATGGGTTTTCTTACATTCAGAGGATTCAGTTTCCCTATGAAATTGAAAAGAAGAGCCTTGTTCTCAAACTAATTTAGCAATTGTATGAACAAACAAGTTCCTTCTTGGATCCAGGAAGCAGAAAGAAAGAAAGGAAAATGGATATACAAGATTTTGTACTTACTGATCTGTGGGGATGGCAGAACCCGGGCTGCTCGGACAGGTCCATGTCGGATAGAGTAAAGTTCTTGAGCTTCACCACTAATCTGCTCAACAAAGAGATACAGGCTTTAGATAAGACAATGCTTTTACTCACGTTTATGAAAAAGGCATTTTAATTATTTGCAGGCTTTTAGAACCACTTATTCAGAATGAAAAGAAATTCTTGCACTGACAATGAACAGATCTGTACAAAGAAAAGAAAAAGCTTCTAATATTGGTCTGATCCAAAGCTCTTTTAGCTTATAGGAAGACAGAGGTCCAAAATCTTTGTCTCAGCATCCAGACATTATTTACAAGGACCAATCAATCAGAATAGAGCTGGAAGGGACCGTGGAGGTCTTGTAGTCCAATCCCTTGCTCAAGCAAGAGGCCCTATACCATTTTAGATAGGTGTCTGTCCAGCCTTTTCTTAAAAACCTCCAGTGATGAAAGCACCTATAACTTCTGAAAGCTGTGCCACTACCTAATTGTCCTCACTGTTAGGAAATTTCTCCTTAATTCCAGGTTGCTTCTCTCTTTGATTGGATTCCATCCATTGTTTCATGTCCTGCCTTCTGGTGCTTTGGAGAATAAGTTGACCCCCTCATCTTTGTGGCAGCCCCTCAAATACTGGAAGATTGTTATCATAAACCCCCAGTCCTTCTTTTCTCTAGACTAGCCAAACCCAAATCTTGCAGCCATTCTTCATATGTTTTAGTCTCCAGGCCTTTAGTCATCTTAGTTGCTTTTCTCTTAGTTTTCTTCTCTTTGACACAGTGTTTATTACTAACCATGTGGCACAAAAGTGGAAACTCCATGTAAAATGTCCTTGGGGGAAAAGGGAAATATAAAAAGTAATATGGTAAATTCTTTTAAAATGACCTGCTTGTGGACATTCCAAAATCTGTTCGGTGACTTTGGGGTACAGGATAATAGTTTAAAAAGGGCCATGGGAGTGATCCAGTACATTTTTTTATTTATTTACATTAGAGTATCCTGATTTTAGCCTGTGGTCAATTATGGTTCAATGAAATTAATCTCTTTTACTGCTTAGAAGGGGCTCCTAATTAACATTGTGTGCAATTCAGGTTCCTAAAAGTCGGGTAGATGGATTTTTCCAACATTGAACAGTGATCACCTCTGCTATTTTCATTCTTGATAAACCCTTAGTTCCTCATAAAGTGAGTAACGCATTTTTGATACAGGGAATCCTTGACTTATAATCACGATTGGGACCAGAATTTCCACTGCTAAGCAAGGCAGTTCTAAAGTGAGTTGTGCTCAATTTTATGATCTTGTTTTTGCCACTGTTGTTAAGCAAAACTAGCTTCCTCCATGGACTTTGCTTGTCAGAACCTGGCTGAGATTAGACCACTTGTGGCGATGTTACGATTCTAGGCTGATTCCTCTCGTCTCCACCCCAGGCTCTGCCTGTCCTTCTCCTAGATCTAGTACTGTTCTAAGCGGTATCCCAGCCCTCCAAAACAGTTCCTGACTGCAAGAGGTGCCTCTCAGGAGCTTCTTATTGCCCATTAGGGGTGACTGACAGATTATTTACTGTCGAAAGTATATTAAGTCACCCATTTTCCAAGGAAAGATAACATGAGTTGGTAGGAGAGGAGCGCTAAACGCTTTTTCATCGAAGCCAACTGTGTACTCAGCCTTTCCTGAAAGACTATAAAGGGGTCAAAGAAAAACAAAAACATTCTACTGTGGTGACAGGAACCCTGCAGTTATGATCTGCCAAGTTTATGGAATGTTGCTTTAACAGAAGCTATTAAACCCAGCTCCATAAAGGATCAGGACAAACACCGGCTCACCACCAAGTTCATGCTCTTCCTTGTCTAATCTACTGAGACTGAAGGTACAGAAAATAAATAAGATCCGCGTATACTTTTCATCCAGGAAAGCAAATACAATTTCATTGACATCATTGAGAGTTGGGGGGGGGGGGGGGAGAGAGGATGGATCTCATGAATAGAACAGAGCGGTAATTCATTCCAAGAAACATAAGCAACTGGAAGGGATGAAGTTTTGCAGCGTATCAGTCCCCGAGCGTGATCAAAAAATCCAAATCAATCATTTTGAAGGCTGTGCAAAGGACATTGAGATTAAAACAAATGGAAGAACAAATGAGGGTAGTACAGGTAGTCCTCAATTTACAATGGTTCATTTAGTGAGTGTTCAAAGTTACAACAGCACTGAAAAAAATGTGACTTATGACCACTGTTGTAAATGGCCTCCCAGTCCTGCAAAACAATTCCACCTTTTTCTAGCTTACCAAGAGTAGATTGTGGTCTACTTTGTTGAATGCCTTGCTGAAGTCTAAGTAAACTATGTCCACAGCATTTCGCTGCTCTACTAATTTAGTCACTTTCTTGTCGCTTTGTCAAAGAATGACGTAAGATTGGTTTGGCATGATCTGTTTTTAACAAACCCTGTGCTGGTTACTAGTTATAAAGTTACTTGTTTCTAGATGTTCATAGATCTATTTTTTTATTTTTTCCCAGTATCTTCCCATTAGGCTGATTGGTCTGTAGTTTCCCGGGTATGTTTTTCACACTTATGACTGTTGCAGCATCCACATGGTCACACAAGTGAAATTCAGATGCTTGGAAGCTGACTCATATTTATGACTTTTGCAGGGCCCTGGGTCAAGTGATTCCTTTTGGCAATCTTCTAACAAGCGACGTCAATGGGGAAGTCAGATTCACTTAATAACCGGATGACTAATTTAAACAACTGCAATGATTCATTTATCCTGTGGCAACAAAAGTCGTAATTTGGGCAAAATGTGCTTAACAAATGTCTCACTTGGCAACATAAATTTTGGGCTCGATTATGGTCACATTATGGTCACAATGACTACCTGTAGTCATTGGGAGAAAATTGCTAATCAAAGGTGTAGGTGTTGCCTTCCAAAACCAAATCACAGGTAATCCTTGACTTGCAATTATTAGTTTAGTGACCATTCGAAGTTACAACAGCACTGAAAATGTGACCTAACCCCGGTTTTCAGACTTAACACATGGTCACACAATTAAAATTCGGGCACTTGGCAATTAGCATATATTTACAATAGTCACAACAGTCTGGGGGTCATGTGATCATCACTTGAGACTTTCCCAGCCAGCTTCTGACAAGCAAAGTCAATGGAGGAAAGCCGGATTCCTTTAAAGACCACACGATTTGTTTAACATCTGCAGAGACTTATTTAACAACCATGGCAAAAAAAGGTCATGAAATCGGGCGCAAGTAACTTAAACAAACTGCCTTGCTTAGTAACAGAAATTCTGCTCCCAATTATGGTTGTAAGTCAAGGAGTACCAGGATAGCTCTGAAGAAGAACGATGGGGGCCTTTAAGTCCCACAACATCTGTTGGAAGGCCAAGCAGAGTCCTTCCAGGAAGTTCCTGATGTGTGTTGCTAACCACTTAGTCTCTTGGCAGTAGCTGATCAACTACCCTTGAATCTCTTGGCAGTAGCCGATCAACTCTCTTGGCAGTGGCTGATCAACTACCCTTGGATATGAATCAATACAGATGATGTGGGTTGAAACTGTGACGTTCAGCGTGCATTTCATGGGTGTTCAAAACAGGAAGGAGGAAAAGCAAATTGACCCCACACCACCAAGTCTAACAACTGGGGCCAGAAAGGTCATAAAATGGGGCAGAATTAATAACTCTCTTGCCTGGCAATGGAAATTCTGGCCTCATCTGTGGTCATAAGTCGAGGACTACCTGTATCTTAAAAGCATTAACTGAGAATCAAGACTGCTGGCTTGGCAACTTTTGCGGGACGTGAATAGCTAGAGGCCAGCCTGTTCAGAAGCATAAGAAGCCTTACACCTGTAACACGAGAGCCCCATCCCAAATGTGCGAGGGGAGGGGAGCATGCAGAACTGGAGGGGGGGGTGCCTTTGTCTCCTTGACATCTGGAACCAAACTTTTTAGGATGGCAGAGAAAAAGACTTCAAGGATAAATTCGAATCCTTGTCTTAATTCCCGATGACAGGCTTTGTTGTCTGGGAGCGTACTAGTTTGAATCCTTTACAAACAAAAACAAAAGGAATACTATTTCTCTTACTGTGCAAACAAATATTTTCCAACCATGGAAAATAGCTTTCACATGGGGAGGGTGGTGGTGGAAGAAATGGAAAGGATTAACTAAAAGAAAAAGAAAAGAAAAAGAAAAACTTTGTACCCAATCATGAAAGAAATAGCAAAATCAAAACTGGGGCATCCTCAAGTGCAGTAAATTGCCAATTGTTTGATATTTCTACCGCAACGGGATGGGATGCTGGCAGAGCTGATGTGTGAGGCACATGTCCTCCTTCTCAAAAGTGACAGCAATGTCAAATTGTTAATAAAAAGAGCAGGCCTGCTGTTAAGACTTCAGATGTATCACCAAAGTGCAGCTTCTGCACACAAGGAAACAGCATTGTAATTAAACACAACGGGAAAATTTCTCGTGAGATCCACATTTCATGGAGGACCCAAGTCAACCCAAGGCAAGTAAACATCAAGGCAATTCTTATTTATTGAACCCATCCATCTCCTTCACAGAGGGTCTCTAGGCAGAGAGGGAGGGACACGACACCCCCCCCCCCCAGACAACAACACAGTCCTTTCAACAGTTCCAAGAAGGCTCCACACCTATTTGCACCACTCAGGTGACCCTGAGGACACAAATAACCTTCAAGGGCCTCAACAATTCTATAAAAGAATGTAAATGACCCGCTGTCTGCAAGGAACATAAATGCTTCCATTCTCCACCATCCAGTCAGAGCTGAAGAAGCTTCTTGGATGAGAAGCGAAATATCTTCAAAAGAAAGAACAAGAAAATCCAGTTGCCTCTTTGAAAAAGCACCTTTGGGACTCCAAATGGCCTCAATGACTAGTCTAAAAGGATGCAAATGACCAGCTGTCTGCAAGGATCATAAATGCTTCCATTCCCCACTATCCAGTCAGAGCTGAAGAAGCTTCTTAGATGAGAAGCGAAATGTCTTCAAACAAAAACCAGAAGTCCAGTTTGCCTCTTTGAGACAAAAAAGCCAATGCAATCCTGGGCGGCATTAATAGAGGAATAGAATCAAGATCGGGGAAGTTCTAGTACCACTTTACAAAGCCTTAGGAAGACCACACTTAGAATACTGCATCCAATTCTGGTCACCACAAAAAAGAAACGTTGAAACTCTAGAAACAGTGCAGAGAAGAGCAACAAAGATGATTAGAAGACTGGCAGCTAAAACATATAAAGAACGGTTGCAGGAATTGGGTATGTCTAGTCTAATGAAAAGAAGGATTGGGGTGACATCATTGCAGTTTTCCAATACTTGAGGAGCTCCTATAAAGACACGCGGGTCAAACTATTTTCCAAAACACCCAAAAGGCAAGAGGAGAAACAAGGAGTGCAAACTAACAAGGAGAGAAGCAACCTAGAACCAAGGAGAAATTTCCTAATGGTGAGGGCAATCAATCAATGGAACAACTTACCTTCAGAAGTTGTGAGCGCTCCATCACTGGAGGCTCTCAGAAAGAGACTGGACAATCATTTATGTGAAATGATATATAGAGACTCCTGCTCGAGAAGAGGGTTGGACTAGAAGACCTCCAAGGCCCATTCCAATTCTATTATTCTATGTTCTATTCCCCCAACTTGGGCGGGGGGGGGGAGGAATAGTGCAGAGAGCATAGACAACAACAGAGAAGGTTCTCTTCCTGGATCCTGTCAGTCAGAATATTTTAGGGGTCCATAACATACGTTCCCTGCCACTGCCCCCCTTCTTCCATGCACCCACTTCTTTATCTATGGTCTAGCAAGCTGACTTAAATAAGGAAACAAAAATGCTACTAAAACTTGGACTTGACTGTTTGTAGGTAAAGTTTTGAAGTAAAGTTCGCATGCGATGCCCCTTGTGAATAAGGTCAAGTGCAAAGAGTCAGGGCTCAGCATAATCGAACTGGGGTTTTATGCTGCAAAAGACAGGCAGGGAAAAAAATGTTTTAATTTTTTTTTTTAAAAAATCATTGCTGAGATTATTCCGGCAGGCAAGTTTTCAAAGGCTCCTCTGATCAATGGTTGGCGTCTCTGCGGAGTCTTAGAGCCTGACAACCCTCATAATCCCATCTAACAAACGGTTTTTGTTTGTCTTTGTATGTGCAGTTGGTGAAAATGTAAGGCAGCTCCAGATTTCAGTATCTTTTATTTCCTGATGTAAAACAGTGGCGAGAGGCATTTCTTTAACAAACTTTCTCCAAAAAGAAAGCAGGCTCCGTTCTAACGGCTTGGGTGCAGGTGAACTCCCCCTGCATCTTAGCTCAAATTCTAGTCCCATTTGCCACTCAACAACTTCTCTCATTCTCCAATGTTGTGACCATCGTAATTGTGATGACTGGTTGCTAAGCCACTTTTTTTCAGCATCGTCATAAATTCGAATGATTGCTAAAAGGAATGGTTCTAAGTCCAGGCCACCCTGTCTGTTTTCCCCACCTCATTTGTGTGTAAATCTGTGTTTTAAGGCTACAAGATTGTTGCTGAAGGATCTTTGAGTTAAAAAAAGGAATGTTTCATCACACATTTCAAAATACAGGTAGTCCTCAAGTTATGACCACAGCTGAGCCCAACATTTACACCACAGAGTGAAACATTTGTGAAGTGAGTTCATCCCATTTTACGACTTTTCCTGCCACAGTTGTTAAGTGAATCATTGCATTTGTTCAGTTAGTAACATGGTTGTTAAGTGAATCTGGTGTCCCCCATTATCATTGCTCTTCAGAAGGGAGCAAAAGGGGAATCACATGACTCCAGGACACGGCAATGTTCATAAATAGGAACTAAATGCCGAGCATCTGAATTTTGATCCCTTGACCATGGAGATGTTGCAACGGTCATACATGTGAAAAATGGTCAGGTCCCCGTTTTTGCATCTGTTGTAACTTTGAATGGTTACTAAATGAACTGCTGTAAGTCGAGGGCTACCTGTATATCATGGATTATAAGGAATTTTAACTGCTATAGTCAACATCTACTCATTGGGAGACAAAATATTTGCTATGTTATGAGGTATCTGTAGGGTTCCAGCGAGAGAAAACTCCTTTTAAGCTCAGCAATATCCATCTATGTGCAATTTCCATTTTTGGTGCAATAAATAAGATCAAAGAAAGATCAAACTCTGCATGGGATCAACAGTGGACAGAATAGATACGGGCAATTCTAAGTTTTGGAGCAGATTCAGCCTTCTCCTGCAAACATAATGTGTATATATAGAGGAAGTCCTCAACTTACAACAGTTCATTTAGATGTTCAAAATTACATCACTGAAAAAGATGACTTAATGACCTTTTTTCCCCACTTGTGACCATTGCAGCCTCCCCAAGGTCACGTGATCAAAATTTAGATGCTTGTCAACTGACTCATATTTATGACGGTTACAGTGTCCAGGGTTCACGTGATCAGCTTCTGCGACCTTCCGACCAGCAAAGTCAATGGGGAAACCAGATTCATGGGGTTACTAACCTACCAACAGCAGTGATTCGCTTAACACCTGTGGCAAGAAAGGGGCAAAACTCACTTAACCAAATGTTTTACATAGCAACAGAATTTTTGGGCTCAACGGTGGTCATAAATTGAGTATTTTCTATATACATTAAAAACTGAACTCTAACCTAAAACCCATTACCCCCCAAAATACCGATAGTCCTTAAACTATCACTATTCATTTAGCAACCAATCTAACCTACAGGTAATCATAACTTACAACAGTTTAATGACCGTTCAAAGTTACAACAGCAGTGAAAAATGTGACTTATGGCAGTTTTTCACACTTAGGACCATTGCTGCATTCCCCATTGGTCACATGATCCAAATTCAGACACTTAATAACTGGTTCATGTTTATTATGGTTGCAGTGTTCTGGGGTCAAGTGTTCCGCTTCTGCAACCTTCCAACAAGCATATTCAATGGGAGAAGCCAGATTCACTTCACATCTGTGTTACTAACTTAATAAATGCAATGATTCCCTTAACAACTATGGCAAGGAAATAGCAATAGCACTTACATTTATATACCTCTTCACAATGCTTTACAATGCTGTTACTCTAAGTGGTTTACAGAGTCAGCCTCTTGCCCCAATAATCTGGTCCACATTTTACCTGACCTCGGAAGGATGCAAGGCTGAGTCAACTTTGAGCCACTGAGAATCGAACTGCCAGCAGTGGGCAGCCAGCAAGTCAGAAGAAGTAGCCTCCAGGACTGCATTCTAACCACTGCGTCACCAAGGCTCTTCTATTTAGATTTGCATTTTATATATTTTATACTTTAGACTTATATACCCTTCACAGTGCTTTACAGCCCGCTCTAAGCTGTTTACAGAGTCAGCCTCTTGTCCCCAACAATCTGGCTCATTTTACCCCCCTCAGAAGGATGAAAGGATGAGTCAGACTTGAGCCTGGTGAGATTTGAACTGCCAAAATACAAGCAGAAGTAGCCTGCAGTGCTGCACTCTAACCACTCTGCCACCGTAGCTCATCACCATGTAATTCATTTAACTGCAGGGATTTTGCTTAACAAAGGTTGTAACATTGGCTGTGACTCAAAGAACAACAGCCTTATTTAGCAACAGAAATTTCTGGTCCCAATTGTGATACTAAATCGAGGACCAGCTATGCAGATAGTCTTCAACTTATGACCATAATTGAGCCCAAAATTTACTATGTTAAGTGACAAGTTTGTGAAGTAGGTTTTTGCCCCATTTTACAACTTTTCTTGCCACATTTGTTAAGTGAATCACTGCAGTTGTTAAACTAATAACATGGTCTGGCTTTCCCATTGTCTCTGCTTGTCAGAAAGTTGCAAAAGGGGATCATCAGGACACTGCAACCGTCATAAATATGAACCAGTTGTCAAGCATCCAAATGTAAATTACGTGACTGTGGGAATGCTGCCACAGTCCTAAGTGTGAACAATCGTCATAAGTAACTTTTTTCAGTGTTGTTGCAACTTTGAACAGTCACCAACTTGTAAGTCGAGGACTACCTGCACACAAGGAAGCCCTGTCTTGCTTCCCTTTCCTTCCCTCCCTCCCTCCCTTTTTGACCCATGCTGAAGTCTTGGGTCTTACAGCAGAATCGATGAGCCTGTATATGCTCAGAGAGCTAACAGAGGTAAAACGAGCTTGTGGAATATCCTGATGCAGCATCCGTCACCAGAAGCTTTTAAAGGAGAATTGGGCACATTAGTAGAGAACCTCTCTATTGACACACATTAACTGTTATGGATTATGACAGCATGGAGAAGACTGAGTTCTGTGCTCTGGTGATGGAGAGGGTCAAAATACAGTTATGTCCATAGCTACTGAAGCTGAATCCAGACTGACAAAATGAGTGCTGTTGCTCTTTAAGGTCTCCCTCCTTTAAATCAGATTAAGACCGAAGGCAAAATTTAGACTAGATCTAACAAATACAGTTAGTCCTCACCGCAATTACAATTGAGTCCTCCTGCACTGAACACTAAGTCCTTGTGTGTCCAGTCATACTTGGCCAATAAAGAATTCTATTCTATTCTATTCTATTCTATTCTATTCTATTCTATTCTATTCTATTCTATT
>BLBF01000036.1:29826969-29872528 GCA_015471245.1 Laticauda colubrina
TTCTATTCTATTCTATTCTATTCTATTCTATTCTATTCTATTCTATTTCCATTCCATTCTATTCTTACAACTACAATGGAGCCCAAAATTTCTGTTGCTAAGCAAGAGACAATGGTTAAGTGAGTTTTGCTCCAGTTTACGACCTTTCTTGCCACCATTGTTTAACGAATCATTGAGGTTGTTAAGTTAGTACCATGGTTGTAGAACAAATCTGGCTTCCCCACTGACTTGCTTCGTTGCAAAAGGGGATCACATGAACCCCGGGACACTGCCACAGTCATAAATATGAGACAGGCCGAATTCTGGTTACTTGACTGTGGGGATGCTGCAAAGGTCATAAGTGTGAAAAATGGTTATAAGTCCCTTTTTTGGGTGGCATTGTAACTTCAAATGGCCACTACACAAATGGTTGTAAGTCGAGGTTGACCCATATACCTTTCACTCTACTGCTATCTACTATAATATTCTATACTTTACTGGGAAAACTAATCATAACATTTCAGGTGGAGCTTAAAAAGAAGATAAGGAATCTATTGGCCCTGTACAAATTGTGGAATTACACCTTGCACAATTTAACTATTCACATTGCTGCCTAGCACTGACTTGTGTTAGGATATAACAACCTAACGACAGCCACAGGTTCTGAAATCTGTACTAGAGTGAACACTACTTGCAAAACATCTGTTGGCTAAGTGCTTATAGTTCAAGAAATGATTAACTTTCAATCAGTCAGAATAGAGCTGGAAGGGACCTTGAAGGTCTTCTAGTCCAACCCCCTGCTCAAGCAGGAGACCCTAAGCTATACCATTTCAAATAGGTAGTTGTCCTTGTCGTATCTCTGCCCCTCTCTCCAGTCTACATCACAATCCTTTCAACAGTTCCAAGAAGGCTCCACACCTATTTGCACTACTCAGGTGACCCTGAGGACACAGAGAAACCTCCAAGTGGCCTCAACGACTCTCTAAAGCAGGGGTGTTGAGCTCATGGCGTCATGGCGGTGTCACGTTGACATATCGGGACTTTTTTCCCTTTGCTAAACTGGGCGGGGGCAGGGGCCAGCACATGACACATCCGCGGGCCGCAAGTTTGATAGCCCTGTTCTCAAGGGTGCAAATGACCAGCTGTCTGCAAGGAATATAAATCCTTCCTTTCACCACTATCCAGTCAGAGCTGAAGAGGTTTCTTAGATGAGAAGCGAAATGTCTTTGAAGAAAAACCAGAAAGTCCAGTTGCCTTTAGAAAAAGCACCTTTAGAACATAAGTTACTTTTTTTCAGTGCCATTGTAACTTTCAACAGTATTAAACGAATGGTTGTAAGGTAGGTTGAGGGCTACCTGTAGTTAGCTTTTTTTGGTTACCTATTATTAGTTAGTCACCTATTAGTTAGTTACATAGTCTATTATTACCTAGTACTGTGGAATGGTTTTAATCAGCTAATCCGAGTCTTTTTTTTCATGTTAAATACAGGTAGTCCTCAATTTATAACAGTTCATTTAGTACTGTTCAAAGTAACAACGCACTAAAAAAGATGACTTGTGAATGGTTGTTCATACTCACAACCCAGGGTCACGTGATCAAAATTCAGACACGTGGAAAGTGACTCATATTTATGATGGTTGTAGGGATCAGGGGTCACATGATCCCCTATTGTGACCTTCTGATAAGGAGAATCAATGGGGAAGCCAGATTCACTTAACAACCACATTCCTAACGAACAACTGTGGTGATTCACTTAGCAACTGTGACAAGAAAGGTCATAATATGGCGCAAAATTCATTCAATAACTGTCTCCCTTAGCAACAACTGTGGTTGTAGGCTGATGACTACCTGTATAATGTTTTTATATTGTACAACTATACAATCAAGCATTTAATTTAGCCCCGCCATTCAATGACCTGCATTGCACAAGGCAAAAGTAATGAGTAAACATTTCTCACACATTAAAAACATTTTAATCAGGCTTTGGCTCCATATGCTTTCTTATGACATAGCTCTCCACGTATGAGGAGGAGGAGGAAAGAAGGAAGAGAGAGAGGGGGGGGGGAAAAACCAAGCAAAACATAATTATAGCAAAAATCCCACATTTCCAACTCATAAATCATACCCTTTACGGTTTGTCTGATTTCATTGCACAAACACACAATTTCATTTCTTGTTTAAAGAGGGCTTTTAACCTTCCCACCCACACTTTCCTTTCAAAAGAAAAAAGGAGCTTCTCTTCTTGTGTTTTATAGATTAACACGAGGCACTTCCCCCCCAAAAAAAACCCACCACAAAAAAACTCGCTGTTCCTCTGCCCCAACCGTTAACGGATCCCTTTGAAGGCCATCTAAATGGGATACTCCATTTGCAAGTAACACTTTGGTAGTCAAAAGATCTGACTCAGAAGGGATTTAATGCGAAACCACTCAGACTGGAAAGAGAGACACCATCAGAAACGAAGTGTTTCCAAGGCCTGTGTAACACCATTACGGAGGGTGTCGGCTTAGGAACTGTCATAAACACTTCATAATCACTCAGACACAAACCAGGGTTGCCTGGAGCACATTCGTTTTATTAAGTGCTGAATAGGTGTCCAGCTGAATAGAAAGCCAAAGTACAACACTACAGATAAAAGTGAATTTCGGCCGTGGGACTTTACACATGATACAGGGAGGGCTGCAGCTTGGCAGACGTTTCCAAAGAGGAAAAAAAAGAAAATATTGCTAAATATAGAAATGTTAAGGATGGAGGTAGCACAAGGCGGTTAAAGAGCACAATTATACAAGGGCGTGCCTTAAATCTTATCTTTCAGGAAGAGGAGCAGACTTTGTTGGTGGACATTCAATTTTTTTTTGTCCCTAGGGATAAACTGAAACTGTTTGGGCTGAAGTGCTCAGAGTCAGAGATAGAGGGATAGAATCAAGATCAGGTGAAGTGTTAATACCACTTTATAAGACCTTGGTAAGGCCACACTTGGAATCTGGTATCCAGTTTTGGTCACCAGAATATAAAAAAGATGTTGAGACTCTAGAACAGAGGTGTCAAACTTGATTTCATCAGGATTTTGTTTCACCTTGGGAGGGCTGGGGGGGGCGGCAGCTTGACTTCACTCAGGTCGGGGGGGGGACCTGTGGTGACCTGAGCACTCTGCCAGCAAAAATGGGCCCCCAAGCTCTGTTTTTGGCTGTGACAGCTTCCTGCAACTCTCTGCCAGTGAAAACAAAGCTCAGGAGGGCCGCACGTGAACTCCATTTTTGCTGGCAGAGGCACTGTGGGCTGATCTTTTGCTGTTTCCAGGGCGGCCCTGAGGGCCAGACCTAGGCATCCCGTGGGCCGGATGTGGCCCCTGGGCCTTGGGATTGACAGCCCTGCTCTAGAAAGAGTGCAGAGAAGAGCAACAAAGATGATTAAGGGAATGGTTGCTGGAACTGGGTATATCTAGTTTGATGAAAAGAAGGACCAGGGGTGACATTATAGCAGTGTTTCAATATCGCAGGGGCTGCCCCAAAGAAGAGGGAGTCAAGCTATTCTCCAAAGCACCTGAGGGCAGGACCAAAAGCAACAGATGGAAACCAACCAAGGAGGAACTAAGAAGACATTTCCTGACAATGAGAACAATTAACTTGCCTCCAGAAGCTGTGGTTGCTCCAACACTGGAGGCTTTTAAAAAGGGATTGGATAGCCATTTGTCTGAAATGGTCTAGAGCAGTGATGCTAACTTTTTCGGCACTGAGTGCCCACATGCGTGTGCATCCCCAAAATGCAATGTGTGCATGTTCCCTGTACATGTGCCCCCCTTGTACATGCGCAACAGAGACCGAAGGACCAGCAGGCTGGCAGGAGCTGTGCGTGCATGCACGGTGGAACTGAGCTGAGATGATGGCTCACATACCCACAGAGAGGGCTCTGCGTGCCACCTTTGGCACACGTGCCATAGATTGGCCATCACAGCTCTAGGGTTTGAGCAGGGGGTTAGACTAGAAGACCTCCAAGACCCCTTCCAACCTCTGTTATTCTGTTACAGTGTTTATAAAACAACTTGCTCACAAAACAAAACCATCTTCACTTCAATTACTGAGTGCTGTTGCTCAAAGGGGATTCGGAGGCCCATGGAAAGTTTGCTGAAGACACTGCTGAAATTCAGTGATTTAAGACAGCGATCCTTAAAATGTACAAAGTTTTCCTCAACTTACAATCATTCATTTAGCGATTATTCAAAGTTAGAACAGCACTGAAAAAAAGTGAGTAGTCTTGGCACTTACAACCAATACAGTATATCCCCATGATCATGTGATCAAAATTCGGGTTTTTGCCAACCCGGCATGTATCTATGACAGTTGTAGTGACCCAGGGTCACATGATCATCATTTGCGACCTTCCCAGCTGGCTTCTGACAAAGTCGATGGTGGAAGCTAGATTTGTTTAATAACTGACTCACTTAATAACCGTGACAATTAGCTTAGCAACCGTGGCAAGAAAATATTGTAAAATCGGGCATGACTCACTTAAGGACTGCCTTGCTTAGCAATGGAAATTTTGGTCCCAATTGTAATCATAAGCAATTTCTTAGAACTTATCCCAAAGGTACTTTTTAAAAGATATTTTCCCTTGAAAATGTTTCGCTTCTCATCCAAGGAGTATCTTCAGTTCCGAAAAAGCAGACAACTGAAGCTTCTTGGATGAGAAGCGAAACATTTTTGAGGAAAAAAAAAGAAAAACCCAAGAAAGTCTTGTTGCCTTTAGAAAAGAACCCTTATGGCAACCATGGCCTGGATAATAGGGAATTTCCACTGGCATTCTCACAACTTACTACATTAGCAGTACACACAGCTGAGGTTCAAAAAACATTTTCCTCTCTGAAGAAAGCAATCAGCTCAAGAGTTTCTCTTAAAATATATAGTCACAACAGAGAATAAGATAGGGCTACCTAGGTCAATTCTCCACCTAATCTACTCTGTGAATGGGAGAAATCCCCAGAATTCTTCACAAGTGGCAAAGGTTCTCCTGGGGAAAAGGGGGGCAGAGGGCACAAGAACCCACTTCCTTTACTTAAGTAACCCTTGATAAGGCAAAATATCCGGCTGTTTTATTTTGTTCCCCTTTAAGAGTTCATGGCTGCCCAGAGGTGCTGAAACTGCCAATCTTGCTCAGTACTTTAGCGACACTTAATGTTCATTTGCAGAAATGACAGCCGTAGTGGGGGAAAATGTTTTAAAAATAGGGAAACTCATGTTATCCATATGGAGACTGTCTTACAGGTAATCCTCAAGTTATGACCACAAATGAGCCCAAAATTTCTGTTGTTAAGTGAGACATTTGTTAAGCGAGTTTTGACCCATTTAACAACCTTCCTTGCCACAGTTGTTAAGTGAATTGTTGCAGTTGCAAAGTTAGTAACACGGTTAAGTGAATCTGGCTTCCCCCATTGATTTTGCTTGTCAGAAGGTCTCAAAAGAGGGTCATGTGACTCCAGGACGCTGCAACCATCATAAATAGGAGTTACTTGCTAAGTGTCTGAAGTTTGATCATGTGACCATGGGCTGCTGCAAAGATTGTAACTTTGAAAAATGGTCATAAGTCCCTTTTTTTTCAGTGCCATTGTTAACTTTGAACAGTCACTAAATGAACTATTGTAAGTCAAGGACTAAACAGAGCGAGGTAATCCTCGACTTACGATTCATTTAGCTACCATTTGAAATCACAGCAGAACTGAAGTGACTCACAAGAGGTCCTCACACTAACCACAAGTCCTCACACTGAAAACCGTTGCAGCATCCCCAAAGTCACATGATCAAAATTTGGGCACTTAGCAACTGGCCTGTGTTTATGATGGTTGCAGCATCCTGGGATCACATGATCGTCATTTGCAACTTTCCCAGTTGGTTTCCGACAAGCAAAGTCAATGGGGAAAGCCAGTTTCATTTAACAACCACATGATTCACTTAACAACTGCAGTGATTCATTTAGCAACCATCAGAAAAAGGGTTGCAAAATCAGGTGTGACTCACCTAGCAATTGCCTTGCTTAGAAACAGCAATAGTAGAAATAAGCAAAATAAAATAATAAAATGAATTGAAATAAAATAATTTATAAAATAAATAAAATAATAAAATTAATAATATAAAGTAAAATAATCAATCTAATCCAGCTCTTTCTGAATGTCAGGGTATTGTCCCACATAAAATTGCTTTATGCCAGGATAGAAAATTATCAGCATCTGTTATGCGAGTAGGATGAGTTTCTGAATCACACTTGAACTGGGGAAATTCTCCTAAATTCTCAGACTTAAAAATAAGCCAGGAAAATTATTTTTATACCAGATCCATTTAGATATCTACCACATCCTGTATTAATTGGCAATAGTTCTCCAGGATCTCAAGATGGCAACCTGCCCTCTCCCTTTAAATTCTTGTTACAATTCTTTTAACTAAAGATGTTTATGATCCAAGCTGGGTTTTTTGAACAAAATGTATCCTTTTGCTATTCAGAGGAACAGAAAACATCTCCAGTGCTACCGCTTCTTTCATTCATCAGAAAAGACGCAGGAAAAAAAGGTAGCTTTATAACTTTCACATCAGAGGAGAGAGTTTATGCTCCCTCACTGAACCCAAGGTGCTTTTTTTCAAAAGGCAACTAGACTTTCTTTGTTTTTCCTCGAAGATGTTTCGCTTCTTATCCAAGAAGCTTCTTCAGTTCTGGCTGAATGGTGGAGAATGGAAGGATTTATATTGCTTGCAGTCATCTGGTCATTAGCGCTCTCTCTGAGTTGTTGGGGTCAGAACTGAAGAAACTTCTTGGATGAGAAGTGAAACGACTTCAAGGAAAAACAAAGAAACTCCAATTGCCTTTTGAAAAAGCACTTTTGGGACAACCATATCCTGGATGACTGAGAGTCTCCATAGACATTTCCCTCACTCCAACAGTTGCTGGAATTGGGTATGTCTTGATATCTCAAGGGCTGCCAAAAGAAGAGGGAGTCAACCTGTTCTTCAAAGCACCTGAGGGCAAGACAAGAAGCAACAGGTGGAAACCAATCAAGGAGAGAACCAACCTGGAACTAAGGAGAAATTTCCTGACAGTGAGAACAATTAACCAGTGGAATAAATTGCCTCCAGAAGTTGTGAATGCTCCAACACTGCAGGTTTTTAAGAAGAGTTTGGACAACCATTTGTCTGAAATGGTGTAGGGTCTCCTGCTTAAGCAGGGGGTTGGACCAGAAAACCTCCAAGGTCCCTTCCAACTCTGTTATTCTATTCCAGGGATGTCAAACTCACACCGTCACTGTGGCACCACAGGATGTATCGGGACTTTTTTTCCCTTCACTTAACCAGGCGTGAGGGTGGCATCCAGCCCGCAGGTTGGGAATGGCCGCTTTGTTCTATTCTATTCTATTCACTGAAATTCTGCTTACTGTCTACTAACCTTTCCCTTTTCTTCTCAGCTACGAGATACTTACAGGTATGCTCCATATCTGTATCCCATCACTGTAGCCAATCATGAGCAGAAGAGGAGGCTCGTTCCCAGTGCTGTGCATCTCATGTAGCTCCACATTCCTTAACGTATCTAAAAAAAAAAAAGAAAATCAGAAAAAAGGAATCAAAGACAGAAGCACCAGACAAGGACAATGCTCCCATAGTTTCCAAAAAGTTGCTTTGGATAGCGGGACCGGTGGCGTTTAAATAAAACAAAACAAAACAAAACAAAGTATTCCATTATTTCTATAGAAATTAAGAAAAAAACAAATAAACCATGTTATTTCATTAGCATGCTGAAAAGGCTTTGACCTGCTAACAAAAGCTACGTGAAAACAACAACAGCCAAACAACTGGGACATCTCTGTGTTGTGGTGACATTTCAGGCGCTTCAGAACAATAATTGCC
This sequence comes from Laticauda colubrina, assembly GCA_015471245.1. Lineage (NCBI taxonomy): Eukaryota > Metazoa > Chordata > Lepidosauria > Squamata > Elapidae > Laticauda > Laticauda colubrina. The sequence continues at coordinate 29,834,832 of BLBF01000036.1, forward strand.
TTGTAGGATTCCTTGCACTGTTACTGAAGCCATCAAATTAGTTTTTAACAGGACTCTGAGTAGTGCAGAAGATAAGAAAGAACATAAAAAGAACATAAAAAGGTAAAGCCAAGAGTGCTTTTTCAAGAGGCATCTGGACTTTCTTGCTTTTTCTTTGAAGACGTTTCGCTTCTGATCCAAGAAGCCTCTTCCCAGTGGATTTTATTTCACTAATCATTGCCTACTGGAGGGGGTGCTGCTCATCTGTTTCAACGGCCACTGAACCAATGCTGTCCACACACAATTTCCATGGTCATGTGGCCAGCATGACATCATAAGGTGCTGCTGTTACCTTCCCACCCAAATAGTACCTATTTATCGATTCGCCTTTACATGCTTTCGAACTACTAGGTTGCAGCACCCTCTTTGGTCCTGTGATTAAAATTTAGACGCTTGGCAACTGTCATGTATTTATGATGACTGCAGTGTCCCCGGAATCATGTGATCACCAGTTCTAACCTTCCAGCTGGCTTCCAACAAGCAACATCATTGAGGCAAACCAAATTTGTGAACAACCACACGATTCATTTAATAATTGTGGTGATTTACTTCACAACTGTGCCAAAAAAATCGTAAAATGGAGCACTTAACAACTGCCTTGCTTAGCAAGGGAAATTTTGGGTTGAACTGTGGTCATACGTCAAGGACGAACTGTATAGGCTGTCCAAGCAAGAACACCTCCCGTTTGTTACCATCTACTTTGGAAAGAAGTGGCTCTTAAAATGCAGACACCACAAAACTGAACAGAAAGTGCAAGGCCATGAATTGGACAGGGAAGCTGGGGCGGCTGGGAGACTTACCATTCAAGTCAGAATTTTCAAATCTGATCCATACAATTTTCTCTTTTTCTTCTGTTGGAGCTGTACTACTATAAGCCTATAAGAAAAAAGATGAGGTTAAAAAAAAAATCACGTTCAGTTGTACAGTTAACAGCTATTCTGTGGATATACTACAGAGTCAATTTGGTGTAGTGGTTAAGGTGCTGGCAGAAAAACTAGGAAACCAGGAGTTCTAGTCCTACCTTAGGCATGAAAGCTGGCTAGTTGACTTTGGGCCAATCACCAGGAGATTGGGAGTTCTAGTTCAGCCTTAGCCATGAAAGCCAGATGGGTGACTTTGGACCCATCCCTCTCCCTCTCAGTTAAACCCACCTCAAAGGTTTGTCATTGTGGGGAAAATAGGAGGAGGAGGAAGGAGTATTAGGTATGTTTGCTGCCTTAAATTGTTTATAAAATTAATAAAGGCAGGATAAAAATCTAATAAATAAAAAAATGCATCCTGCCTCTAAAAATAGTACATAGTTTCACTCTCTTGGTTGCCTGTGTGTAATGCTGTCATTTTCAAATCTTCATACTACATTACATAGCTAATAAGTAGTTTTCTGGTAGCTGCTGGTGGGCATAGTGTATTTTTCCCGAACTACAATACTACACAGTAGTGACACTACTTTTTTCATCTGTCATCCCATTGTGATTACAACCGCATACTCATAATCTGAATTTAATTTTTTTTAAAGTATACAACTGATTTGTATAAAATGCTAAATGAAAATCAAACCAATCACATTATGACTTATTATCATATACCCGTGATGATGAACAGGTGGCATGCAGAGCCATTTATGTGGGCACACGAGCCCTAGCCAAACTTACCTGCACTTTGCATGTGTGCGCCTCCCAGATGATTTTTGACCCATTTGAGGCCGTTTTCGTCCTCCCGGAGGCTCAAGGGAAGCCTCTGCAGCCTTGGGAGGGCGAAAAATGGGCCTTCTGGAAATAACAGAAGTGCCAAAATGGACCCGTTTTCAGCCTCCCGAGGCTCCGGAGGCTTCCCTTGAGCCTCTGGAAAGGTGAAAACAGCCTCCAACGGGCCGAAAATCAGCTTGGAGGCATGCACGTGCGCAGTACAGGTAAAGGGGCAGGGCAGGGGTATTGCGCAAGCCTGCACAGGGGGCAGGCATATTGCATTGCGGGTGCCAGCATGCGCACGCTTTCGGCACACCACAACAAAAAGGTTCGCTATCACTGTCATATACAAACTATGACCCACTAATGAACATAATTTAACAAGCTCTTTCCTGCATTTTCAATTACACTTTCTTTGGGGGGACCCATTTCAAGAGGAAAAACTTTAAAACAGAGTGTTGGTTGGGCACTGGGCCACAGCAAAGCGGGAATCCCCCATCTGCGGGATGCAGGCAGCACATGAAATCACACCCCCTCCGGTCCATGGGAAAACCTCTCTCCACGGAACCAGTCCCTGGTGCCCAAAAGGTTGGGGACCACTGGCTTAAAACATTGCAGCAAATCAGTTGCACTTGCCTGTGGTACAACATCTTGCAGAAATGTAACAACACTTTCCATGTAGGACTGCTCCCTGGAACAGAAAGATGAATATCCATTAAAAATCAGCAGTGGTTATTATATATACATATATAAATGTCCCTGGTGGAATTACAGGTTAAGGGGTATCATGCATGTCACAGAATGGGACTAAGAAATGAAGGACATGAGAAAAAAGACACTGGAAGAAGTTAGGTTTAAAACTGCACTTTTTTCTGAACGCTACAGATCTTTTTCCCCAAAAGTCAATTTTCATACTGTCATAATCAGAATTCACTGGAATGTAACATGAACAACTATGAAAAAAAATTGTAAAAGTATATGTACCTATAAACTGCTGGAAGAAAAAAACTGACTTAGTTAAGAGGGTTTCTAAGACAAATGACAAAATTTGAAATGCTCATATAGAATTAAGACTTGAGATTAATTATGACAGCTCATAGTTGTTACAGCTACTTTGAACTCTGGGTTGCATCAGACAAAGCAAATCCAAAGTAGATATCAAAATTACCCACCCCCAAAAACTTCATTCCATTATTCATACAGGTAGTGTGTTTAGCAAACTTCAGCAGCAGACATAAATTCAAGTTTCATCTACCATTTGGAATTCTAGATGAACAATATGAATTGCATCTATAAAGTCATGCTGGCGCAGTGGTTAGAATGCAGTATTGCAGGCTGACTCTACCCACTGCCAGGAGTTTGATCCTGGCAGACTCAAGGTTGACTGAGCCTTCCATCCTTCCAAGGTTGGTAAAATGAGGAGCCAGATTGTTGGGGGCAAGAGGATGATTCAGATTCTTAGAGAGGGCTGTAAAAGCAATGTGAAGTGTAAAGTCTAAGTACCATTGCTAAAGCATAAGTCTAGGTACTATTGCTATTAACCACTTACGTAACGGCCTGTGGCCGGACTATCACTCCTCCAGTACATCGGCTTGGACGGCGGGGAGATTCAGCAGCCATTACTGTTCTAAATTTCTAGAAGCAAAAACAAGGTATTTTTTAATTATGTCTCACACTTCCTTCCTCTTCCTCACTAACTTCTTCAGTGTTCATTAACAGTACTGGAAAAAAGAAACTGATATCACAAGGTATGTAAACAACAAGTCCGCAGGTCAGAAAAGGCAAGTTGTGATGGATCAATTATATACTGTATTTTACCTCCCAAGGCTCAAAACCTTGAATTGAATTTCAAAAGTCCTGCCTGAAAAAAATGCCCAGATCACCTTCCTATGTAGATAAAAGCAATAGAAAAATTAAGTCAGTCCTAATTCAGTGGTTACTTCATTCAATCACATTAAACTAAAATCAAACAAGGAAAGCTCATAAAACATAGTTTGGTGTGATATTGAAAATTATCATTAATATCAGTGGGGCTTAAGTTAACTGCTGCCTAGAATAACCCCACATTGAGATAGGTGCCAAATAAATTCAACAAAAAATAACAGAATAACAGGACTACCGAGTTGGAAGGGACCTTGTAAGTCAGGGGTGTCAAACTCGTGGCCCATGGCCTGGATGCGTCATGTGCTCGTCATGCTCACCCCCACTTTAGCAAAGGGGGGCAGTTGTGATACATCATGTGATAATGTGAGTTTGACACCCTTGTAGGTCTTCAAGTCCAGCCCCCTTCTCAAGCAGGAGACACTACCCCAAGTGTGTCAAACCCGTGGCCTGTGGGCTGGATATGCATATGCTGGCCACGCCTACCCCCATTTTAGCAAAGGGGGGAAAAGTCACAATATGTCATGTGACTGATAACACTATTTTGACACCCCTGCCCTACACCATCTCTGACAGATGGCAGTCCAGTCTCTTCTTGAAAGCCTCCAGGGATGAAGCTCCCACAACTTCTGAGGGCAACTTCTGTTCCATTGGTTGGTTGTTTTGTCAGGAAATTTATCCTTATTTCTAGGTTGAATCTTGCTTAGTAATAGAAATAACCCCCCCCCATGCTACGTAGGGCTCCACAGGTCATAACCAGCATCTTTAATTGAATCTGGACAACCAGTACAGCCCACAGGGTACAGTTGTAACATACCCTGGTCAAGGAACACATATAACACCAAGATACTTTGTATCAGTGGCAACTTATAGGTGCTCTTCAAGAGCAGCCCCTTTGTAGTGCTTGCAGTAATCCATTAGGGATGTGAGTAAGGTGTGTGTGACTGAGAGTAGAGTCTCCTCTTCCAGGAACAAGTGCAACTGGTGCACAACACAAAATTGCACAACTGGAACCTGCCACGGAGGAAGGAAGAGAACCAGCACAATACTGATGCCCATCTCCAAACTCTGGAGCAGTCAATCCAGGATACCATGGTCAATAGAGCAAGGATGGACTACCCAAATTTCATTCCTGCCAAAGGTGATCCAAAGGACAACCAGTCACTGTGTTTTTTTTAAATATGGTTTACAACTTAGATTTGCTACTTAGCAGAAACCCTATATTCATTTTTATGAATGTAAAAATGTCTCGATTGTTGTTGCCCAAAAAAAGAACATTTGGGGCCAGTGTAATGAGTATCAAATACCGTATATCAATAAGACCCAAATGGTTTATATAAGATTTATTCTACATTGGCTCAGCTATTCCTTCCTCCTTGCCCTTCTTAAACATATATGCCCTCCAAGGAAAGCAATATAATTGTTTCCTAAGATCAAAAGTTATTCTTTTATTTTCAGTCTTCTAAGAACTGTCATTTATTTTAAACAAGCCCACCAATAAGTTCAAAGGAATCCTTCAGGCGCATCGACATACATGACCAGCTGGGGGCCTCAGTATGTTTTGATAACCTAAAAATCTGAAGCTGGCAGAACTGTGTCAATCATAACCTCAAATGTATACAAGTATTCCTTGACATAAGATTTCAACTGAGCCCAACATTTCTATTGCAAAATGAAACAGTTAAGTGAGAATCACTGCAATTGTTAAATTAGTTAATAGTGAATCTGGCTTCCCTACTGACTTTGCTTGTTAGAAGGTTTCAAAAGGAGATTCTCCTTATTTCTAGGTTGAATCTTGCTTAGCAATGGAAGTAACCTACTCCCATGCTACAAGTGTCATAAATATGAGTCAAATTGCCAAGTGTCTGAATTTTGATCATGTATCATGGGAAAGCTACAATGATCGTAAGTGTGAAAATGGACACAAGTCACTTTTTTCAGTGCCACTGTAATTGCGAATGGTCACTAAACAAACTGTTGTAAATCGAGGACTACCTGTACATATACACATGGTTGTCCCCTCCTTTCTACCTCAGCTCCTGCTGTTTTATCTCAAACTCCAAGCAGCTAGGTATTAAAGGAAAAAACAGCTAAAAATTGGTTGCATACAAAGTGAAAAAGGCTTTTTTGTTGTTTTTTTGAAGAACCTCTATTTCCAGACACTTCTAGTGTCTCTATTGTCCCTATCCCAAGAGCAGTAGTATATCTCTCTGACTCCCCACCCTATCAAATGCTCTTGTAGATGTTCCCTAAACTATCTTATATTCTTGCTCTTTCACTATCATTTGCTTTTAAATTAATAAGTAACCTCATTGACATTATTAGGGCTTTCCACACCCTACAATTAACATACGCTACAAAATGTGAGACAGAAGAGCTCTCAATCCCATTCTTTCCTAATACTATAACACAGTGGTCCCCAAACTTTTTTGTACCAGGGACCAGTTTCATGCAGAAACACTTTTTCAAGGACCAGCAAAATCAATTCTTCCCCAATAGTAAAGGGCTTCTTAGCTTTAGCAATGCGGTCCGCGAAGTTAGGCGCGGAGGTTAGCGCAGAAGTTAGGCGAGGGCGGAAGTGGTTGTCTTTCAAAATAAGACACCCAGAAGCAAAAACATATTTTTATATATATTTTAATCACGATTATTCATTCTTTGTGGCCCGGTAGAAAATGATCCACAGACCGGTACCGGTCCAGGTCCCGGTGGTTGGGGACCCCTGCTACAACACAGAAGTCTCCAACCTTCAGGGTCTGGACCAACACCAGGCCACAAAATGCCAGAATGCCAGCACCGGGCAGCGCAAACAAGCAAAGCCCCATCCATGGGATACAGGCAGCACGTGAAACAACGCCCCCACCAGTCTGCCGAAAAACCTCTCTCCACAGAACCGGTCCCCGATGCCCAAAAGATTGGGTGCCGCTACTATAGCAGGATAACTAACAAATCATCTTTTGGATTGACCAATAAAACAAACGCAAAGGGTATCAGCTTCTTATTCTTCCGGCCTGGTATAAATAAAAAACGCAGACACTCAAGTAGTAATTAAAAAGCAGTTAAGAGTACAGCGTGCCCAACCATACTATTGGTTATCAATGGGCAACATCCCCTGATGGCTGTGTTCACACAGCACACTGACCCACAAATTAATCATGTGGTTAGTGTATAGTTAACAAGCAACTCCAGAAAATTGAGTCAGTTATCCATGGCCAAGTATGTCAACATAGGAACTGTTTGCTCAGTCGGAGCTTATGAAATAAATTAGCCAAAGTCACACAACATCAATCAGGCTGCTTGGCAGCATATACCATTCAAATACATTTGGTGCCTCATGGGTATTGCACTAATGGGGAAAAGGATGGCATTGAGAATGAATAGTTATTGTGTTATTCATTAATTGGATTAAAGTAAATCAAAATAGTGGCCTTTCAGAGTTTGCAGGACACAGGAGCTTGGTTTGCATGAGATAGTGAATCTCAAACTAGTCAACTGGCTTTTACCCAATGTGTCACAGCTTAGTTTACAGTTCCATGTATTTTGCAAACTTCAAAATTGGTACATTTGAACATACCTTCATTAAATTATCCATGGTTAGGATAATTTGCATGTATTTGCATCCATGTGCAAATACACTCTATATTCTATGTCATACTTCTGTTTAAATTATCACATTTGAATACTCAGTAATGTTATTTGTGATACTATCAAGTGATGTACAGATATCATTGCACTCATGCTAAACATAAATAATATGTCCAAATATTCTCCTCACTCACTCCTTATTCAAACACATATATTACATATAATATGCCTTTCAATTAATTCCTGCCCTTATCCTACACGAAAACCAATCCCTTGTCTCATACATTAACCCAAAGCATAATACAAATGGAAAAGAATATTTATAGCTTGGGGTTGAACTGTAGGGTTTTTATTGCTCTCTGAGCTGGGTTATTTTCCTGAAGATATTTTATTACCCAATGAGGTAACATCAGCAGTGCTAAAAGACAATGGGGTTTGCTCTCATTATCTTATAACACTGATGATATTACCTAGTAATAATGTTATCTAGTAATGAAACATTATTGCACGAAAAAAGCTCAGAGATCATCAAGAACCCCACAACCATAGAACTACCTGTTTGATTCTGATATATAGTACATTTAAAACATGTTAGCTACAGCATGATTATCAATCACCCATAGCTGGCTGATTTTATAATATTATGCTAAACGGTAAATAAATTAATCTCTCAGTCCCTTGTTATCAAATATATGTGTATTTTCTAATCAGACTCCTCTAACAACTCTCGGTGAATTCTATATACAGGTAGTCCTTGACTTACAATCAATCATATAGTGACCAAAACAGCACTGAAAAAAGTGACTTATGAAAGTTTTTCACACTTACAACATCCCCATAGTCACATGATTAAAATTCAGAAGTTTGGCAACTGGCTCATATTTATGACAGTTGCAGTCTTTCTGAGTCATGTGATATTTTTTGCAACCTTTTGACAACTAAAGTCAATGGGGAAGCCAGATTCATTTAACAACCATATGACTAACTTAACAACTGCAAGCCACAGAAAATTTTGGCTCAATTGTAGTCGTAAGTCAAAGGCTATATGTATACACACATACACAAAAATAATAAAAATACCACAGCATGAAGAAAAACAAAGATTTTTTCCCCTAAACTGGAAAAAAAAAAGTGTGCTCCCCCCCCCCCCCAATATCTGGCTGTCCAGTTTTGCCTTGTGATATTTTAACAAATTATAAACAATATAACCAAATAAAAGTTGGAATCAGGCTTGTCAGATGCTACTTTTCTATCCTGCTCTACTGAGTGGAGAGTTGGTCTCTGACAGAAAGCCATTTGAAGGGTCTGGAAGCATTTGAAATGCAGATTCACAGGCAGCTATTACGTATAAGCTGGGTTGACAAAATCAGAAATGAAGAGGTAATAAGCCACCTGGGAAAGCCAAGAAAAATAATCAAAACCAAAGCAAAAATTTGAATATTTCAGACATATGATGCAACACCTAGAAAAATATGCCATACTTCACTTAATCCTCCAGGGAAAGATTGAAGGCAAATGAGGTAAAGGCAGAAAAACCTCATGGCTTCAACATCTAAGGGATTGGTTTGGACACAACTCAGCAGCACTTTTTTGTGCGGCTGTTGATCAAAATAGGATTGTCAGCGTGATCACCAATATCTGATGAAGGATATAGAAGAAGAAGAAGAAGAAGAGGAGGGGGGGCACCTCTGAGATCTTCTAGTCCAACCCCTGCTCAAGCAGGAGATTATCAATTATTGTCAATTTTTTTTTTTTTAATATTGGGGGATATATACTGATTCTGTAAATTGCTTAGAGAGGGCTGTAAAGCTCTATAAAGCAGTATATAAGTCTGCTCCTGCTATTAATTTACATTTATTTTAACAGGTGGAAATATTTAATTCCATTCTTAGAACTGTACAAGTTAGATACAATACAGAACTTTTCAAACACACTTCCTGCCAAATTTGTTAAATATTTATTCGCCTGAATAAATATTTATTTGCCTGAATTCGCCTGGGAACAAAATATTTATTCCCAGAATTATTCCAGGTACCCCCAAAAAGTACATTTATTTTAATCAGATTTCCAGAATAAAAGCCTCATTATATAGAATTTCCTTGCGGGGGGGGGGGGTGTTTCCTTTTAATTGCTATGGGGGGGGGACAATGAAAAGTTGCCTCAGCTCAACCCACCCTCGCTGTTGAAAAAAAACGGTTTGAAATGACCCTGAAGCCAAAAGGAAGGCCCGGGCCCCAGATCTGGCGGCCCCACAGGCTCAGCACGACGGGCTTCGGAGTCAGTCACCGCCTCTGAGGCTGGCCTACCTCGCAGGGCTGTCGTGAGGGAGGAAAGGGGGCGTGGGAGAAGGAAATATCGGGGGGGCTTTGATATCCCCCCTATTGACAGTTGAAGAGGGGGCGGCACATGCTCCCTGAGGCGGCAGATGCCTCCCAACTCCCCACACACACCTCACCCACGCGCGCAACCCTCCCCCCACCTGTCCTGTCAGCCTGGCTTCCCGCTCTCCCTCCCTGACAAGCCACACCCACCGCTCGCGCTTCCCGTAATTGCCCCCCTCTCTCCGTCTTACCTGCTGCCGTTGAACAATCCTCGCTTTCTCCCCTCCCTTGGCAATATTTGGTACCCTCTCACCGGCCTCCGCGCTGACAACCAATGGTCAGCCAGGGGAGGCCGGCGCTCTTCGGCTTTTGGATCCAATCAGCAGGCAGTAGGGCTGTCAGCAAACCCTTGCCGGGGATGGTTGTCCCTCTCGCTCTTCACCCGACGTTTCTCTTCTTGCCCAATCGCCGCAACTAAGCTAGGTTGAGAAAGCTGGACGTTTGGGATGCTTCCGACACTCCCACCTGGAGAAGGGGTGGGGAATTGTTTCCATCCGGGGCTTAAAGGAGGAGGAGAAGGACGTGTAATGTAGCCGGTGCAGAGAGCGCCAATGAGATTCGGGGTTGTCGGATAGGCGTAAGCCACACCCACCAGTGACGAACGAGAAGGTTGTTTACTGTTTTCCACTCGGGAAGGGACAAACTGAAGACGAGGCGTGTGACGTCAGGCGGCGGCTGACGCAATGACGTCACAGTAAAGCGCTTTTAGGACATGTAGAGATAGAAAAGTGTAGAGGGACAAATCAATGTCTGACAATGTATCCCTTTTTAAAATCAGATCTTGATTTTCATAAAATTAAGAGCTCTTAATTAATCAAATTGAGGGCTGTTAATTCACAAAATACTCATTTGGTTTAGCAATTAAGATGCTGAATTAAAGAACCAGTTAGGTCTAATTACAAAGGTGGGAAATTGTGGCCCCATTACAACTTGTGGACTTTAACTCTCAGAATAGCTGTCCCAGCATGAGAGACAGTAAAGTAAAAGGAAGAATATTGAATTCTGCAATATTTTTGCACCTGTACAGATAGTCCTTAACTCACAACCACAACTGAGCCCAATATTTCAACAGTTGTTAAGTGAGTTTCGCCTCATCTTACGACCTTTTTTGCTGCAGTTATTAAGTGAATGACAACATTTGTTATCATTCTGATAGAAAGGAAATGGATGCTACGTGGCCTATTGTAAAGAGTGAATCTTTGTCAAAAAGGAAGCAAAAGGCTAGTATACACAGGCAGTCGACTTAAAACGGTTCATTTGGTGACCAAAGTTATGGCACTGAAAAAAGTGATTTGTGACTGTTTTTCACACTTATGACCGTTGCAACATCCCCACAACCAAATGATTTACATTCGGAAGCTTGACAATTGACTCACATTTATGATGGTTATAATGTCCCAATGTCATCTTTTATGACATTCTGACAAGCGAAGTTAACAGGGAAGCCAGATTCACTTAACAATCTAACTAATTTGACAAATTGTAGTGATTCACTTAACAAATGTGGCAAGAAAAGTCATAAAATTGGGCAAAACTCACTTAACTTTATTTTTTCATTTAGCAACATAAATTCTGGACTCGGTTGTGGTCATGTTGACAACTTGCTGTAATTGCTGGTCTAGTCTTTCTATGGATGTCAGATGACTGCATGAGAAGGAACACCAAATCAAGTTGGATGTATAGTACTCCTCAACTTACGAATAGTGACCAACTGAAGTTATAGTACTGAAAAAAGTGATTCACAACCAATCTTAACTGTGGCAGCATCCCCAAGTCAGGTAATCAAAATTCAGGTGCTTGGCAACAGGCATATAATTACCACAGTTGCAACATCCCATAATCATCTGATCTCCATTTGCAACTTTCCCAGCCAGCTTCTCACAAGCAGTGGGGGAAGTTGAACTTGCTTAATGATTTCATGACTCCTTTAAAAACTGTAGTGATTCGCATAGCAACCATGGCAAAATAAGCTCATCAAATCAGGTGCAGCTCTCTTAACATTCACCTTGCTTATCAATGGAAATTTTGGTTGAAATTATAACTAACTGGAGGACAACCTGTTGTGGAAATGAGCTTAAGAAGGATGGATAGAGATAAAAAAAGATTGTCAACAAGGAGCAATAGCACTTAGACTTATATACTGCTTCACAGTGCTTTACAGCCTTAAGCAGTTCAGTCAGTATCTTGCCCCCAACAATCTGGGTCCTCATTTTACCAACCTCGGAAGGGTGGAAGGCAGAATCAAACTTGAGCCAGAGAGATCAAACTCAAACCTTGAGTTTGAAAGATCAAACTTCCTGGCAGTGAACAATGAGTTAGCCCTGCAGTACTGCATTCTAACCACTGCACCACCACGTGCAGTCACATTCGTTGAGTAATCAATGAATGATGGTGGACTGAATTCAAATCTTGTCAATCAGGACGAAAGAAATCCGTTGAGATGGTTTGATCACAGAGAATGAATACCGACGGTTCTTGATGGGTATTTTGTGTAAGCAATAGCAATAGCATATAGACTTACATATCGCTTCACAGTGCTTTACAGCCCTAAGTGGTTTACAAAGTCAACATTTTGCCCCCAACAATCTGGGCCCTCCTAATTTTACCAACCTCAGAAGGATGGAAGGCTGAGCCAATGAGGATAGAACTCTTGGCAGTGAGCAAAGTTAGCCTGCAATACTGCATTCTATCCACTGCCTGGTTAGAATGGTTCATGTATGAAGCAGTGGATGGATACAGCAGAAGCAAAGGAAAAGCAAATTCTGGTGATCTGTCTATGTTCTTTTTTCATCTCTGACTAAGAGAGAACCTGAAGTTCCTAACCCAACAATTTTTGTCATGATACAAGAAGTATTGGGAGAGCACGAGAGAGAAAGACATGTAGATTAGATAGATGGATGGATGCATATGTAGATGAGAGAGATGGAGACAGATAGATATGGAAACAGACATATATAAATGGATGGATAATGTATGGGGAGATAGATGAGAGAGACAGAAAAGGAGTCAGATACGGTTTTTTCTTTCTAGCTTTATTGTTGTATTGAAGGGTTTTCCTTTTTCCTTTTTTTATATATTACAGAAATAATTTCTTTCAAAAACAAGTTATGGGAAACCTGAGCTGTAGGTATGTTTAAAAATAGTTTTTAAAAACCAGAAAGCACCGGACAGGTTTTTAGCAATTTTATTTTATTGTATGTATACAACGACAACATATGCAAAGAAAAACTAAAAAACTAACCCAATAACTTAAAAACTTTTGGTGGTCACTCTTACGTGCACCATCGATGGTTGGAATAGTAAAATATCTCATGCGTCCATAAAGGAATGTATCATAATTCCAAGTATATCAACCAAGAGAACTTCAAACAGCAGCCCCCAGGAATGGGGAGCCCAAGAATTGATGGAGAAAAACTTTTTGTTTAACGAAAATACTGGCCCTTCGTCTTCAACAAATGAACAGACAATCAAAACCCAAATGCAAATACAGCCAGACTTAAAGTACTGCATAGTATTTTAATTAATTTAATTAAAACACAAGAACTCAGCATACAGCTGTTATAAAGGCTCAACATCTTTTCAGCATAATTTCATTCTGAATAGAGAAATCTAAAAGTTAACAAAAGGAAGAAAATAGACCTACTATTATATTCTCTAATAGAGCACATTCCAGGCAAAACATATTAAGTACTACGAAAATACGTATCTTCCATTCTGTTTTTAATAATTTACTTTTATTAAAAAAGTGAGGTCGTCACAGGAAGGCTATACAAATTCGTTACTTTGTACTAAATTAAACTCCCCAACCATATTTAAAAATAATAATAAAACAGCATCCCAACGCAAGTTTTATATTGTTCTGTTATTTTTACCTTTGTTGTAACAATAAATGCAAGTACCCAGGTAAGGAGACTACAAGCTTTTTGAAGGAATATAAATTTACGCATATATATTTTGTTTTACACCAACCTCTTTATCCTCCTAAGGAGGTCTACAAAATTCACAGTTATCTTACAAGCGTGTAGAAGGTTGGGATAAAGCTGCCTGAATTCTCTCGCCTTCTTCTACATTAAAAAATAATGATGATTTTTTTTTTTCCTTAATAAAAAGGAGCAGAGAATAGAATTGCAGTTTCAAATTCTCTGCAAATCTCCAGATTGGGTTGGAATTCTGGATGAGATGGAGAAGATTCAGCAAACACAAAGTGCTTTCCTAGTTTGATGGAATAAGGGGCTCCCTAACTTTTTCTGTTCTCGTACACTTCGGCGCATGGCCAGCCTATTGGTGATTTTATGCTGGGAGGCGGAAGAGAGGCTTTCAGGCTGCCCGCCAACATTTCGAGTCAGGCCACGTCTCGGTTTCTTCACCACGGGCCCTGAGTTGGATTCTTCCAATGTCCTTTTGAAGCTGGCCACCGATGGAGTCCTCTCTGCTTCCTGTACTTTGGAGGCATCACTCGGGGAGATCCTGAAGGATTTGGGATCAGAACCCACATTCCTGGCATTGGAGGGAGACAGAGTCCCAGGCGGGTTTCGACTGAACGAGTCATGTGACCGCAATCCTAGCACTTTGCCGCCCTTCTCGTCCGGCGGCACCGCTTCTCTCGAGCAAGCTGCTCCTAAACCATCATTGTCCTTCGTCAGCTCGCCGGCTTGCTCTGGAAATCTGCTCGACACGGTGGCACTGCTGCAGGAGAATAAAGGGAGGCCTTCCGAGGAACTCAGCCGTGGCCACAAGTCATCTTCTACAACCTGATGGGATTTAAAATAAAAAATGAAAATGAAAAACACAATTTTCAACATCAAAGATTCCATTCAGTCTCATGAAAAAAAGGACCAGGGGGTGACATGATAGCAGCGTTCCAATTGTTCTGACCAGGGTTCTCCAAAAAGGACTAAACCAACTCTGTCTTGGCAAAACCCCTTTTATTAAACGAAGGGGAATTTCTTGCATTCACATTCAGCCAAAGGCCTGGCAAGCAGTCTTTCAAGGGTGTAATTAGGAGCCCAAACCTTATCTAGCCTAGAGAGCTGCCAAGTAAATATTTTCAAACACAGTGCTGACAAGGAAGGGCTCAGCACAGTGTCTCTGAGATGCACAGTCAGAGCTTCACACAGCTGCAACGAACAAATTGTTTCCTGCAAAAGCCCCCTCCTCTTTTGCTCCTCTTTTAATCCTATGGGAGGGGCCATTCACCCTCCACCTGTGGCCTTACACCCATGTCGACCCTGAGTTTGTAATTGTTCTTGCCTTTTGGTAGCTCAGCGCATGCGCAGACTAGGAACCTGTCCAGTTGCCCCCCCCTCACGTCACTGCTGTCCGACTCCGAAGGCAGCTGATGACTGCCCGACTGCCTTGGCTCCATCTCTGTCTCTGACACAGAGCCCTCATCCAAGACTTCCTCAGCCTCCAGGACTGGCCCATGTTCCTTCCCAACCTCCTCATTGTCCGACTCTGCTGCCAGCTCCGCTAGCGGGCCACAATACCAATATCTAAGGGTCTGTCATAGAGAAAAGGGGATCAGCCTATTCTCCAAAGAACTGAAGGCAGGTATGTATTGTTAGGGATAACATTGTTCACCCTAACTGTTTTAGGTGAAATACTAACTATAAATCATAGTTAGTGTATGCAGCTTTAACTGTAGAATAGCAACTATGGGTGTGGTTATGAAAACCACATAAAAGTAGCAAGGCTACAGCTTGATCGCTCTCTCTCTGGCTTTGATGATCCCTGATTACTGCTTGGAAGCAAGACTGCATTGCTCGAACGGGAGAGACAACAACGGACTGATTTATGAGAACTGACAATAGGATATTCTACATGGACTTTGCTAACTGAATATCCCTGAATGGACTGACTACATGGTAAATGAATATTGGACTGTTTTTGACTATGCTATAAACTTATACTGGAATAAAATATATTCTTGATAGCACAAGCGTATCTGTTATTTTTACTGTATGTTAATAAACATACAAGCTTAGCTCACTCATTTATCTGTGTGCCTATCTGACTAACGCTGCACATTCTGTTTAGCTTGTCTACCTAACCCTGGTTGGGGAACCCAGGCTTAACATGTATCCTGGCTAAATACACTGTCCAAGGAGCTGTGGATGGATGGCATAAATTCTGAGGCAGGGTGCCATCCATGTCAAAACACCTTGCCCAGATTGTGGCTCTGTCTATCCTGGAACTGATGATGTTACCTAGTTGGGTCATGAAATGTCTGTAAGAAAACTACCAAAAAGCCTAATAAAAATGATTAGGAGGTTGGAGGCAAAATATATGAAGAACGGTTGCAAGAATTGGGTATGTTTAATTTAATGAAAAGAAGGACTAGGGGTGACATGATAACACTGTTCCAATATCTCAGGAGCTGCCCCAAAGAAGAGGGGGTCAACCTATTCTCCAAAGCACCTGAAGGCAGGGCAAGAAGCAATGGATGGAAACTAATCAAGGACAGAAGCAGCTTAGAACTAAGGAGAAATGTTCTGACAGAGAGAACAATTAATCAATGGAACAATTTGTTTCCAGAAGTTGTGAGAATGCTCCAACATTGGAAGTTTATAAGAAGAGACTGGACAACTATTTGTTTGAAATGGTATATGGTTTCCTGCCTGAGCAGAGGGTTGGACTAGAAGACCTCCAAGGTCCCTTTCCCACTCTGTTATTCTGTTATGTAATAATTCTTCCCCCCACTCTAAGGAACAGCATTAAGCACAGTTGTCTTACTCCCACCTGCATTCCCATAATTCACCTTATAAAACCCATTCAGACATGCTGGGACTGCAATTGCCAGAACTGTGAAACAGATTTTATGACAGCCAGTGACCAGTACAGGTAGTCCTCAGCTTACAACAGCTCATTTAGTGACTGAAGTTACAACGACACTGAAAAAAGTGACTTGTGATCATTTTTCACACTTATGACCATTGCAGTATCCCTGTGGTCACAATTCTGGCAACTGCAGTCCCAGCATGTCTGAATGGGTTTTATAAGGTGACAAGTGACTCACATTTATGACAGTTGCAGTGTTCCGGGGTAACCTGATCTCCTTTTGAGACCTTCTCACAAGCAAAATCAATGGGGAAGCCACATTCACTTAACAACAATTTGATTCATTTAACAACCACAGTGATTCACTTAACAAGTGTGGCAAGAAAAGTCATAAATGGGGCAAAACTCACTTAACAAATTTCTCACTTAGCAACATAAATGTTGGACTCAATTGTGGACATAAGTTGAAGACTACCTCTATAATTCCCCAAATTCCTTCAGCCAGCCTCACTGGTAATTTTGGGTATTCCAATTTCAAATATTTGGAAGTCATAATCCCTTTTTTTTTCCGTTATGTGACCTTATAAATCAATAGTGACTAACCTTTTTGGGCTCCTGGGCCAAAAATTGTGCGCGTGCTTGCACGCTCATGCTTGCATGCCAGCACCCAGAAGGCAATGCACGCCCCCATGTCCCCTACGCATGCATGTACAATCCCTCTGCCACCCCCCACTTACCTGTACTGTGCCTTACAGCTGATTTTTGGCCAGTTTGAGGCCTTTTTCAGACTACCAAAGGCTTGAGGAAGGTTTCTGCAGGCTTCAGCAAGCTTTGTAGGTCAAAAACTAGCCCTGTTTCATCACTTCCTGTTTTTCCGGAAATACCGGAAGTGATGAAACGGGGCTAGTTTTCGGCCTGCAAAGCTTGCTGAAGTTGGCAGAAGCCTTCCACAAGCCTTTGGAAGGCTGAAAAAGGCCTCAAACCCACCAAAAATCAGCTGTAAGGCACGCACATGTGCAGTGAGGTAAGTTTGCCTGCAGCTTGCGTGCCAGCACAAATGGCTCTGCGTGCCACCCGTGGCACACGTCATAGGTTCACCATCACAGTCATAGATCGACCACCTGTATTATGCAGGTAGTCCTCAACTTCCAACCACAATTGGGCCCAACATTTCTGTTCCTAAATGAGACACTTGTTAAGTGAGTTTTGCCTCATTTTACAAGCTTTCTTGCCACAGTTGTTAAGTGAATCACTGGAATTAAGTTAGTAACATTTAGTAACATGGCTGTTAAGTGAATCTGGCTTCCCCATTGACTTGTCAGAAGGTCACAAAAGGGGATCATGTGACCCCGGGACACTGGGACCATCATAAATAGGAACGAATTGCCAAGCATTTGAATTTTGATCACATGATCATGCAGTTTGTTAAATGTTAAAAAGGGTCATCATGTCACTTTTTTCAGTGCCGTTGTAACTTCAGTCACCAAACAAACTGTTGTAAATCGAGGATTACCTGAAATAGGCCATCCCACCTGGTTGAGAATCAACAATGGCAGCCTATCTCTGTTTGGCTAAAGAATGAGAGATGCTGGTTAGCCACGTGATGAGAATTACTCGTGTCAATTGCATGTTGTCAAGCCCGAAATTGACATATGCATAGCCATTTTATTTAGCCTTATTATATATTCCTTTTCTTTCTTTCTCTCTGCTGATTAGGGGGGGGGGGGTTTCGGGTTTGCCACATTCCTAAAGTGGAAGGAGTGGAGATAGAGTTGTTCAGGCTAAGTGGTTCTCCTTCCCGTGGGAACCAAAGCTGACCCTGTTGAGACCTGGACGTGGAGATGGGTGACACCAGGCAACGTTGATTTACTTCTATTGAGGAATGTGACTTTGGGGGGCTGTTTCTAATTTCCAATATTATGTGATGTAATTCTGGGTTGTGTCAGATCCGGAATTGCAACAGACTTTGCCAATTTGATGCTTTCCTAAATAAAAGAAATTGTCTTAGAAGATGGAGTTTGTTCTTTTCTTTTTAAATGGATTTCATCGCTTGGAAACGTGATAGTTGTGTGAACTCTATCTGTGTGAACGAATGTGTCTCATGAACCCAGAAACCTGGGTTTAACTGAGTAAAGCATAGTTCACATTTAGAAACAGAAACTCTTTAATTCGAAAGGTTTGGAGCCATGGACATAATCAGTGCTCTGGGCGCAAGCATCTGATATCAGGAAGCCATCACCACTATGAGGCTATCACATCAATGAAGGATTCTGGGAGTTGAAGTCCACACAACTCAAAGTTGACATGTTTGAGAAATGCTATTCTAGATTCAGCAACTAGCAAGACAGCCAGTTGCTAACAACAGCGAGTTTGCTCTAGTGGCTAAGGACCAGGCTAGAAAGAGCAGGAGACTGTGAGTTCAAGTCCTGCCTTAGCCATGAAAGCCCTCTGGGTGACTTGGACCAATGACCAGAAGATTGTGAGTTCTAGTTCCATCTTAGGGATGAAAGCCACCTGGGTGACTTTGGCCCAATCTTAGGGATGGATGAAAACCATCACCAGGAGACAGTGAATTCAAACCCTACCTGAGCCATGAAAGCCATCTGGGTGACTTTGGCCAATCACTAGGAGACGGTGAGTTCTAGTTCCATCTTAGGGATGAAGGCCATCTGGGTGACTTTGAACCATTCACCACAAGACAGTGAGTTCTAGTCCCACCTTGGCCATGAAAGCCATCAGGGTGACTCTGGACTAATCACCAGGAGACAGTGAGTTCTAGTCCTGCTTTTGGCATGAAAGCCAGCTGGGTGACATTGGGCCAGTCCCTCTCTCTCACCCCAACCCATCTCACAGGGTGGTGGTTGTAGGGAAAATAGGGGAGGAAAGTGTGTTGGATATGTTCTCCGCCTTGAGTTATTTGTAAAGCTAATAAAGAGATGAAAGACAAAAGGAGAAGAGGACAGCAGAGGCTGAGGTGGTTAGATGATTTCATTGATACAACGAACATGAATTTGGAAAAACTCCGAGAGACAGGGGAGGACAGGGGAGGCTGACATGCTGTGGTCCATGGGATCACAAAGAGTGGAACATGACTTAGCAACCCAAAGGTGCTTTTTCAAGAAACAACTGGATTACTGGTTTTTCTTTGAAGACGTTTTGTTTCTTATCCAAGAAGCTTCTTCTGCTCTGACAGGATAGTGGGAAACGGGAGGATTTTCATTCCTTGCAGACAGCTGGTCATTTGCCTCCTTTTAGAGAGTTTTTGAGGCCACTTGGAGATTTATCTGTGTCTTCAGGATCGCCTAAGTAGTGCAAATGGGTACAGAGACTTCTTGGAATTGCTGAAGGGACTGTGTTGTAGAAGACCCCAAACCCATCTGCACTACAATTACCGTGAGGACATAGATAAACCTCCAAGTGGCCTCAAAGGCTCTCTAAAAAAGGGGTATCAAACTCAAGGCCAGATCCAGCCCACGGAGTGCTTAGATCTGGCCTGCAGGGCCACCCTGAAAACAGTGAAGGACTAGCCTGCAGTGCCTCTGCCAGCGAAAATGGTTTCCCAAGCTTTGTTTTCGGCTGCGACAGCCTTCTGCAACCCTCTGCCAGCAGAAACAGGTTCCCAAGCTCCGTTTTTGGCTGCGACAGCCTCCTGCAACCCTCTGACAGTGAAAATGGAGCTTGGGAGCCCGTTTTCGCTGGCAGAGTCCTCAGGCCCCTGCAGGCGCCGACACGAATGACTTTGAGCTGGTCACACCCACCCCGGCCCCTCAAGGTCAAACACAACCCTGATGTGGCCCTCAATAAAATAGAGTTTGACACCCCTGCTCGAAAAGAATGCAAATGATCAGCTGTCTGCGAGGAATATCAGTCCAATCCCTCCCATCCAGTCAGAGCTGAAGAAGCTTCTTGGATGGGAAGCAAAACATCTTCAAATAAAAACCAGAAAGTCCAACTGCCTCTGGGACAATCATGACCTGGAGGATTGAGAATCTCCATAGACATGACTTAGTGACAAAACAATAGTAAATGTAAACATCTGACTGACTAAATCATGGGCCAATGGTCAGGAATCCTGACCATTGCTCTGTTTACCAATAAACCAAGAATCCAGAAATGTCCTGGAATGTAGCAAACCATTAATTCACACAGAATCTTTTGCCTCTCCCCCTGTAAATGAAGCAGTGGGCCATCTTTTGATGGCTTATCATTTTTGACCAATTGATTGGCCAAAATGTAAGTCGGAACACATTGCACTAGTGAGCATGGCTGGGTTAAGGGTGGGATTTTGCAGTTCGTTGTTGCGAGATATCCTTGGTACTCTCTGAGCTTGGTTTTCTTGCAGACTTTTCATTAACCAAACTCAGTGCTAGTAAGGAGTGGAATAAGGAGTGGAGTAACCCAGAGGTGGTATTCACAGGTTCTGGCCAGTCCTGGAGAACCAGTTGCAGAAATTTTGAGAAGTTCGGAGAACCAGCAAATACCACCTCTGACTAGAGATTTTACACTGTCCTTCCCCTGCTATGCCCACCAAGCCATGCCCAAAGAATCGGTAGGAAAAACAAAATTGAATCCCACCACTGGAGTAACCCCATTCCTTACTAGCACTAATGATGTTTCCTAGCTGGGTCATGAAATATTCTCTTTTATTGACAGTGTGTTGTTGCTTTTCAACTGGGACCTGCCTGGATGTCCCTTCCAGATTTCACTGGTTTCCCAATTAAAAGAATGGACCATTTAGATTTTTCAGGAATAATGGGCTAAAAAAAACCCCACCAAAAAACGTTAAAGGTCCAACATGCTTTGGGGACCATCAGTTACCCAACTCTGCATGGAAATCTAGTAGTCTAAAAAAATCCCAATGTAGGCCAGGTTAAATTCATCAGCCCCACCAAGTTTTCAGTGTCCTCACAACCTAGAAATCTCCCACCTAAAACAGAAAATATAACCATTTCACCTTCCTTAGTGTTCTCCCATACAGATTATTCTTGCAAACTAATGATTTAGAGCAGGGTCAGCAACCTTAAAGAGCCACAAAAATCCTAACTGGAAGCCCCTAACCAGAAGTCTGGTTCCCCCACCATAGAGTCTCCTTCTAGCAGGGCATCCTCTACCTGTCCTAACCAAAAGCCCGATCAATTGTGGAGCCAACCAGAAACCCTGCCCCTTACCATAGAGTCTCCTTCTTGTGTGCCAGGCTTTCCACCCCTACTTAACCAGCTTATCTCAAAAACTGTGGCACCAACTGCCAACAGGGAACCGTAGCAGAGGGATGAAAGCGCTACATGCAGCTCCAGAGCCATAGGTTGCCAACCCCTGATTTAGAGGAGCCATGGGGTTGTTAAGCAAATCCAGTTTCCTTGAGTGTTCTGAGCAAGGCTTCCTGAGACCATAATTAAGCACACGCTTAGTCCAAACAACTCTTGTTTTATTTCAACGCTGGGAATTATGTTCATTCCCAGCCCGTAATGAGTCCCAAACAGTCCCTCGAGATAAGCACCCACCTTTCTTTCCTTTGAATTGCTGCCAACAACTAAAGTGCCAAATTAACTGTAAAAAACCAACCGAAGTACAAAGTCCACACAGAGCTTCAAGGTTTAATCCGAACAGAACGAACGACTTTGCTTCCTGCAAAGGTTTCTCTATCTTTGCACTTCCTTTGTACCTTAGGCAATCACCTCCAAGCCTTACTCCCGAGTCACCCCTTTTGTTTCAGCTGCTCTTGCCTTCTAGCAGCTCTGTGCACACGCACACTGGGAACAGGCTCCCCTCGCTCCTCTCCCTCGCTTCTGCCAGACTCTGGAGGCTCCGGAGTCACCACACAACTCACAGATGGTCCTGGCCCCATGTCTGTATCAGATGCAGGACCCTCATCCGAGTCCTCCCCAGACTCCCGAATTGGTCCCCATTCTTCCCTACTGTCCATTTCCACTGCCATTTGCACAGGCTGCTGGTGAACCACAATACTAAGTTCGCTTGTTAGAAGACAGCTGGGAAAGTCCCAAATGGCAATCACATGACCCTGGAGGTGCTGCAAACTGTCACTTGTGTGAGGACCGGTTGTAAGTAACTTTCTTCAATGCTGCTGTAACTTCGAATGATCACTCAACAAATGTCTGTAAGTCAAGGACTACCTGTCCACCTTGGGCTGATTCTGTAAACTCATAAAACATTCCTATGCCTGTTTTCAAGTTGTCATAAACAAGGGGGGCCAGTAAATCTGAAGAAGCATTATGACAGTTTAAAACCAGAAGTACATTCCACTCTTATCTACAAAGATGGTAGCTAGGCTACCAGATCTTCTGCCCTCGAAAATCCTTCATTGGAGAACGTGAATGATGACATCCAGCCTGTGAACGTGCTTCATTGGAGAATCTAATTTATGACACATCCAGGGGGAGGGGAATTTACATTTTCCCCTATAGATTCAGTTGCCGTCTTCAATGCCAACATCCCCCAGTGCTAGGAATGGGATCCTTATGGACACTGGCTGGGTGGAGGGACCCAATTCTCATTCTGCTCATCCAAAGAAGAACCTCCTCTCTGCCACCCTGCCAAAGATAAACCCCCAGGTGGCCTCAAGAGCTCCCAGGGAGAGTACTAATGACCAGAGGACTGCAAAGAAATACAATCCTTTTATTCCTCCCATCCACATCTCAGGACCCATCCTTCCGAAGATGCTTTTTTTCAAAAGGCAACTCGACTTTCTTGAAGACCTTTCAGTTCTCATCCAAGAAGCTCCTTCAGTTCTGACTGAATGGTGGAGGATGGAAGGATTTATATTCCTTGCAGTCATCTGGTCATTAGCACTCTCTCTGAGAGCCATTGAGGCCACTTGGAGGCCACTCTGTGCCTTCATAGTCACTTGAATAGTGCAAATGGGTGTGGAGCCTTCTTGGAACTGCTGAAAGGACTGTTTTATATAGACTGGAGATAGAGGAGGTTGTATCCCTTCCCCTCTGTTGAGAGAGAGAGAGAGAGAAAGAAGAGCTGTTCAATTTGGACCTAGATGGCCTCTTTGACTCCTCTTTCAAACCAGCGCTCCTCTCTATCCAGAAAATGGACTTTGCTGTCTTCAAAAGAGCGGCCTTTTGTCTTTCAAATGCAGATGGACCACTGACTTTTGTCCTGAGGGGTTTGTTCTACTAAGTTGCATCATGCATTTCTGAAGTGGCTGTTGTGTTTCTCCAATGCACAGACCTGCACAGATCTCACTGCATATAGTCAGCCTTCCATCCTTCCGAGGTCAGTAAAGTGAGGACCTAGATCAGTGATGGTGAACCTTTTTGTTATGGTGTGCCAAAAGCACGCGCCCGCATACCAGCACCCACAATACAATGCACCCCGCACCCCCCGTGCATGCATGTGCAACACCCCTGCCCCATCCCTTTACCTGCACTGCACATGCATGCGCCTCCCAACTGATTTTTGGCACATTTGAGGCAGTTTTCGCCTTTCCGGAAGCTCAAGGGAAGCCTCTGCAGCCTCAGGAAGCTGAAAACAGGGCCCATTTCAGCATTTCCAGTATTTCTGGTAGGCCCATTTTTCAGCCTCCCGAGGCTGCAGAGGCTTCCCTTGAGTATCTGGGAGGGCAAAAATGGCCTCAAGCAGACTGAAAATCAGCTGGGAGGCACGCGCATGCACAGTGCAGTTATGTTTGGCTGGGGCTCGTGTGCCTGGACAAATGGCTCTGCATGCCACCTGTAGCACGCATATCATAGGCTCGCCATCATGGACCTAGATTGTTAGGGGCACGATGCTGATTTTCTAAACTGCTTAGAGAGGGCTGTAAAAGCATTGCAAAGCGGTCTATAAGTCTAAGTGCTATCGCTATCTTCCCAGCAAAAACAAAGTTCTGTTGTCTTTTGAACAAAGCAGCATTGCGACGGCTGTGGTCCGGACAAAGGAGAATCTCCACGGATGCCCCTCCTCCCCCACACAAAAAAGAAACTCACAAAAAGGGACTCCAACTGAGGATCTTATTCCATTTATTCGCCTCTTTCTTTGTCAAAATCATCTCTTTTGCCCCCGGGTCATTACTCTGACTGATCCGAGTGCCCACCTCCTCCTGCTGCCCCGGCTTGGCACCCCAATGCCTCTCCGTATACCCAGACAGGTTTTCTGTAAGACAGAGTGCACCGAGTTACTAAGAGGATACCTTACCGCATGGCAATGCCACCTTGACACTTTGCAAGAGCTCAAAGTCCCTTTATGGATAGTCCTCGACTTACGATCATAGACTTTTCATTGCTAAGCAAGACAGTTTTTAAATGGGTATTGCCTCATTTTATATGGGTAACCCACACCTACAAAATTACAGCCCAAAATTTCTGTCGTGAGACATTTGTTAGTGAGTTTTGCCTCATCTTACAATCTTTCTTGCCACCGTTGCTAAGTGAGTAACACAACTGTTAAATGAATCTGACTTCCCCACTGACTGCTTCTCAAAAAGGGATCACGTGACCACAGGACATGGCAACCGTCATAAATATGAGTCAGTTGCCAACTGTCTAAATTTTGATCATGTGACCAAAGGAATGCTGCAATGGTCGTGTGAAATAACACACAAAGATGAATTTTGGGCTCTGTTGTGGTTGTAACTTGAGGACTACCTGTAATTTTGGAGAGATTCGTTATAACTTAGAACAGTGGTGTCTCACCTTTTTGGGCTCCTGTGCCAGAAATTGTGTGTGCGCTTGCATGCGCTCTTCACATACTAGCACCCAGAAGGCAATATGCACAAGCTCCCCCATGCATGCGTGCACGACTCCCCACACATCGCGCATCTCTGCACATGTATACGTGATCCCTCACCTGCCACGCTCTCTGCGCATGCACATGAGCCCCTCTTGCGCGTACCATGTGTCTCCCGTGCCCCCCGTCCCCTGCGCATGCGCACCAGATATGCAACAATCAGCTATCAGGTGGGCGGCATGCACAGTAGACCTGCTGTGGGCGAGAGCTCGTGTGCCAGCAATAATGGCGCTGCATGCCACTTCTGGCACACCTGCCATAGGTTCGCCATCACGAACTTAGAACAATCATTATGTGACCAGTCATAAGTCAAGAACTACCCACCATGTTTCCCCCAAAATAAGACCCAACCAGAAAATAAACCCTAACGAGCCTTTTGGAGCAAAAAATAACATAAGATCTGGACTTATTTTTGAGGAAACACGCTATATACACCCCTTAGCCCAGAGGTCCACAACCTCCAGAACAAAACCTCTCTCCATGGAACCAGTCCCTGGTGCCCCAAAGGTTGGGGACCACTACCTTAGCCCCTCTGCAAACCTGGTAATAACCTTCCTTGAAGGTAAACTCATTTTATTAAGCCAAATTGGAAATAGAAGGCTAATGTTACACAAGATATAAAAATGTTGTAAGTTGTTCAAATCATTATATTTATACTTTTGTCTGTCCTGTTACAATTTCTTATTATCTTTTCTTATTAAGTAATTTTTTCCCTGTAGTTACCAATTAGAGTATGATGCCTTTATATCTTTTAATTTTATCCATTCAAACTCTTATTTAAGCTTCAATGTATATAACTTGAGATGAGATAATTAAAATAAAGTTGAGAAAATTAAAAGAGGGGAAAAACTATCAAGAAAATATAAAATGGTAATAAGATATGGAATAGAATATAAAAATGAGCATAAAATTGAGTTTTGTGTCTGTATGAAGAAGTGATAACCTGGGACCATGCTATTTTCAAAAAAGATGTTTGATTTGTATTTTGTTTTTGTGAAAACCCAAATAAAAATTTCAAAAAAAAAATGTTGTAAGTTGTTGTATCAGTTTCTCACCACTGGGAGGCAGTACAGAACTGATATATGTCCTTGTATTGGGACCTGTCTGGCACAAGTTAACACTCCTTCTACAAGTAGTCCTCAACTTACAACAATTTGTTTACCGACTGCCCAAAGCTACAACAGCCAGTCTTCGCAGTTACAATGGTTGCAGCATCCGCATGGTCCCATGATCAAACTACCAGCACTTGGCAAGCCCTGGTCATCTCTCGCCTGGACTACTGCAATGCACTCTATGTGGGGCTGCCCTTGAAGAGTATTCGGAAAGTACAGCTGGCTCAGAATGCAGCCTCAGGGAAAGTCCTTGATGGCGCATGCCACACCACTGCTATGCAAACGGCAGTGATTGGCACTCTGCTTCCATGCCCAATTCAAGGTACTGGTTCGTACCTCTGAAACCCTTTACGGTGTTATGGACGTGTGCCAGCCCGCCCCTCGCACGAGTCAAGCTGTGCGCAAGCATGTGTGTACATCAGCCCACCACTCACACATTCTGGCTCCCCTCTCCCCTCCCCCACCCAGCTGGGGCACCAAGTTGCAAAGATAGAATAACCGAGTTGGAAGGGACCTTGGAGATCTTCTAGTCTAACCCTCTGCCTGGGCAGGAAACCTGACACCAATTCAGACAAATGGTTATCCAATCTCCTCTTAAAAACTTCCAGTGTTGGAGGCAACTTGTTCCACTGGTTTATCGTTCTAACAGCATAAAATGCACTGAGAGGCAGACAGTCTCAGCGCTGACTTATCGAGAAATACCGTTTTTGCTTATCAGGACTGGAACTGCTGTAATAAACTTCACCATACCAATTGTGAGTAGAGAGATTTATTAGCGAGATACTCCAGTACCCATCTGGAGCTGAAAGGCAGCCCCTGAGATCTTGGAACATTGCTATAGTGTCAGCCCTGGTCTTTCTTTTCATTAAACATACCCAGTTCCAGCAACCATTCTTTCTATATTTTAGCCTTTAGTCCCCTAATCAACTTGGTGGCTCTTCTCTGCACTCTTTCCAAAGCCTCAACATCTTCTCTGTATCGTGGTGACCAGAACCGAACACAATAACCTCTAGGTGCGGCCTCATCAGTGGAATATAAAGCGGCACTATCACTTCTCGTGATCTTGATGCTATCCCTCTGTTGATGCAACCTAGGATTGGCATTGGCTTTTTTTGGCAGCTGTAGCACACTGCAAAATACCCGGTGAGGGCTAGACAGACCACGATCAGACAAAAAACCACATACTGGGTTGTGTCAACGTGTCTTGTAAGTCCAACAGTAATTCATTCATTCAATCAAATCAATCAATCAATTTCGATACCTGCCTAACTCAACCAAGTGACTCTGAGTGACTTACAATCCTAAAATTGGAGCGGGTGACTCACCTGCTGGTTATTTTTGAATACAAGTAGTAGAAAAATAGAATTAGAATAGGATTAGGATTAGGAATGGAATGGAATAAATAATACTGTGGAATGGAATGGTACAGAATGGAAGGTAGAATAGGACAGGATAGAAATAAAAACAGAAACAGAAACAGAAATAGAAGAGTTGGGAGGGACCTTGGAGGTCTTCTAGTCCAACCCCCTGGCACAGGCAGGAAATCCTACATCATTTCAGACAAATGGTTGTTCAATTTTTCATTAAAAATCTTCAGGGTTCTTGCAGCACCCACAACACCTAGAAGCAAATTTTTCCACTCATTAACTGTCCTAACTGTCTGGAAATTTCTCCTGAGTTCTAGGTTGCTTCTCTCTTTGGTTGGTTTCCATCCGTTGCTTTTTGTCCTGCCTTCAGGTGCTTTGGAGAATAGCTTGACTGCCTCTTCTTCGGGGCAGCCCCTGAGATATTGGAATATTGCTATCATGTCTCCCCCAGTCCCCCTTTTTATTATATACCCAATTCCTCCAATTAAGCCATTCGTTTAGCATTCAAAGTTACAACAGCACTTTCAAAAAGCGACGTGCAATCTGTCCTCGCACTTATAACCGTTGCAGCATCCCCCCACAATCATGTGATCAAAATTCGGTCACTAGGCAACCAGCACGTATTTAGAAAGTTTGCAGCATCCCAGGGTCACTTGATCCACATTTGCATCTTTCCCAAGCCAGCTTCGCACAAGCAAAGTCAGTGGGGGAAGCCAGATTCACTTAACACCCCCCCCCCTGCATGATTCACTTAACAACTGCAAGCACTTTGCTTCACAACCGTGGCAAAAAAAAAAAAGGATGGAAAATTGGGTGCCGCTCAATTAACAACTACCGGTTGTACGACCGTTCTGACCCAAACCTTGTTCCAAGGAAACAACCACAAAACGGAGGTAACAGCAAAACCTTTTCATGATTCTTTACGAATTCCGTTCCTTCCCATTTAAAAGGCTGTTTCAAACTAATTGTCTCTGACAAGAACGAGCCTTGCCAAGGTGGTGCAAGGCTGCCAAGAACACTAGATAAAGTTACTAAGAAATATTTCAAACACAAAGAGTCTCCAAACACCAACCAAGATATTCCACAAGGCTTGAGTGCAAAAACTTATTTGCTTCCTTCAAAGAACTCTGGTTTCTCAGTTGGCTTTTATCTCTTAAGGGAGGGGCCATTACCTTACAACCTTACTCCCAAGTCACCCGTTGTTCTGACCCAAACCCTTGTCCAATAAAACAAACACACATAGCTGTCTTGAGAATTCTGGAGGTTGAAGTCCACAAGTCTTAAAGTGGCCAAGTATGGAGACCTCTGTCTTACAAGCTCTCAGCCCTTGAGCTTTTTAAAAAAAAAAAAAAATCAAATTTTACCTTGGATGACGGAGTTGAGCATTGCGAAGGGGCGATTGTCCATGTTTCGGGGCTGTTGTACGAGGGTCCTTCGGCCAAGTTGAAGCATAGCTCCTCCTCGCTTTTCAGGCAACTGCTCCGAGATTTTCGGCCAGAACATATACGGATGACAATGGCGCTGGTGTTATCGGCTCGAAGCATGCGCTGCCTCCATCGGGCCAGTGCTCGGCTGACCAGCATTTTGGCCAAGGACTGTTGATGTTCTCCCTTTGGGGGTCAAGACACAGGGAAGAGGAGAAGAAAACAGGCAAATCACTATTCCGAAAGGCTGCAATAGGTATGGCAGGTACACAAAGTCTGTTTAAAATCTCTGTGCTGCCACAGAAAAATGGAAAAGATTTACGCTGCAATGTTTGGACAATGCTTTAAGAGGGGTGAACTTCAACTCCCAAAATTCCCCAGCCATAATGCTTTAAGAGTGGACTTACATTCCCAGAATTCCTCAGCCAGCATGTTGATGGACTTGCTAAAGTTGCGAAGGTTTACAGTGTTTGTCAAAGCACAACTAAGTGATGATAGCGAATGATATGCCAACAGGAGTACCAAAAACAGTCAAGCTGCTAGCCACGATTACTTGTTTGAAGCCCGCCCTGTTTTTTACGCAAAATGCATGCAAGTTTAAGGGTTTGATCGTGTGGGATCAGCGAAGAAAGCCAAGAAAAAAGCAAAAGTTTCTCACAACTCACCATAAAATACTTTTTCTCTTCGTGGTCCTGGCACATGGATATAGCTTCCTGGGGTGGGATCATGTTCCACAGTCCATCACTCCCCAAAATTATATATTTATGCTTCTGAGGATCTAGTGTGTGTACACTCGTGTCCGGTTCTGGAGAGACCACAAACTCCCCGCTGTAGAAGTCATAACTCCATAGATCACCTGCATAAAAACAGAAAGGAACAGATGAACTGAGTTGGAAGGGATCTTGTAGTCCAACCCCTGGCCCAAGCAGGAAACCCTACACCAATGGTAGCTAACCTTTTCCATGTTGTGTGCCGAAAACACATACAACACCCCCCCCCACGACCCCCTGCCCATGCATTGCGTGCCTCTGCGCATGCATGTGTAACACCCCACATAAACCGCGCACCTCTGTGCATGTGTGTGTGAGACCCCTCCCACATGTCTCCCCCTGCGCATGCATGCTAGATACCCAACAATCAGCTGGTTCCCCCCGCACACGCGCATTGGGGCTCTTCTGAGCAATCTCTCATGTGACAGCAGAAATTTAACATCCGGTTTACATGAACCATCCCGAACTGGCCGAATCCCATCCCTGGCTTGGAAGAACAGCCAGGTCTTCAGAATCCTACAAAAATCTAATAGGATCTCTTGAGGGATACTGTTGAACAGGGCAAACACAGCCACAGAGATGGCTCCTTGGCTCAAGCAGCATTGGAATTGGCCCACTGGCCAAAGCTCATCAAAGGTGTTAGGAATCTTTCCACCAATTAGTTGAGTTGGCAATATATAAACCAACAATGTATGTTTGTAGCTTTAAGATAAAGTCACAGTGTTGATTTGTACTATATTCTGATTGATTGGTTGTATTGCGAATTGCCATAAGAGGGAGCTAGAGATCATAGCTTGCTCTCTCTGACATGCTCTATCTCTGACATTCTGTTGCTATCTAAGGTTCTCTGTTGTGCTTATACTTTGATATCTTTGTTTACTGTAAATGACAAAGGCAACCAGTAAGAAGACTTTGTAACTGGATATTGTTTGGACTGTAAAACATATATGACCTGGACTGTTTGTTGGACTGTGCTATTTCTTAAAGTAAACTTTAACTCAATTTAGTGTAGCTGTGTGTGGCTGAATAATTCATAACTACTCTCATAAATGTTTCCATGTGCATATCCTTGTTACTCAAGGGTTATTCTGTCCATATCATAACAAAAGGTATCCCAATCATGGTTCTTACCCACTGTTTAAGGTGGGGAGTCCAGAGGGACACCCAAACCACAAAACATCTCTTTCACTCCCCAGAAGAAATACTGGGTGTCCAGAAGGAACCCTAAAATCATGAACCACCTTCTTCAGATACATACAACGTACTTAAAAATCAACTCCGGGTCTTCATTCAGGCTTCCGTGCCATGAAGGCAAGCCCAACTCACATGAACACACAACACTCCAAAGAATAAATCATAACTCAGCTTAATGGCACGGTAACCTGGTTCCCACGATACACTAACAAGCTGGGTTCTTACAACACTCCAACCAGAAGTTCTCTAGACTGTAGCCTCACCCAGTGCACTATGTAAAATACCCCAGTTTCTCACAAAATTGTCCTGCTAAGGAATCAACCAGCCACAACATCTCGTAGGACTCTGTCCCTTGCCACCTTTTGCTTTGTCATCCCTGTTTTACTTAGGGATGCTGGGAGGTATCCCGAGGCTTTATTTTTAGAGGATTTAGCAGTTAAGACTTATATACTGCTTTACAGTGTTTTTACAGCCCTCTCTAAAGAGTGTATGGAGTCAGCATACTGCTCCCAACGATTTGGGTTCTCCTTTTAATATACACAATATATTAAATACAAATAATAACAATAGCCCTTAGACTCATATATCACTTCACTGTGCTTTACAGACTCTTTAAGCGGTCTACAGAGTCAGCCTCTTGCCCCCAACAACCTGGGTCCTCATTTTACCTACCTCGGAAGGATGGAAGGCTGAGTCAACCTTGAGTGGGTCAAGATTGAACTCCTGGCTGTGGGCAGAGTTTGCCTGCAATAGCAATAGCATTTAGACTTATATACCGCTTCACGGTGCTTTACAGCCCTCTCTAAATGGTGCACAGAGTCAGCCTATTGCCCACAACTATCTGGATCCTCGTTTTACCCACCTCAGAAGGATGGAAGGCTGAGTCAAACTTGAGCCTGGTGAGATTCGAATTGCCAAATTGCAGGCAGCCGGCAGGTAGCAGAAGCCTGCAGTACTGCACTCTAACTACTGCGCCACCATGGCTCCTCATTTATGAGTTTATATAGATAGTCTTTGGCTTACAATCACAATTGAGTCCAACAGTTCCATCGCTAAATGAGACAGTTATATAACATGAGTTTTTCCCCCTTTTTATGACCTTTCTTGCCACCGTTGTAAAATGAATCCCTGCATGGTTGTGAAGCGAATCTGGCTTCCCCATTGGCTTTGCTTCTCAGAAGGTCGCAAAAGGGGATCACGTGACTCCGGGACGCTGCGACCGTCATAAATATGAATCCATTGCCAAGTGTCTGAATTTTGATCCCGTGACCCATGGGGATATTGCAATGATCGAAAAACCATCGTAAGTCCCTTTTTCCAGGGCCATTGTCACTTCAAACGGTCACTAAACGAACTGTGCTAAGGTCACTACCTGTACAAAGTCAAATTTCTGAAATCCCAGAAGGTCTCTTGTCTCTCAGTAGCACCTCAGCCGTCTCCTTGGCACTGACCACCTGAGTCTCTTCCCAAAGTGAATCAAGGGAACAAGCGGTACAATCTAACCAGGTGTTCTGACCCAGCTCCCCAAACACAATAAACCCTCCGTATTTAACTCAAAGATTCCTTTATTTGGAGCACCGGCAGCCCCGGCAAAAATTCTCTCTCTCACCGCAGGCTAACAAGTTCGTCCAGCAGGGAGATGAATAGTTGTCTGCCACATCTATTCATTTCTGCCCCCTGCCTTTTATCCCCAGAGCTAGGGTGGGGCTTCGCTAGCAGCAGTGGCTTTTCCATCCCAAGGACCAGCCCATAGATTTACACTGCTCTCCTCTCCTCTGCCTTCTGGGCATCCACGTGTCAGGCACTGGACCCAGATGTTCCTCCTCTTCCTCATCAGCCACCTCCAGACCTGGGGGGCTGTTGACTCTGCATCTGAGGGCTGATAGATGGCCTAGTCTCCATCTCTGTCTCTATCTCTAACAGCTCCATTCCCTCTTTCCCCTTGCAGCTCTCCGATTGCCTGAATGCTGGCCCTGACACACCGCCCTGACACACACTGGCCCTGACACACCGCCACCTAATCTGATTTGGCTGTTGAAGGGGCCGGCGGCTGACAGGCCACAACACCAGAGATGGCTACGGGCCTGACTTGAGAATGAGCAAGCAGGCCCAGCCTATAATTATATCTGGAAATTAAGCAGTGCCTGGAGAAGCAGCCAAAAACATGTCATCTTAATTGCTTTCATGGGGCGGGTTAGAAGCACTGAAGGCCCTAAGGGGAGAGGAAGGAGAAGGGAGGGAGGAGACAAAGGCAGGGAAGAACCATGGATGTAAAACCATTTGCTTTTACAGGTAATCCTCGTGTGATGGCCCGGGACAAGGCACGAAGGCCATACAGCCAGCTGAGAGTTCAAACTCTCCTTTAATGCTCCAAACATCCCCTCAAACACTCCCACATTCTTGGCAAGTCCCAGAGGAGAGCACGCACACAAACACACATGGCAGCCTCTAGCTGCATCGAGGCCAGTAAAACAAAGGAACAGGGAAATGAATCCAAGGAACAAACAATGTGACCACAAGTAAGGGGGAAGGAAGCAGTCGTGCAAACTGCAAATGTCTGTATTGGCACGCCAGATTCTTACCAATTCAGCATTTGTTCCCGACAAACGCCCCTCCCCACAGTGTCTCCTTAAATCATCAGTCCCCAGGTGTGCCTTGTGAAGAGGAGGGGCAGGGCGCTCTCCTCCCAAGTTGTTGAGTTGGCCTGCGCTGTTCCTGCCTTCTCTCTACTCTCCGTGCTCCGGGATCAGGAGGGAGCGGTCCTTGATCATCACCTGAGCTCCGTCGCTCCTCATGTCCACTGCTTGCCCTCTCTCGATTATCCTGCCCCCGTTTCTCCCTGATAACAAGCCGTCCCGACCCTGAAGGACCTTGGGCTGATTCAGCCTGCTCCTCCCCACATTCCTCCAAAGCCAACAAAGCCACCTGCTCAATCTCCATCGGCTCCAGCTAGTCCTCCTCCGCAGATTCAGGCTCTGACGGGGGTATGACAACAGGGAAGAATCATAGATGCAAAAGCAAGTGCTTTTACAGATAATCCTCAACTTACAAACAGTTCATTTAATAACCATTCAAATTTGTAATGGCACTGAAAAAAGTGACTTACACACATTTTTCACACTTATGACCACTGCAGCATCCCAATCGTTACGTGAGTTACAATCAGGCGCTTGACAACTGGTTCATATCTATGATAGTTGCAATGTCCTGGGGTCACGTGATCCCCTTTTGCGACCTTCTGAGAAGCCAAGTCAATGGGGAAGCCGGATTCTCTTAACAACCATGTGACTAACTTAACAACCACAGTGATTCACTTAAACAACTGTGGCAAGAAAAGTCGTAAAATGAGGCATGAAGGTGACAATAAGCAGTACATTCTCACCACCAGAAATGTTCAAAGCCAGGCAGGCAAAGAGGCAAGATGTGGTAGACTACTAAACCCAGTAGTCCCAACTAATGTAACTATGACAAGGAATTTCAAAGGTTAGTGCATAGGTAGAGCCACTTTGGTATAGTGGTGTTAGTCTAGAAACCAGAGATTATAAATTCTGGACACACCTTAAGGCATAAAAGTTGACCGGAAGACTTTGGGCCAATCACCAGGTGGCTTTGAGTTCTAGTCCTGCCTTAAGCATGAAAGCCAGCTGGGAGACCTTTGGCATTCCTCTTTCTCAGTGCAACATAGCTCACAGAATTCTTCAGGAGAAAATGTATTTGTAAATACGAATACAAATTTATAGTTATCCCTTGAAAGTCAAATTCTTGCTTTGTTTTGAGTTCACCCTTTTCATTTAAAATTTCATCATATCTAATTATGTGTTCCTTTTTAAATAGCTATGGGTATGTAAAAGCTTCTAAAGTTGATAACTAGACTGGTATTTTCAAATAACGGTAGTCTCTTATTTTTTTCCATACTGTTAATAATCTCTAATTTGAGATTATTAATCTCAAATTAATAATGTAATAAGATGTAATAAGACATTACATCTCTAATGTAATGTCTCCTAAAATATCCACGTGCCTTACTTTCTTTTGTCAACCCAATTGTAAATCATGCCCTTCTAACATTAGTAATCTTGCATGTTTCAATACAATCCATTTTTTTATCCAGATCAATATTGTTGCCTGATAATATATTTTTCATTCCGAAACCCCATCTCAACCTTGCATCTTGTAACAATTTTATCTTGATTCTTGCCTTTTTCGCCTGCCAAATAAATTTAATCATCATTTTATTTAAGTCTTCAAAATATTTTTTTTCAGTCTTATTGGAATCGTTTGAAATAGATGCAGTATTTTTGGCAGTATGTTCATTTTAATTGTTGCTATTCGACCTATTAAAGATAGTTGTAGATTTTTTCCATTTTTCTAATAAGAGGAGGAAGAAGTATTTTCTAGAGAGCCAATCTGATTTTGTGTTAATGCACCAGGCTGGAAACCAGGAGATTTATGAGTTCTAGTCCACCCTTAGCCATGAAAGGCAGCTGGGCGACTTTAGGCCAATCTCCAGGAGACAGTGAGTTCTAGTCCTGCTTTAGCCATGAAAGCCAGCTGTGTGACTTTCAGCCAATTCTGTTAAGGTCTTGGGATTTAAGAGCAGTGAAGCTGATGCAATATAGGCTGATGCAACAAGGATGAATCAGCATAGCAGGAGTATTTTCTTTTAAGACTAGGGATGGGTTCTATCCCTTTTAAGAGATGTTTATATAAAGCAACCATTAGAGGGCCTGTTCTCTCTCCTTGTGTCTGGTATTGCAGAGGTCTTCGTGTAGAGTTAAGAAGAAAATTGCTTGTAAGGTGTTTTGCCTACCACGTATATGTCTCTATATACTCTATATGTTATATAGAGTATAAACCACTATAAAACAGTGATATAAACCACTGTTTATATAGAGTATAAACAGTATAAACCACTGTTAAATGTCTAAGTCTCTGTGTGCTGTGTTTTGCTCCTGGGCTGTCTCATAACAGCAGTCATGCTGCAAATGTTCTGACAAATTCCTAGCAGACGGTGAATTCTAGACTCACCTTAGGACTCAAAATGAAAAACTGGCTGAACGCTTTGTTAAGTGAGGGCTGTTGCTTTCCTATTGATTTTGCTTATCCAAAGGTTGCATCCCATGACCTCCGGACAGTATAACCGTCATATATATGAATCGGCTGCCTAGCGTCCAAATTTGGATCACGAGACCACGGGGATGCTGCAAAGGTCGCAAGTGCAAAAAGCAGTCATAAAGTTACTTTTTTCAGTGCTAAATGGTTGCTAAACGGACTGTTGTAAGTCAAGGATTACCTGCCTATGAATCCCTAAATCTTTCTGCCGGTCATCACATCATTTCATTTCATTTCATTTCAGTCCGCAGAAGCTACTTACCAAGGGCTCGGGCCACTGCCAGGAAGGGAATCTGGTCAATAACGGTGCTTCGTCGGACGGGACCGTTGTGACTCAGACGAGGCCGTTTCCAAACCACCCGATTCACGCCAGATTTGTTGATCACACTAAAACAATCAAGAGAGAACAGAGGGGAGGGAGGAATTAAATGAAGGGTTTAAATTTTAAAGTACTGAGATTTAAGAGCTGACCGGTTGTAAGGCTGATGCAATGAAGATGAATCAGTATTGGTATTGCCTCTTTAAGACTAAAAGTGAGTTTTACCCCTTTAAGAGGTGTTTATATAAGGCAGCCATTAGAGGACAAATTTTCTCTCCTTGTGTCCAGTAACAGAGTTCTCGATGTAGAGTTAAGAAGATTGATTGTTTGTCAGGTATTTGCCTACCCTATTTCAGTATATGTCTTCTTTATAAACCACTGTTAAATGTCTAAGTCTCTATGTGCTGTGTTTTGCTCCTGGGTTGTCTCACGCTAATAGTAGTCACGCTGCAATCGCTCTGACAGTAAAGTTTAAAAGAGACTAAAATTTCAAGGCATTTGTACTGAACAAGTCTTCTACAATGTGTGATTAAAGGTTTGTATCTATAAAGCCCTATGTAGCCTGGTTAACTGAGGAACATAACAGCAACAGCAATAATACTTGGACTTATATACTGCTTTGTAGTGCTTTAGAGCCCTAAGCTGTTTAGAGAGCCAGTTTCTTGCCCCCAACAATCTGGGTCCTCGTTTTACCAACCTCAGAAGGATGGAAGGCTGAGTCAATCTTGAGCTTGGTGGAGATCGAACTTCCTGGCTGTGGGCAGAGTTAACCTGCAATACTTCATTCAAACCACTTTGCCACCAGGGCTTGCTTGCTTGCTTCCTTCACAATAGCACTTCAGACTTATATCCTGCCTTATCGTACTTTACAACCCTCTCTAAGCCATTTTACCAGCGTTAAAGAGTTAACCTGAATACTTCATTCAAATCAGGGCTTGCTTGCTTCCTTCCTTTCCTTCCTTCACAATAGCACTAAAGACTAATATGCTGCCTCATAGTGCTTTACAGCCATCTCTAAGCCATTTTACAGAGTCAGCCTCTTGCCCCCAACAATCTGGGTCCTCATTTTACTGATCTCAGAAGAATGGAAGGCTGAATCAACCTTGAGCCGGTCAGGATCAAACTCCTGCCTGTGGGCAGACTCAGACTGCAATACTGCATTACAACCACTGTGCCATTACGGATTCCTTCCTTCCTTCCTTCCTTCCTTCCTTCCTTCCTTCCTTCCTTCCTTCCTTCCTTCCTTCCTTCCTTCCTTCCCTTCCCTTCCCTTCCCTTCCCTTCCCTTCCCTTCCCTTCCCTT
>BLBF01000036.1:29872538-29886505 GCA_015471245.1 Laticauda colubrina
TTCCCTTCCCTTCCCTTCCCTTCCCTTCCCTTCCCTTCCCTTCCCTTTCTCCCTCCCTCCTGTCAAACTATTTACTACGACTATATTACTATTATTCTTTTTATTCTTCCTATTCCGTCTCTTCCAGATTATGACTGTAACTGTATTACTTGTATCTCTACAATTTATGTTTTTTTTATTTTTCTCTAGTATGATTTGACTGCTTATTAGTAACCTATGACTATCACTAAGTGTTCTATCTTATGATTCTTGATGAATGTATTTTATTTTATTTTTTCTTATGTACATTGAGAGCTTATGCATCAAAGACAAATTCCTTGCATGTCCAATCACACTTGGCCAATAAAGAATTCTATTCTGTTCTGTTCTATTCTATTGCTCCCAAAGCAATCACACTTAGACTTATATACCACTTCACAGTGCTTTACAGCCCTCTCTGAATGATTTACAGAGTCAGCCTCTATTGTCCCCAACAATCTGGGTCCTCATTTTACCAACCTTGGAAAGATGGAAGGCTGAGTCAACCTTGAACTGATGAGAATCGAACTGCTGGCAGTGAGCAGTGAATTCACCTGCAATATAGATAGTCC
The DNA here is from genome assembly GCA_015471245.1 of Laticauda colubrina. NCBI lineage: Eukaryota > Metazoa > Chordata > Lepidosauria > Squamata > Elapidae > Laticauda > Laticauda colubrina. Next base: position 29,873,129 of record BLBF01000036.1, read on the forward strand.
CCAACTTATGATCCCAATTGAGCCCAGAATTTCTGTTGCTAAGATAGACATTTGTTAAGTGAAATTTACCCCATTTTACAACCTTTCTTGCCCCCATTGGCAACTGCCATGTACTTATGACATCTGCAGCATCGTAAGGTCACGTTATCCCCTTTTGCAACCTTCTGACAAACAAAATCAATTGGGGGGTGGGAGCCAGATTCATTTAAAAACCGTGTCACTAACTTAACACTGCAGCGATTCGCTTAACAATGGCGGTCATAAAACAGGGCAAAATTGTCTTCCTTAGCGACAGAAATTTTGGGCTCCATTGTGATCATAGATTGAGGACGATCTTGTAGTTAGAAAAAGGCCGCTTTCTGAACAAGCCACTGAGGTCTGTTACCTTCCCCCAAGGCCTTCAATCCTCTGCCTCTCCTTCGGGAGCTCAGGCTTGTGATCTTGCGTCACCTCCACGGCCCGGACGTATTCATCCTTGGGGTCATCCTGGACTCCAAGAACCACGCCTGAATCGCCGACATGAGCCACATACATCTTTGAACCACGGATTATTACCACGCTGGCTGTGGTGCCTGATGTACTCGGAAGACCCGTCATGGTCTTCGGCCATTCTGCTGCAAAGGGAAGGAAATAATTTTAAGCTATGTAATAAATACATAAATCAGAAAATAAGTACGCAAGCAAGTGTGATGACCCGGGGTGTGGCACAGTCATATAAGAAGAGCCTTTAGTACTTCCAATTTTGTCCCCAATGTCCAGGTTACTTTTGGCTGGAGAAAAAAATTCTCCCAAGAACAGTCTTTAAGTGGAGGAAATTCAGTCCAAAAACTACATATAAACTGTAAATAAAAATCCACACAAACCACGCTGCAGTAATTAACTTGACAGGGCAGGAGAAAGAATTGCAGACTTGAAAGTCCAGCAAATCACACAAAGTTGGGAAGACACCAAGAACCCAGATAAGCCTTGATGATACTAGTTAAACTCACAATTTTCTCTCAATAGTTGGCTGTGCGCAAACTCCCTTTTTAAACACTGTGTTCCCAGCTGCAGCTAATGAAGGGAATCAGAGCCCTTTCCTCCCCCATAAGCCTCGCAACTCAACTTGCTCCCTTTTCCGTTCCTCTCCCTGCATGCCCTAGGATGAAAAGGGGGTAAAGCCTAGGTCTTCCTCCGAATTCCTTCTCCCTTCCTCTACCTCTCCTCTGCTCTGACCAGCTGGACTTTGCCCTTCCCCAGTTTCGTCCACAGCCAATGGAACCACACTCCCACTCCCTGTCAGCTGCTCAGCCTCCCCCTCGGAATCAGATTCTGACAGGGACATGACAGCCAAGAGAGCCAGTTTAGTCTAGTATAGGTGTCAGCAACCCGCAGCTCTGGAGCCACGTGCAGCTCTTTGGACCCTCTGCTGTGGCTCCTTGTTGGGTGATTCCACCACTGGCTGGCCTCGCCCCTCGCCCTCCCCTCCCAGTCACTCCTCGCCTGGCCTGAGAAGGTAAACCATAAAAAACAGAAATGAGAAGGAGGGAGGGAGAGACCCATTTCCCACAGAAAACATCGGAAGCCACAAAACCAGAGTAGGCATGGTGGGGGGGTGTCATGTGACTGGGTGGGAGTCACATTGAGTTGGCCACTCCCACCCAGGTTATGAGGCTCCCGGTGTTTTTTCTTTTCTGTGGGAAATGGTTGCAAATGGCTCTTTGAGTGTTTAAGGCTGCAGATCCCTGAGCTAGTACTTAAGGCAGCAGGCTAGAAGTCAGGAGACCCTGAGTTCTAATCACAGAACTTCCAGAACTTCCTGTGCCTGTTTCCAAGTTGCCATGAGAAAGAGGGAGGGAAAGACCTGAAGGAGCATACAGCAAATAAAATCAGAAGCACATTCCAAGCTTATTTCACAAATATTGTAACCTAGGCAACCAACTATTCTGCCTGGGGAAAATCCTTTATTGGAGAATGTGAATGATGACACCCAGCCCATGAACTATTTTGCTGGAGAAGCTGAATTATGATACACCCAGGGGGGTGGGGGGAAACAGGGTCATAGGTGCTTGTAAATTATGTGTCTCAGACTCGGCCAAGTCATGCCGGCATGTTGCTCCTAATAAATCTTTTGAAGTTTTTTTTAAACTTGGCTCAAGGTTTATGATTTAATAAGGGAGATTGCTGGAATCCTGACACTTGACAGATTTGACAAAATCAAATTTAATGTGGAGAAAAGCAAAGTTTTACACCTGGGCAGGAAAAACCAAAGGTACGAATATAGATTAGGTGAAACCTGGCTGAAAAACAGTCACTGTGAGAGGGACCTTGGAGTCCTAGTGGACGATCCCTTAAACATGAGCCAGCAATGTATGGCAGCAACCAAAAAAGCTAATACAATCCTTGGTTGCATAAACAGAGACACAGAATCAAAATCACATGAAGTTATTAGTACCGCTTTATAAAGGCTTAGCAAGGCCACACCCGGAATTATGCATCCAGTTTTGGTTATCACATGACATAAAAGATGTTGAGACTTTGGAAAAAGTGCAAAGAAGAGCAACTAAGACGATTAAAGGCCTGGAGACAAAACATATGAAGAATGGTTGGAGGAGTTGGGTATGGCCAGTCTAGAGATAAGAAGCATTAGGAGGGATGTGATAGCAGTATTCCAAGATTTGAGGGGCTGCCACAAAGAAGTGGGGTCAACCCAGGGTGGGATTCTACCAGTTCGGACCAGTTCTATAGAGCCAGTTGTTACAATTCTGCACAGTGTGGAGAACCGGCAAATCATATCCCTGGCTGGCCCTGCCCCTCTCCGCCCACCCCTGCCAACCTAGTCAGTCCTTATCGTGCATGCCTGACATCGCTAACTGCATTCTCCCCTGCCCAGACACTCTGTAAGGTATTTCTTTTTTTCTTCCTCCCCACGATCAGCTGTTCTGACGATCAGCTGTTCTGACGATCAGCTGTTCTGACGATCAGCTGTTCTGATGATCAGCTGTGCCGGGATCTCTGCGCCCTTCACTGTCTTACTACTTTGCCCAGGAGGCTTCTCTGAGGCCCAGAAAGCAAAAAGGGGTGTACGGTCTGTGTGTTTTGTAGCCCTCCCCTCCGCGCTCTCTTTTTTGTCTTCCTGGGCCTCAGGGAATCCTCCTGGGAGCAAAAACGCCACCCCAGGAGGCTTCCCTGAGGCCCAGGAGGCCAAAAAATGGGGGGGGGCCCCTGCAAAAAGAAGAAGCCACGTCCATCCAGTCACATGGCCACTCCCACCTAGCCACGCCCTCAGAACCAGGAGCAAAAATATTTGCATCCCACCCCTGGGTCAACCTATTCTCCAAAGCACCTGAAGGCAGGACAAGAAAGAATGGATGGAAACTAATCAAGGAGAGAAGCAACCTGGAATTAAGGAGAAATTTCCTAACAGTGAAGACAATTAACCAGCAGAACAACTTGCCACCAGAAGTTATGGATGCTCCATAACTGGAGGTTTTTAAGAAGAGACTGGATGGTATAGGATCTCTTGCTTGAGCAGGGGGATGGACTAGAAGACCTCCAACGTCCCTTCCAACTCTATTGTGATTGATTGAATTAATCTTTCCATCAACCTGAAAGCCAGCTGGGTAACTTTGGGCCAATCATTCTCTCCCTCAGTCCAGCTCAGTTCAGGGTTGTTGTGGGGAAAATAGAAGGTGGAAGGATTATTGCACCCCTTGAGTTACTTATAAAAATAAGGATAGGATGTAGATAAATAAAATACGTACTACAAGGAGTTCATTCACACAGATACAACGTGCAAAGCAAAGCAGATGGGCAGGTATCTATTTGCCCAGAATAAATAAGGATATTCCATGGAAACCCAGCTTTTAAATACTTCTCTCTCTTTTTTTTTTTCAGATAGCAATAGCACTTAGATTTATATACCACTTCGCGGTGCTTTGCAGCCCTTTCTAAGCAATTTACAGAATCAACCTCTTGCCCCCTCCCGCCAACAATCTGGGTCCTCATTTTATCCACCTCGGAAAGATGGGAGGCTGAATCAACCTTGAGCCAGTCAGGATTGAACTCCTGGCAGTGGGCAGAGTTTGTCTGCAATTGCAATATAAGCGGTACATAAGCACACCGCTTCACAGTGCTTTACAGTCCTCTCTAAGCGGTTTACAAAGTCAGCCTTTTGTCACTCCAACAATCTTGGACCTCATTTTACCCACCTCGGAAGGAGGGGAGGCTGAGTCAACCTGGAGCCTGGTGGGATTCGAACTGCCAAATTGCAGGCAGCCAGCAGTCAGCAGAAGTAGCCTGCAGTACTGCACTCTAACCACTGTGCCACCGTAGCTTAGTTATCCACACAAGTGCTTAAACTGCAGGTAGTCCTCAACTTATGACCCCAATGGGGCTCAAAATTTATGTTGCTGAGACATTGGTTAGGTGAATTTCGCCCCAGGTTATGATTTTTCTGGCCACAGTTGTTAAATGAAGCACTGCAGTTGTTAAGTTGTTAACACGGTTGTTAAGTGAATCGGGATTCCTTTCATTGGCTTTGCTTGTCAGAAGGTCGCAAAAGTGGATACCGTCATAAATATAAACCAGTTGCAAAGCATGACCATGGGGATGCTGCAACGATCGTAAGTTGTGAAAAATGGTCATAAGTCCCCTTTTTCCAGTGCTGCTGTACCTTTGAACAGTCACTAAATGAACTGTTGTTAAGTCGAGGACTACCTGAATTTTCTGCTGTATTCTTATGTCTTCAGATCAGACCACGAGAGCAGTGAAATTCTCACCATTCAATGTTCTGACCCAAGCCTTGTTCAAATTAAACAAAAACTGTGTATAAAAGCAAACCTTTCTTCATGCGGCGCTGGGAATTCTTTGCATTCCCAGCCAAGAGTCATTTAAACCTAATTGTTTTGAGATAAAAGCAAGCCCTTTCAAGGTTGTAAAAGGCTGCCAAGAACAGAAATCTAATTATTGATAAATCTCAACCGACAGAAGTTTCAAAAACAAACCAGAGCTCGCAGGGCTTCAAAAACGAGGACTCAAGAGTCTAAAGAATTTCTTTGCTTCCTGCAAAAAGCACATCCCCGAGGGCTGGTTTTTATCCCTTATGGGAGGGGCAATCACCTCCCAGCCTTACTCCCAAGTCGCTCCTGCTGCTTCAGCTGCTCTCTCTCCTTCAAGCAACCCTGCACACATGCACACTGGGAACAGGTTCTCCTGGGTCCTCTGCTTTGATGCTGCCAGACTCCAAAAGCTCCAAAGGCAGCACCCCACTCTCTGATCGTCCTGGCCCCATCCCTGCATCAGGTGCAGGACCCTCGTTCGAGTCCTCGCCAGACTCCCTGACCGGTTGGTTCCCCGTCGTCCTCGCTGTCAGAGACCTCTGCCGTCCGTACCTGCTGCCAGCAAACCACAACATCCAAAGGCCCCCCCACCAATAAAATCAGCAAGTTCCTTAACACCGGGGTCCCCAAACCCCAATCTGTGGACCGGCAGGTGGCATGCTAGAATCCGGGCCACGCAAAACAAGCGATGACCCATCTACGGGATGCAGGCAGCATGCGAAACCACGCTTCCTCTCTTTTCCATGGTTCACACGTTGGGAATCCTGGGTTTTGTAGTTCATATATTTCCCAAGGCCCTGGATTGCATCATGAAGGGGAAAGTGTGATTGAAGCAGGGCAGGGAGGAAGCGACAGGAAGCAATTTAAGGGAGGCACGGCAGGCAGACTGCACGCCATCCTGAGGAGCCTCGGTAAGCTCAGGATGCGTCCCTTTTGCGGAAAACAATTAAAAGATTTTAGCGTTTCCTCTCCTTGTTTTCTTCCCCTAAGCTCAGCCACTTCCCTAAACCGAATGGAGACCGGCTGGTTTATTTGAGCAATTTTAACAAAACCAACCAATTGGGTGGCCCAAAGGGGCTTTTTTCAAAAGGCAGAATAACAGTGAACAGATAATCAGAGTTGGAAGGGACCTTGTAGGTCATCTAGTCCAACCCCCTGCCCAAGCAGGAGACCCTACTACACCATTTCTGACAGATGGCAGTCCAATCTCTTCTTGAAGGTCTCAAGTGAAGGGACCTCAAGGGAAGAGTTGGAAGGGACATCAGAGGTCTTCTAATCCAACCCCATGCTCAGGAAGCAAACCCTATACCCAGGGACCCCCAAACTTGGCAACTTGAAGACTTGTGGACTTCAACTCCCAGAATTCCTCAGCCAGCAAAGAATTCTGGGAGTTGAAGTCCACAAGTCTTCAAGTTGCCAAGTTTGGAGATCTCTGCCCTATACTATTCCGGAGGAGAGAGGGAGAGGGGACGGGTGGGGGAGGGAGATTGAGATTGGCTAAGCACGATCATTATGACATTTTATGATCTTTCCTGCCACAGTTGTTAAGTGAATCACTGCAGTTGTTAAGTTAGTAACACAGTTGTTTCGTAAATCTGGCTTTTCCATTGATTTTGCTTGTCAAAAGGTCGCAAAAGGGGATCATTTGACCCCCAGGACATTGCAACTGCCATAATTATGAGCCAATTGCCAAGCCTCTAATTCTGATCATGTGACCATGGGGGTGCTGCAATGGTCATAAGTGAGAAGAATGGTCATAAGTCTCTTTTTTCAGTGCCATTGGTGACTTTGAACGGTCAGTAAATGAACTATTGTAGGTCAAGAACTACCTCTACTTGAATTCTCACAACTCCCAAGAGCAAATCTAAAGGTAGGGTATTGTAGAAAATTTATTTGTTCTGATAAAACAGAGAGAAGGAAGGAAGGAAGGAAGGAAGGAAGGAAGGAAGGAAGGGGAAAGAGAGAGAGGGAAGGAGGAGGGAAGGAAGGGAGAGAGGGACAGAGGGAGGGAAGGAGGAAGGAGGGAGGAAGGAAGGGGGAAGAGAGAGAGGGACGGAGGAGGGAAGGAAGGGAGAGGAGGACGGAGGGAGGGAAGGAGGAAGGAAGGGGAAGAGTGGGAGGGAGGGAGGAAGAGAGAGGGAGGGAGGGAGGAAGGGACAGAGGGAGGGAAGGAGGGAAGGAGGGAGGAGGGAGGAAGGAAGAGGGAAGAGAGAGAGGGAGGGAGGAGGGAAGGAAGGGAGAGATGGAGGGAGGGAGGGAAGGAGGGAGGAGGAAAGGAAGGGGAAGAGAGGGAGGGAGGAAGGAAGGGAAGGAAGAGTGGGAGAGAGGGAGGAAGAGAGAGGGAGGGAGGTAAGGAAGGAGGAAGGAAGGAGGGAGGGAGGGAGGAAGGAAGAGGGGAGGAGGGAGGTAAGGAGGAAGGGAGGGGAAGGGAGGGAGGGAGGAAGGGAAGGAAGAGTGGGAGGGAAGGAGGAAGAGAGAGGGAGGGAGGTAAAGGAGGAGGAAGAAAGGAAAGAGGAAGGAAGGAAGGGGAGGAGGAGGGGAGGAAGGAAGGAGGGAGGTAAGGAGGAAGGGAGGGGAAGGGAAGAAGGAAGGGAAGGAAGAGTGGGAGGGAGGGAGGGAGGAAGAGAGAGGGAGGGAGGTAAGTAAGTAAGGAAGGAAGGAAAGGGAAGGGAGACAGTGACGGGGGAAGGGAGGTAAGGAGGAAGGAAGGAAAGGCAGGATAGAAGGAACGAAAGGAAGGAAATATAAAAGGATGTAATTTGAATGAAACCTGAGAAAGCTGAAACCCACCCCCACCCCCCTTTCTTTCCGGATCAAAAGCTTACATTTTGTTATTGGCATGCGCCCCCCCCCTCCCCTCCAGCTCCTCCGCTCCTAATTCATCCCAGGTTTCTTTGCAGCTGAGGGCATCTGCAGCCAATTTCTTGCAGGAGGGACTTTTCTCCAAAAGCATCACCCGGAAGCCAGAGGGCCGAAAGGAAAGATAGAATTACACCTACGAGCTCAACTTGGGGACAACCGTTCATAACAAGGAGGCCCTTTAAAATCAACGGGGACACAATTCGGAGCCCACAGATTAAAAAAAAAAGCTTGGGTTCTGTGGCTATTCTCCCTTTTTAAAAATAAATCAATGTTAACACAGCAAAATGGGGCTGCTTTGGCCATTGGGCCGTAGCCCCAAATAAAACGCAAAAATAAAAATTAAAAATCCACAACCGTCCCTCAATCTCTGCATTCACAGTCAATACAGGTTAAGCCCTCGACTTAACAACCATTCATTCAGTGACGGTTCAAAGTGACAACGGCACTGAAAACAGTGGCTTATGAGAGTTTTTCACACTTACAACATCCCTGTGGTCATGTGACTAAATCAGGACTCGGCAACTGACTCATAGTTATGGCAGCTGCAGTGTCCCGTGGTCACGTGATTCCATCGCCATTTGCGGCCTTCGGTCACGCAAAGTGGACGGAGAAGCCAGATTCACTTAACAACCATGTGACTCACTTAACAACCACGGTGATTTGCTTAACAATGGTGGCAAGAAAGATTGTAAAATGGGAGAACTTAACAAATGTCTGGCTCTAGGAACAGACCCCCGGGCTCAATTGTGGTCATATGTCGAGGACTACCGTACCTGTAATGCCAAAGGTGAAATTTTCTGGCTAAATGAATCCCGAGACCATTGTCAATTTAATTTCATTTGGTAGGAGCTATAAAGTAAGCCCAAACCATTTCCCACTGTATTAAATAAAAATTAGAAAGAAGCAAAGAAGTATTGGAGGAGGATAAAGAAACGGCTCAAGGAGAGAGATTATTAAGCAAAAATAAAACAGAAGCAGGAATTACACTGCTCAAAAAAATAAAGGGGACACTTATAATGTAACTCCAAGTCAATCACACTTCTGTGAAATCAAACTGTCCACTTTGGTAGCAACACTGATTGACAATCAATTTCACATGCTGTTGTGCAAATGGAGCAGAAAACAGGTGGAAAGGATAAGCAGGTAGCAAGACATCCCCAATAAAGGAGGGGTTCTGCAGGTGGTGATCACAGACCACTTCTCAGTTCCTAGGCTTTCTGGCTGATGATTTGGTCACTTTCGAATGCTGGCGGTGCTGTCACTCTTGTGGTAGCATGAGACGGAGTCTGCAACCCAACACAAGTAGCTCAGGTAGTGCAGCTCATCCAGGATGGCACATCAATGCGAGCTGTGGCAAGAAGGTTTGCTGGGTCTGTCAGCGTAGTGTCCAGAGCATGGAGGCGCTACCAGGAGAAAGGCCAGTACATCAAGAGACTTGGAGGAGACCGTAGGAGGGCAACAACACAGCATCCGCCTTTGTGCAAAGAGGGACAGGAGGAGCACTGCCAGAGCCCTGCAAAATGACCTCCAGCGGGCCACCAATGTGCATGTGGCTGCTTAAACGGTCAGAAACAAACTCCATGAGGTGGTATGAGGGCCCGACGTCCACAGGTGGGGGTTGTGCTTACAGCCCAACGTTGTGCAGGACGTTTGGCATTTGCCAGAGAACACCAAGATTGGCAAATTTGCCACTGATGCCCTGTGTTCTTCACAGATGAAAGCAGGTTCACACTGAGCACATGTGACAGACGTGACAGGTCTGGAGACACCGTGGAGAACGTTCTGCTGCCTGCAACATCCTCCAGCATGACCGATTTGGCAGTGGGTCAGTAATGGTGTGGGGTGGCATTTCTTTAGGGGGCCGCACAGCCCTCCATGTGCTCGCCAGAGGTAGCCTGACTGCCATTAGGTACCGAGATGAGATCCTCAAACCCCTTGTGAGACCATAGGCTGGTGCGGTTGGCCCTGGGTTCCTCCTAATGCAAGACAATGCTCATGTGGCTGGAGTGTGTCAGCAGTTCCTGCAAGACGAAGGCATTGATGCTGTGGACTGGCCCCGCCCGTTCCCCAGACCTGAATCCAATTGAGCACATCTGGGACATCATGTCTCGCTCCATCCACCAAGGCCACGTTGTACCACAGACTATCCAGGAGTTGGGGGATGCTTTAGTCCAGGTGTGGGAGGAGATCCCTCAGGAGACCATCTGGCACCTCATCAGGAGCATGCCCAGGCATTGTAGGGAGGTCATACAGGCACCTGGAGGCCACACACACTACTGAGCCTCATTGTGACTTGTTTTAAGGACATTACATCAAAGTTGGATCAGCCTGTCGTGGTTTTTTCCACTTTAATTTTGAGTGTAACTCCAAATCCAGACCTCCATGGGTTGCTAAATTTGATTTCCATTGATCATTTCCATGTGATTTTGTTGTCAACACATTCAACTATGTAATGAACAAAGTATTTAATGAGAATATTTCATTCATTCAGATCTAGGATGTCTTATTTTTGTGTTCCCTTTATTTTTTTGAGCAGTGTATTTCTATTAGGTATAATAAAGGGCAATCTAAATAAAATAAAAAAACACACAATATATTACATTTCATATCCTGACAGTGGCCAGAAGTGTTTTCGCACAACAGTGGAAACAGAAAATAATGATTTAAAAAGTGCTTGAATGTGCAGAAATGGACAAATTAACAATGGAGTTAAAAGATGAGGAGGAAACAGAGTATTATAAGATTTGGGACATATGGTATGAGTGGTATTCAGCCAGTTCACAACGGATCGTGTGAACCGGTAGCAAAGATTTAGTGTGGGGTCACCGAATGGGTAGTAAGTTCTGGCTGGCCATGCCCCCGACCCAGTTGTCCTCCGGATGCTCTCTCACTCCGCCTGCCTTGACATTCGCCCCTTAAGGTTTTTTTCTTTTTTTTCCCTCCCGACAATCAATGGCTCAGCCTCCCTCCTCCATTTTTTGTGTTCCTGAGCCTCTGGGGAGCCTTATGGGAGCAAAAACACTTTCCCAAAGGCTCTTCTGAGGCCCAGAAGGCCCAAAAAACGGGTTGGGGGATGGCTGCAAAACAGCAAAAAAAAAAAAAAAAAAAAAGCCATGCCCACCCAGTCACATGGCCACAGCCACCAAGCCATGCCCAAAGAACCAGTAGTAAAAAGTTTTGAATCCCACCACAGGTATGAGTAGTTAGAGGAAAAAAGTAAAGAATGTGTATAAAATTACTTAAGAGTTGCAGGAAATGTATATATAAGGAATTATAAAAAGGTAAATATAATAAAACAAATAGTAGAGAAATATACTAGGAATTGAAAATGAAAATATTACTATGTAAATAAAAAAGAAGCTGATGTACTGTCAAAAATGGAAATGTGGTGAAAATGTTTCAAAAATGTGCAATAAAGATTAAAAACAATAGATAAGGAATTCTTTTTTTTTTTCTTTTCTTCAGCGCTTTACAGTAAAAAAAAATGTAAAATTTGCTTTTATTCATTTTTAATGGAAGCTGAGAGTTCAAAGCAAAAATCCCCTTCCAGGCACATTTCACACTGGGCCGATTTTACTCTTCAGCAAATAGAAGCCAATATATACAGGAAGTCCTCAACTTACAACCGCAATGGAGCCCAAATTTTATGTGGTCAAGTGAGTTTTGCCCTCTTTTTTACGACTTTTCTCACTGCATTCGTTAAGCGAATCATCGCAGTTCGCAAGTTAGTAACACCGTTTGTGAAGGTGAATCCGGTTTTCCTCACTGATTTTGCTTGTCAGGAAGGTCACCAAATGGGGAATTACGTGATTCCAGGGACACTGAGACCGTCATAAATGTGAACCACTCATCAGGCCTCTAAATTTTGATCCATGTGACCATGTGTCATGCCCCTGGTGGAGTCTTGACTCAGAAGGAGAGGAAGAACAGCCGACAGGGAGTTGGGAGTGTGGCTCCAGAGCTTGTGGAGGAAGCTGGGGAAGGGCAGAGGCCGGCTGGGCAGTCAGAAGAGGACCCAGGCCCATCCCCTCTCCGTCCTAGGGCACACAGGGAGGAGAGGGTAAGGGAGAGAGAAGAGAGGGCCTTTGATCTGTCTTTTAAAATTACTGGCTGAATATAAAGGCAGACAGGCAAACTCTACAAAGGCTTCCATACAAAGTTTCTTCATTGGGTCACAAGGCATCCTCAAGGTATAACTCACAGTTATGTCGAGATTCATCTAATGTCCAAATCTTAGCATAGTTGACTTCATAGTGTAAAATTACAGTGATCTTCATCCCATAATGATGGAGCAAAGAGTGAGACACCAGCACGGTACTGGGGTCCAAGCAACAGTAAAAAAAACTCCCCCAACCCAACCAAGGGTCAGTTCAGTGACCAAACAGGATTACAGATGTGACCACATGACATGAACTATATTTCCCATGATGCATTAACTACATTTCCCATGAGGCATTCCCTTAAGGGGACAGCTCCCAATTCCTAACTAACTATATACTGTCTGGACAGCACAACCTTGATCCTCTTCATGGGTTGCAGGTGTGACAACTGAGTAAGAGTTTGGACCTGCATACTGGCAAACACTGGAAACAAAGCATGTACATATCTCTAGTTTATAGTTCCTCTCTGAATTTGGTGTCCTTCCCAGTGTGTGTTATCTATGGACATCCTCCAGTCCTTTATCTTGCCTGGTTTGTGTTGCTTTTTTCCTTCTTCTTGTAGTTGTGTGGGAGGTTTTTTTGTCTTCTTTCAAAGATATTTGGAGCTTGGAAGCAAAGTGAAAGAATAAAAGGGGCTTCATCTGTTTTCTGTGACTGTGTTTGTTTTGTATCTCACCCTGGGTCATCACACCATCCGGCAGCAGTCACAAGTGTGAAAAACGGTCTCAAATCAGTTTTTCCAGTGCCATTGTAACCTTGAATAGTCACTAAATAAGTCAAGGACTACCTGTACAGAGCTCATGAAATTCTTTCAAAAGAGGCTCATACAGGTAGTGCTTGACTTACAACTGTTCACTTAGCAAGTATTCAAAGTTACGACAACACTGAAAAAAGCAACTTACGCCCGTTTTTTCACCCTTACAACTGTTACAGCATCCCGATGGTCACATATGATCAAAATTCAGACACTTGGCAAACTGAATCATATTTATGATGGCTGCAGTGTCCCCTGAGGTTACGTGATCCTCTTTTGCGACCTTCTAACAATCAAAGTCAGTGGGGAAGCCAGATTCACGTAACCACGGGAGTTACTAAAGAACTGATGTGATTCACTTAACAACCGTGGCAAGAAAAGTCATAAAACAGGGTAAAACTCATTTAACAACTGCCTTGCTTAGCAGCCTAAATATTGGGCTCAAAGTTGAGGACTATCTGTATTTATGACAGTCCCAGGGTGATGTGTTTATCATTTGTATCCTTCCCAGCCGGTGTTCCAACGAGCAAAGTCAATGGGGGAAGCCCAATTTGTTTAACCACTGGCAAGATTCACTTAACAACTGCAATGTCTTTCTTAACAATAGAATAGAATATATAGAATAGAATAGAATATAGAATAGAATAGAATATAGAATAGAAAGAATAGAATATAGAATAGAAAAGAATGGAATAGAAAGAAAATAGAATAGAAAATAGAATAGAAAATAGAACAGCATAGCATAGCATAGCATAGCATAGCATAGCATAGCATAGCATAG
>BLBF01000036.1:29907262-29993302 GCA_015471245.1 Laticauda colubrina
CTTCTCTTCTCTTCTCTTCTCTTCTCTTCTCTTCTCTTCTCTTCTCTCCTCTTAACAGATAGATTAACAGAGTTGGAAGGGACCTTGTAGGTCATCTAGACCAAGAAACCCTACACCATTTCTGACAGATGGCAGCCTAGTCTCTTTTTGAAAGCCTCCAGTGATGAAGCTTCCACAATTTTTATTCTATTCTATTCCTAACATAAAATAGAATAACATTCTATTCTTTAACATAGTGGTCGCCAACCAGTGGGCTGGGGACCACTGGTGGTCCACGAGAAAATGTTGGTGGTCTGCAGAGAAATGTCACCCCCAAAACACCCCCTCAAAGCAATTAATCCAGGCTGCATGGGAACACAAGGCTTGCATTGCTTGCATTGCAAACAATACAAGGTAGTGAGGGGAGGAGGGGGGAACTTGCCCCACTCACCCCATGTGCCTCACCTGGTCACTGGGCTGTTCCTTTCTGCTTCTTTCTTCTTCTGTTTTTGACTGCACGCAAGGAAAGCAGCAAAAGTCTTTCTTTCTCTCCCCAAACTCCGCCAGAAATGAGTCTTTGGGACCCTGCAAGGCCTCCTGCTCCAAGAGGCTATGCTGGCATGACTCATTTCTGGCAGAATTCGCGGGGGGGGGGGGGGGGGGGAAGGATTTTGCTGCCTTCTGCTGCTTTCCTTGCAAGAAACCAAAAATCTCCCCCCCCCCCCCCCCCAAAAAAAAAAAAAAAAAAAAAGAACAATTGATCTGTATGAAAACGGGGTGGGGAATTTTTCTGCAGACTTTTTTGGGGATTTTCCCAGGGATTTAAAATTATGAGTTTGGTGGACCCTGAGGTGCAAAGGTTTTAACAGACAAGATTAACAGGGGTTGGAAGGGGCCTTGTAGGTCATCTAGTCCAACCTGCCCCTCCAAGCAGAAGACCCTCCTCCACCATTTCTGACACAGGGCAGTCTCTTCTTGAAAGCTTCCAGTCAGGAAGCTCCCACCAACCCTCCCCGACCCCTTTTAGCCAAAGGATGACCGACATCCCCAAAGCCCTGAGGGATGACCGGGTGTGTGTGTGGAGGGGGGGGGGGAGAAGGTGTCGGTCGGCTGTTCCAACGGTCACGCTCCCCTTTCCTAAACCTCCCTCCCTCCCTCCGCTAACTGGGGGGGAGGGGAGTCGCGCGCGCGCCTCCTTCCCCTGCCGGGGGCGGGGCCAGCCCCTCCGAGGCCGCGCGCGCGCGTCGAGGGGGGTCGCCCCTCCCATTAGAGGGCCCTCCATAAACCCCGCCCACCCTCCTCCTCCTCCTCCCCTCGCCGCCGCGGCCTGCGCGCGCCAGGAGAGGCCGGACTCCCGCGGCTTTTCCTCAGGCGGGACGTCGCGCTAAGGGGAAAAGGCGAAAGAAGCGCGGCGCGGACTCGCCCCTCACGCGGGCGGCGGGTCCCTGCCAGGCCGCGGCGGCCGCCTCGTTCTTCCTCCTCCCCTTTCCCCCCCACCCCTCCTCCTCCTCCTCCTCCTCCGTGAGGGCTCCCCCAGCGGCTTCCGCCCTCGCCTCAGCCCGGCCGGGTGAGAGAAAAGCAGGCAAGGAGAAGGAGAGAGCCGCGGCGGTGGCGGGGCGGAGCGACTAGGCCCGAGCGGTGAAGGCGGCCGAGGCCTGCCCGCCTCCTGGTCAGGGCGGCCGCCCGCCCGCCCGAGCCAGGCAAGATGGCGGCGGTGGAGCTGGAGTGGGTGCCCGAGACGCTCTACAACACCGCCATCTCGGCCGTGGTCGACAGCTACGGCCGGGCTCGACGGAGGGACATCCGCTCCTTGCCGGAAAACATCCAATTCGACGTCTATTACAAGGTGAGGATGAAGGAGGCCCGGGCCTTCCCTCCCCTCCCCTCCCCTCGTCGCCTGTCCGGCTGGGATGATACTCGGATGTCTTATCTATCTGTGTGTGGGAGGTGGAAGGACACATACGCTGGAATTGCACCCCCCCCCCTTTTAGACAAGGGGGGGCGTCTTCTCCCCACGGCCTCTGCAAAGCCCCACTGCCTCTTTTGTGACTCCAATTTTCCCCAAACCATCATCATCCTCACCAGCGCCCCCAGATTTCAAGAGCCCCCCTCTTCTGCTGCCTTAACCCCCCGCACCCCCGGCTCTGCACTCCTTCTGGGGAGAATTGCACCCCCCTCCCATCTCTTTGGTTTACCCCCCCCCCGCTTTTTTGGGAGACCCCCCCCCCCCCCCAAGAATTGGCTTATCCCCTTCCCCTGGTTTGCCCCCTTCCATCTCCTTGGTTCCCCCACCCCGTTTGTTTACACCTTCCCCCCATCAAGAATTAGTTTCACCCTCCCTGGCTTTGCATCCTTTCTGGGAAGAATTGCACCCATCTCCTTGGTTCCCCCCAGCCTGTTTGTTTTCACCCCCCTCCCAATCTGCTTGCTGGTTGCATGGACACCTTTTTTTTTAATTGCATATAGAAATTTGAAAGAGAACACCCCCCTTCCCCCAAATATGAGCCTTATTTATCCTGCACCCAGTTCTGTCAAATCATGCCAGAATTGATTTTCCACCAAGAATCCTTTTTCTTTGAATTCTGTTGTTTTCCCATTCCTGGAAAAAAATGACACTCTTGTAATCTGTGCCTTTGCTTGTCTTTGCACCCTTTTTGCCGGAGGTGGGGAGAAATTGCACCTGGGAGCTACTCCCATCCACATGGTTTGGTTTTTTTTTAAGTCACCTTGGGACCTTTCAGCCTTTGGTGGAATTTTGTTTTTCTGGGCTTCTTTGCAGTGGGATTCCCCCCCCCCCCTTGGAAATACCTCTTGTTCTCTGTTCTGAAAAATGATTTGCACCCATCAGAACAATTGGCTTGGTCCCAGCCCATTGCTGCATGATTATTCCCCTTTACTTTTCAGTTTGCTTCCCAGGGATCTCTCTCTTCTGCCTGTGTCTCATCCAACTATTTCATTATTGCATCTCTTTGGATTTTTTCACTCCATTCCACTCCAAACCTCCTTAAAAGTGAGGAGATTCATTTCAGCCCTGAGCTGCAAATACGGGTAGTCCTCAGTTTACAACAATTCATTTAGGGACTGAAGTTACAACAGCATTGAAAAAATCTTATTTATGACCATTTTTCACCTGACCGTTGCAGCATGCCTATGGTCACATGATCAAACTTCAGATGCTTGGCAAAATTCAGATGCTTATGACAGTTGCAGTTGCCAGGGTCATGTGGTCACCTTCCCAATGGGAAAGCCAGATTTACTTAACAACTGTGTTACTAATTTAACAACTACAGTCATTCACTGTTGCAAGAAAGGTAAAATGGGGCAAACTCACTTAACAAACATCTCACTTTTCAATGGAAATTTTGGGATCAATTGTAAACATAAGTTAAGGATTATGTATATCCTACTTTATTGGCTCTTCAAAAGTTTAGCCCCGCTTTTAAAGATGTCCAGCTCTGATACCCTTCCTCAGTAGGTGACCTCATGATTTTTAAAAAACTTCCTTCAGAAAACTGCTCTTATTTCATTCTTGATGCTTTATTGAAAAATTTGAGATTTATGTCTATGTGATATCTCCCAAATGTCCTGATTTCTCAGGTTTTGTGATTTCTGCCCAACTGATTGCCATTTTTAAGAGTCATTGCTCAACACATCTGGAGGGCACTGGTCCAGGAAAGCCAATTTAGGAGCTGTGCATATGTCATGTAGCATCCGAAAGGCCTAATTTACAACCTTCCTGCCCATCCCAGACATGAAATACTGTAATGTCATTGCCTTGGAATTTGCGTTGTTTTTATGATTTGTATTTTTTTTAGAATGCACTAGGTTTGTAATGTGTTTTTGAATTGTTCTGGTAAGTTTAATCTGTTATAATAAGTTCTCGATTATTTGTTTAGTGACCATTCATAGTTACAATGGCGCTGACCAGTTTTCACATTTGTGACCATTGCAGCACTTGTATGGTCACGTGATCAAAATTCAGATGCTTGGCAGCTGTCGTGTACTTATGATGGTTGTATTATATGGGGTCATGTGATTACAATTGTTACCTTCCCAGCTGGCTTCTGACAAGCAAACTCAATGAAAAAAGCCAGATTCATTTAATGACCGCTTGATTTACTTAACAATTACAGAGATTCTTTTAACTGCTGCAAACATGTAAAATAAGTCAAAAGTCAATTAACTGCCTTGTTTAATAATGGATATTTTGGATACAATTGTGATGGGAAGTAGAGAACTACCGATAAAGAAGGATTGTTTTTTTAAAAAAATTTTGGTTTTTGAAGTATGTCCACAGATTGGACCTCATCAGGGTGCTGAGATTGGTAGCATTAATTGGAAACAGCCCTTTTATTAAGATGTGCTTTGTTGGTTTTTTTGTGCCCCATAAAAATGACCATTTGATTGTTTACTGTAGTCCTTGCTTTTTGTGTTTTGTGAATATTTTCAGGGAGGGATCCACAGGAAGCCTCCAAACAAGTTAGACAATAATCCTTGGTGTTTATCTAGACTAGAAATACTGTTATTCAGTGGCTTTGTTTTTCATATTGGTTATGCAGCAAATCACTTCATCTATTTATATAGAATTTTCCTTTGAAACATAATTTGTATTTATTTTCTTGATGGTAATGGAAACCCTGTTTACTTTCTGTCCATTTTGAGACAGTGTCGAGACAATATGTGGCTTTTATATTTAAAAAAATAAGAATAAACTGCCACCTTTCAGTTATTTTCATACACTGGAGTGTATGCTTGCATGTTATATCTATCTTAATTTTTCTTCCAAGAAAGAAATCTCCCATCCTTTTCACCTAGGAGTAAATCTTTAAGGGGTTCCATGAATTATTTCCAAGTGCAGGATATATCATATGGACAGTAGAATGTTGTTGTTATTATTGTTGTTATTGTTAAGCTAGAACTTCTGGTTGAGAGAAGGTTGGGTTTCTGATTCACTCTTCTCTTCCCTCTACCTGACAATATTGTAAAATACGTTACAGATAGTCCTCGAGTTACAACCACAAAATCACTTTTTCCAGTGCCCTTGTAACTTTGAATGGTCACTGAATGAATTCTTGTAAGTCAAGGATTATCTTAATATGTTTTCCATAATAGGCATTTTTCTCATCTGAAATATCTGTCCTAGGAATTAAAGTGCTCACATTATGGGAACTCAGTTCCATTATTCAGAAATGGAAGGATGAACTTTAGCTAAATCTGTCTAAGGTGAAGAAAAATGTAAATTTCCTGTATGCAAACAGATGCTGAATCTGATTCCCACCTGGTCCCCCCCTTACATTGTCCCTGAATTAAAATTTGAACATCATGTGAGAAAAACATTCTTGGAGGGTTGTCATAAAAAATAAACATGTCTGCTTTAAAGTTAAATTTTTGCCTAGCCCTTCTCACTTTTTTGTTTTGACCGTTTGCCTCTGTTAAAAGGTAATGCCAAATGTCTCCTCTGCCTTAAAAAAAATGTTTTGCATTCTTGCTACTTATCACAGCATACTACTTAGCTTATTAGTAAGGGAAAACAAGTCCTCCAGCTTTGGTATGTTTTCATGGGAGTTGTGAATTGCTGAATAAGCAATTTGTTTTGTGCCTTGTGACATGCCATAGTCCTGTTTTTGTATGGTGATCAGGGGAGGGGGCCTATGGGCAGACCACAAAGAGATCTGAACCCTGGCAAAGAATTTACTGGAGGAGCCTTCTGTTCCGCAGATCAGGTATAAGATGAATATTTCTCAGTGTTTTTTTTCCCCCACTTGAAATAATTCTCACGAATGCAGGCAATATGTGTGTCCCAGGATAATGTTGCAGGATCCAATCTGGGTCAGTCACTGGGACCACAGGGACTCTTCCAAGCTTTCGGACTTGTGCTAGAGCCCATCTTCAGGAACTTCTCTCTAGAAGAGTGTGTGCTTTGGGCTGCTCTGTGAGTCATGTTTATGTGGTGCCTTCCTATAATAAGCCAATAGGAAGGCAGCACATAAGCACAACTCACAGAACAGCCCAAGACACATACTTCAATAGAGAGAAATCCCCTGAGGATGGGCTCTAGCACGAGCCCAAAAACTTGGAAGAGTAAATCTCAGGTCCCAGTAACTGACCCAAATTTGATCTTGCATTAAATAGTTCTGCTTCTGGGATGTTTAAATGTGGGATAAATAGTTTTTTTAAAAAGATAGCCAGTAAGAAGTATAAATTATATTTATTCTGAGACAGAGGAATAGTCTATGTAGCATAGCCATAGACAATACAGATTAATGCTAACAATTTGCTTCATCTTTTGGACTAGTTGGAAATGTAATTTGATTATAAGTGTCAATGAATCTGATGAGTCTAGTGCATCATTCAAAATGGCAGAAGGCACTCAGTTCCTTCACGCTTAGCCAACATGGCCTTCAGTCCAGGAAGGATGGGGGTTTCGTTCAAATCATCTCGATGTACCAGTTCACAAAATTCTGTACCAGTTCACAAAAGCTTATGACATTAATGCTTTCTGGTGGGGCTTTCAGTCAGTGTCGACTTGTGGCTGCTGCTTGGACTAGTCCCCGCACTTTTCTTGGAAGGATTTTCAGAAGTGTTTTATTCTTGTCTTCTGTGGACTAAGAGGGGGTTAGGGTCTAAGGTGGGACTAAAACTCAAAGTCACCCTGGTGCTTTAGCCACTACACCAAGCTGGCTTTTGGTTTTTAACTGCAGGGTAGTCCTTGACTTAACCATTTATTTAGTGTTCAAAGTAATGGCAGCATTGTAAAAAGTGATTTTATGACTGTTTTTCCGCACACAGCTACAACCGTTGCTGATCCCCATTGTCCCATGATGAAAATTCAGACACTTGGCAACTGTCTCACATTTATGACAGTTGCAGTGTTCTGGGGTCATGTGATCATCTTTTGTGACCTTTGAACAAGCAAAGTCAATGAAGAAGTTAGAGTCACTTAACAACTGTGTTACTAGCTTAACAATTGCAGTGATTCACTTAACAAGAAAGGTCATAAAATGGGGCAAACTCAATAACTGTCTTGCTTAGGAACTGAAATTTTGGACTCAATTTTGGTTGTAAGTTGAAAACTACTTGAATTTTAGTTGGGTCATGCAACACATTGGACCAAAATGTGTTCTGCAAATCTAACTGATTAAATTAAATCAATCATGGATCAGTTTAACTATTTCGCTCATCATCTAGGATTGCAGTGATATTGGTCCAGGATTGTGAGAGATAACTTTAAATTACTATTCGGTAGGAAGCTCATTTGCTGATTCCTTTATATGTTATTTATTTCATTTCAGAGTTAAATTTCAGTATAGTGGAAAGAGGTGGCACAGAGAGAAATACCCATGGATGCTGCTTCTTGTGCAATAAGATATAAACCATGGTTTACAAAACAATGATTGGCAATGCAATATGCAAGACAAAAGCCAAACAACTTGTATAAAATCTTTAAAACGCATTATGTGAATCAAGCCTTTGTCTGACCCAGCATTTGTATCCTGAGATTCACTGAACTTATTCTAGAGCCAACTAAATAGAATTGTGTTATCTTTGTTTTTCCAAGAAGGAGAAGGGGAAAAAAATCATTCAACAAAATGTGACTAAGAAGTTGTGAAATAATGTTTGGAAAATCTGACAGGGTGATAGTGCTGCTCAGGCATTATTTGCAAAAAAAAAAAAAGCTATATTAGGAAAAATAAGAAAAAGAAAAAACAACCTCAGGCTATGTCTTCTTCTCAAAAGAATAACATGGAAGTGTTATTAAAATCTTAATCCTGTGGTGGAGCCTGTGGGTTCCTCCTTGGGACAGAGCATGAAGGAGCATCATGGAGTTGCTATGCTGTGTAAAATAAATATTGTGTGTTTAAGCAGCAGCTTGTATTTATTTACTTTTTCTCCCAAACCGAATAGAGTACATCATCCAGTTTTTGAGCAACGTTGTCTTTCATCAAAACGTTGCTCTGATCCAAATCTGTCACAAACTCAGTGCTATTACCCTATCTTATCTACTGTGGTGGTAAAACAGTACAGCATTGGAAAAATACAATGTAAGATGGCCTGTTGCTTATATGGAAGGGCTAATGCCTGTCATTTAGTTTTTTTTTCAATTTGAAGAATTCTACTATATCTGGGAGTTGCATGTGGATAAGATGTGTGTATTTGATTTTTTTAAATATTGTTTTATCCCACCAGTATTTTTTTTAATCATTGGTTATTGAAATCATGGCTTGGTTCATCCAACATGCTGAACCAGGGAGCAAGCGACAATATGGTTTAATACAATGTTTAAATCTGGCCTAGGTCCTGCCTTCAAAACATGCTTGTTGTTAATCCTTTGATTTGCAATGTCTGGAAGTTGAGTCATGGCAATTGGATTTCTTTTCTTCTTTGGTTTGAAACATTTTGCCTGTTTATCCAAGTAGCTTCTTCATAACTTTGCTTCCTTCCATCTTTGGCCTACAGTTCCTCCTTTCCTGTGGCAGTTTTGGATCCTGGCATGCAGAGTTCTACACCCAATAATATTCTTTATCTCGGTTAGATTGCAGCACTAATCCAACATCATTCTGAGAGAGGTTACACATAGGCTGATGTTTTGAAGGGCAAGATCTAACAGGAAGAAGCCTTAAAGTCACAACTTGGATTTTAACCTAGAAAGAAATGATGTATTGTGAACAAACAATTATTTTCAGAAATTAAGAAATGGAATACGAGATATAAGAAACTTCAAAATATATAATGTATGGCTTTCTAGAGTGTTGTAGGAGCTCTATTAGGCCCTGAAACCGCATCCAGTTATCTGGTGACAGGATGGCTCTTAGGTGTGGTCCAAAGCACCGCTTGATCAGCTTCTGTTTCTGATAAAATTCCAAGTGTTGATCTGTGTATCTGTTTTATTTTGATGACATAATTATTCCTGGTACACTGACCTTTGCTTGGATAACTCAGAAGACACATAGCCAACTCTTTTGGAGGCAAGGCCTCGCTAAAACATGACAGGCATTTGGGAAGAATTTAAAAAATTACTTAAGCCATGCTGATTCAAAGAAGTGTAGTCAGCTGGTTCTTAACTTTTATAAATCTACACTAACTAGTTGATTACCTTTTCAGAACTTAGAAATTTAATTTAGCCAACTTAGATACTTTCCACCCTTAAAATACTATGGTTATATAAGATTGGATTCCATGCTAAGCCTTCAGCCTTGTTTGCTCTTGGTTTGGCATAATGGTGTTAATGCAGTTAATCTAGCCACTGTGATAGAATCTATGGGTGGTGACTCAATGCAGAGATATAACAGCATTGGGAACCATCACAGAAAAAATGCTACCCTGAACCACCATGCTGCAGAACTGATCTGTCATTAGAACAGAGGCTGGTATCTACCTTCCTTCAAAAGTTGGGAGAGCTTCATTGCTGGAAACTTTCAAGAAGAGACTGGACTACCATCTGTCAGAAATGATGTAGGCCTGCTTGGTGGGCGGGGTTGGACTAGATGACATACAAGGTCCCTTCTAACTCTGTTATTGTGTTATCTTCAAACTTTGAGCACAGAGTAGGTAATTTCAAATATTGCTTTCTTCTCCATGCTGCATCGAGAGCCCAGGATGGGTTGACTCCTTCCTATGATGTCATAGCTGAGTCTGCACTAAGATATAAAAGCCAGCCCCCGGGAGAGACCCCAGCTTTTGACTCAGTTTTCAGTCAGTAGCTGTGTCTCTGAAAGCGTTCTTTTAGATAGCAACCACCAGCGATCTTCAGTACTTTTTTCCCTCTCTTCAAGCAGCTTCCAGGAATCCGGGCAGCTGCTCTTCCAGGAGAGCAAGATTCATTCTCTCTCTCTCTCTCTCTCCCTCCCCCTTGGAGCTATTGTAAACACGATCAGCAAACTGATAAGAGCTCCAGCCAGCTGATCGTGTAGCTGGTTGCTGTGTTTTTCCCTTGCTGACTTTGCTCTGGGCTCTGTATAGCCTAAGGAGCGATTCTTCAATCTTGGAGCCTGCTTTCCTGTAGTCAGCAGCCATCTTGGATTCAAGCCTTCCACCACGAGGTGAGTGGCCATTTGGTAAGCCCGAGGGCCATTTATACCCTAAGGGGCTTAATAGAAAAATTTCTAAACAGCTTCTTTCCAACGCATGAGCCTTTATTTTACAAATGGAGCAAGACAAGGCTCAGGCAGAGCTTTCCCCCCCAGTGGAACAGTCTCTTAAGCCCAATAGGAGAAAAAGATGTAGGCAACGCACCCAATCAGTCCAGAGGGAGGTGGCTGCTAAAATCAAAGCTAAGGCTCCAGCCCCTAAGAAGGCAACTCAGGCTGAATTGAGGGCAGAGAAGCACAGACATGCAGCTCTAGAGAGGCAGTTCAACAGAACTGTTCAACAGAAGGGAGCGCAACTACAGCATGTTTCAGGTGATACTTGTGGGCTCCAACCAAGCCCTCCCAGGGTAGGAGAAGTTATCTATGAACCTTTCCATCCTCCATCCTGGTCTCCTGAGGCTCTTGCTGTTCAGTCAGATCCTCAGGATTTAAGCAGATCTTGGCCTTATTTCCAACAGTATAGCATGTGCATAGCATAGGAGCCCTATGCTCCTCCCCCTCCCTCCAAGCCTCGAACCTCAATCTATGCCTGAAGCCACCTTCATTCCCACAGCAGCGGGCCTTTTGCCTCTACCTTTGAGCATAGACCAAGGGATATCCAAGATGTAGTCTCATCAGCCATTAGGCAGGGATTGGCTGAAGGTTTCAGGCAAATTCTTCAACCTCTGGAAAGGGGTCTTCTCCCTTCTCACTCTATAAGTTCCTTGCCTCATCATCCTGATTTACACAGGCCTCAGGACCTCAGGGTCCATTTTTCTCTATCAGAATGGGAGGAGGTTGATGAGGAAGGAAGGCCTTCACCATCTGAACACAGTTAGTCTTCTCATTCAGAGTGTGAAGAGGGTGAGATTTTTGACCAAAATCTTTCAGAGGAAGAGGATTCTCGCCCAGAGCAGACATCCTCTGCATTGGTCTTCAAACCTACTCTCTTCAGACCATTACTCAGCAGGGTCTTGGTCGCTGCCAAGCTGTCGCCAGAGGAAGTGGCTCCTGAGCCACAAGGAAATCCCTCTAGCCAAGGGGATTTGCTCTTCTCCAAGCCTGTACTGCATGCAGTCATTTTGCCTTCTCCCATTTTGTTCCTGGACATGGTCAAGGAACAGTGCGCTTCTCCTTTGGCAGGTCCTTGCCCATCTTCTCTAGATAAGCATTTCTACAATGTCAGCGCAGCTCTGGACAATGCCCTGGCAGTGACGTCTGTTGACATTCCGGTTCTGGCCTCGTTCTCATCTTCTGGCACTCCCATGGAGCCAGAAGATATCCTGAAACCAGATGATAAATGTTCCGAACAGACCCTCAAGCGCAATCACCAGGCTGCTGCTTGGGCTGTTTGGGCTTCAGCAGCAGCATCCTTCTTCACCAAGGCATCCATATGGTGGCTGCGCCAACTCCAGAATAGATTGCTTGCTTCTGACCTTTGGTCTCACCAAGACCTTAATAAGATTATTGCAGCGGCGGAATTCACTGCGGATGCCACTCTCAATTCCGCCAAATTTGCATCCAAGGCCATGGCATCTTCTGTAGCAGCAAGAAGACCTTTATGGCTCTGAAATTGGCAGGCGGAGTCATGCCGAAAATGGAAGCTGGCTTCAGTTCCATTCGCAGGCGATAAGCTTTTTGGTGATGCTCTGGAACCTTTATCTCATCAAAACCAGAGATAAACATAAAATTCTCTTTTCCTCTGGGAAGAAAGCCGACTATCACCCTGCTCCTTATTGCCCTCCTGCCTTCCCAACGGAGACCTCATCTCGCTTCCCCCACTCTCACAGGCCATACTCCCAACGCCAAGACCAATGGGCGGAAACATCTGGTAAGCAACAACCTTCTACTGGTAAATGGCCCTTTCAGGGGGGAGGGGGTCGTTCCTTCCGTTGCTCTGAGTAATCCCTCGTTCTCCCCACCCATCGGAGGTCGCCTAGCCTTCTTTGCCTCCAAATGGGAGGAGTCAATGATGGATGCCTGGGTGCTCAGCACTATTAGGTCAGGGTTACAATTGGACTTCCTAACCCTACCCCCCTCCCAATTTTTTGATCTTTCCTGTGTCTCGGGACATTTCCAGGCAAGACCTCATGAATCAGCCCATTCAGCACCTTCTTGAAATCAGGGCTATTCAATCTGTTCCCCCGTCTCAACGGGGACGTGGGCTTTTCTCTCACCTTTTCATCGTTCACAAAGCCTCAGGAGGGTGGCAAGCCATACTTGATCTAAAATTTCTCAACCAATTTGTAAAGTAAAGGCAATTTAAAATGCAGACTCTGCATTCTATTTTAGAGAGCGTTCGGGAGAGCGACCTCCTGTCTTCCATTGATCTCACTGAGGCTTACCTCCACATCCCAATTTGGCCTCATCATCGCCAGTTTCTCCATTTCTGTTATCAGAATACCCATTACCAGTATTGAGCACTTCCCTTCGTCCTCTCATCGGCTCCAAGGGTCTTCACAAAGGTTCTGGCAGCTTTGGTGGCGTCTCTGCGTTCTATTCCAGTGAGGATCCAATGCTACTTGGACAACATTTTGATTCTTTCCTCTTCCATCCTTGCAACCTATCGGGATCTGCAAATTACTCTGTCATGTCTCCAGAGCCACGGATTTTCCATCAACACCAAAAAGAGCCAGCTCTCTCCTACAACCAAATTGGAACATTTGGGAGCAGTCATTGATACCATGTCATGCGAGGTCTTTCTGTCCCCAGATCGAGGAAAGAGCCTTGCAGAGATCATCAGCCAGATCCAGCAACATCAAATTATCCCCCTGTCACTGCTGTCCAAACTTCTGGGGGAGATGGTTTCCTGTATTGGCATCATCCCGTGGGCTCAGCTCCACTCCTGAGCCCTCCAGTGGTTCCTGCTTCCCTACCAACGAGCAGGAACCAGCCATCAAGGTCTCACTCCCGCCACTCATCCATCAAGGTCTCACTCCCACCACAAATCTGGAGATCTCTCAATTGGTGGCATTCCCCATCTATCTGGAGGGGACTCCTGTTCAGGGACCCAGACAGGCTAGTGAAAACCACCAATGTCAGCCTCCTGGGTTGAGGTTCCCATATGCAGGGTCAGGTAGCTCAGGGCTTTTGGTCCTGATCCGAACAGACCCTTCCAATAAATTGGCTAGAGCTCAGAGCCATTTTTCTGGCTCTCAAGCATTTCAGGCAATCAATGACCGGCTCTCATGTTCTAGTCTTTACGGACAACATGGCCGCAAAGGTCCATGTCAACCAGCAAGGGGGGACGAGGTCCAAAGCCCTCAAGAGAGAGGCTCTACGGTTGGGGTTATAGGCAGAGAAACACCTGTTATTGATCTCGGCGGACCACATCTCTGGGGTCGACAACTCCCAGGTTGACTGGCTCAGCAGGAGCCTCATCAACCAGCCAGAATGATCTATTCCTCCGTCTCTATTCAGGGATCTTTCCCTCAGATTCAGAACATTGGAGTTGGATCTTTTCTCCACTCCTCAAAACACCCAAGTCACCAGATTCTTCACCAGGTTTCCTTGCCAGAGAGCAGAGGAGACCAATGCTGTTTGGTGCAGATGGCCCAAGGGTCTCCTCTATGCCTTTCCCCCGCTTCCCATCATTCCAGCAGTAAGTCAGAAGATATTGGAGGAACGTGCGGAGCTCCTCCTGGCACCCTATTGGCCAAGGAGGCCCTGGTTTGCGGACCTGGTCAACCTATCGGTGGCTTCTCCTTGGAGGATCCCTGCCCATCTAATCTTCCTTCACCAGGGGGCCCTGCTCCACCCAGAGCCCCAGTGGTTCAAGCTGACCTTGTGGCACTTAAGTGGCAGCGGCTAGAGGAGGCTGATCTTCCAAAAAGGGTCATCCTCACTATCCTGGCTTCTTGCAAACCTTCTACAAGGCGCATCTATGATGCCACCTGGAAGGCTTTTTCCCGATGGTGCCTCAGTGAGGGTCTTTCTCCTGCTTCAAGCCCAATTGGCAGAAGTTCTTAGCTTCCTTCAGCATGGGCTGGAGAAAGCCTTGACCCCTAACACCTTTCGCAGGTAGGTTGCAGTCCTCTCCTCAGTCCTTTGATGGGGTTTGCCTAAATATTATGGTCTTTGAGATGTAACTTTATATGTGATATAAAAATCACTTAGCTCCATGTTGTAAAAAAATGCTGTCTTTTTGGGGGGGAAAAGTGCAAGATCAGAAATATGTTTTCTTGTTGCCAATGTTTAGTATTTTTCTTGTTCTTAATACCAATGAAAATACAGTGATTTTGTTGTTTGTTTGTTTTTATTTTTTCCCATATCCCAGTTGTTTCTTCACAGATTATTTGCAAGGATTTTTACTGAACACAACAGCAAATGTACAGATAACAGATAATGAACAGAGTTGGAAGGGATCTTGTAGGTCATCTAGTCCAACACCCCACCCAAGTGGGAGACCCTACACCATTTCTGACAAATGGCAGTCCAATCTCTTCTTGAAAGGCTCAAGCAATGAAGCTCCCACAACTTCCAAAGGCAACTTCTGTTCCATTGGTTGATTGTTCTCACTATCAGAAAGTTTCTCCTTGTTTCCAGGTTGAATTTCTCCTTGTTCAGTTTTCACCCATTATTCCTTGTCTAGCCTTCAGGTGCTTTAGAAAATAGCTTGACCCCTTCCTCTCTGTGACAGCCCCTCAAATATCGGAAGACTGCTATCTCCCCTGGTCCTTCTCTTCCCTAGACTAGCCCAGTTCCTGTAACCATTCTTTATATGTTTTAGCCTCCAATCCCCTAATCATCCTGGTTGACTGCCAGCTGCCTGCAATTTGGCAGTTCAAATCTCACCAGGCTCAAGGTTGACCCAGCTGTCCAATGTCAGTAAAATGAGGACCCAAATCCTGGGGGGGCAATATGCTGCCTCTGTAAACCATTTAGAGAGGGCTGTAAAACATTGTAAAGCGGTATATAAGTCCAGTAGTATCAGATGAGAAATTGAATGATCCGTTCTAAAGAATATTTAACTCTGCCGATCCTTAGCCCAGGAATCAACTAGCTTTTATCTTCCTGTTCAATAAATATGCTCTATTAAGTAGATCATTGTTTCTCTTCCAAGCCATTTCCTGGGTATTTTTAAATATGAAAATCTTTCACATTCACATTCTTTCCCATTTTTAGATTTGCTTCCTTCTTTGTCTGATCACACTTCAGTCAGGAGGTTTTTGTAAGGGGCTTCCAACCTGCACCCTCTGGTGGTTCACAGGTATCCTTCCTGGGACCTTCATTTGGTCCTTAATGCCCTTACAAAGCCCCCCTTTGAACCCCTTAGAACAGTGTCTTTCCGTTACCTGACTCTGAAGGTAGTGTTCCTTGTTGCCATCACTTCTGCCAGGAGGGTTTCCGAGCTTGCTGCTCTTTCCATCAGACAGAACCTTTGTTCTTTTCACGATGATAGGGTTGTTCTTCATCTGGATCCCTCATCCGAAGGTTAACACCTGGTTTCACAGGTCCCAGGACATTGTTTTGTCTGACTTCTGTCCTCTCCCGCACCATGACTTAAGGCCCGGTCCCACTGGCTGACGGACGCAAAACGTATGCATAAAGGACACAGCAGACGAGCAAAATTTCGGGGGTGGCTCCATCCTCCATCCGGGGGTGGCTGTCATCCGCTCCAAAAAGTGGCGAAAATTTGCATAAACAGAACGGAAAAGAACAGAAAAGAACGGATGTGGGTAGTATGTAGTGGGGATGTTAAATGGATGTTCATAGGAAGCCTAGCAGATGGAAGCAGATGATATCTTCGAAGGGGTTCCAGGGGAGAATTTCAAAGCGGACGCATAGGGGAAGGGGCGGATGTATAGCAGATGAAGCGGATGCATCACGAACACCTATAGGAAACAAAGGGGATGCCGCACGGATGTATATCGGATGCAAAGCGTTCACTGCATGCGGGGAGTATGAATTGCGTCAGCTCCGTGGATATAAAAGGATGCAGCACGCACGTAGTCAGCATACGGGGGAAAGACGTGCTACCACATACATCTTGCAGGAACACCATGGTTCATCAGTCAGGCAAGAAGAGGAAGCCCGTGCCTACTTGTTCAAGCCCTGGCAAGGTGAAGAAGGCCAGAACCAGCATCCCACCCCCCTGGTACTGACTCTGAAGCTGCTGTTGCTGCTGCTGTGGTGGACAGCCCCAAGGCCCTCAAAGCCATGCTGCTGAAGGCCCTGCTGCTCAAGCCCCTGAAGGCCCTGCTCAAGCCCCTGCCAGAAGGAGGAAGAGGCAAGGGAAGGAGAAGGGAGAGAGGAAACAGTACACCGTTTCCAAGGAGCATGAGGATGAGGTGCTGGAATGGCTGAGAGAGAATGAGTACCTCTGGAGAAAGGGCCACAGACTGTATCGGGACACCAAGAAGAAGCAGGCAGCTTGGAGAGACAAGGCAGAGAGCCTGGGGTACACTGCAGAAGTACTCCTTGGATGGTGGAAGTACATGCACACCTGGTATGGCAAGCTACACCTCAAGAAATCCGGGCAGGCCGCTGTCAAGCTCACTGACCGGGAGATGTACGTTATGGTGAAGTGCAGTTTCCTGGAGGGTGAGATCCACCACCGAGGAGCAGCCCCTCTGAGACCCCTCGCCCACAGACAACCAGTTCTCTTCCAGCCAGGAGCCAGCTACCCTGTCCAGGCAGGTGTCTTCAGAGGGCCCCACAGCAGACACCCCCGCCCCCGACAGCTGCACTCCCCATGCCGGCAGACTTGGAGGATCCTGTGGAGGATAACGCCCTTCTGTCAAAAATGGAGGAAGAAACAGCAGCCACCAGAGGCCAACCCGCCCCCACCCCCAGCTCCAGAGGATGCAGGCAGAGAGGCAGACTGGAGGGCCAGGACCACAGTGTGCTGTTGGAGATCAGGGACACAATGAAGACCAGCACAGAACTTCTCTCTCAGCTGGTCCACTTGGACAGAGCATCCTCGGGCCGGAACACCTTCATCACCTACGTGAGCCAGACCCTGAGAGACCTGCCCGAGGCCCAGTACCAGGTGATGAAACAGAAGATCACAGCACTTCTGCACAACCCTCAAGGCCCAGCTGAAGCTGCTCCTACCCAGTCCAGGTCTGCTACTCCACCCCAGGCGATGTCAAAGTCCTTCCACGGCTTTCAACAGCCCCTCACCTACCAAGGCTACGACTACCAGGACTTCTCACAGCAGAAGCAGAACTTCCCAGTCCAGGCCCAGGTTCATCACACGCCACAGACGCCAGTCCTCACCCAGCTGCAGACCAGACAGGCCCACTACACTCCTTCCTCTACCCCACAGCCAAGCCCATCAACAGACAATCTGTCATCAGTATTGGGCCTGACATCTCAAGTCCTTGATGATGGGCCTCTCAACCTCATGGGACTGAGTCAGCTCTCGGATAGCTTCCTGAACACACCACCACCTGTTGTACCCTCGGAGCCAAGCACCCCAATGGTGTCTCAGACCAGCACTCAAGCCACAGCCACCTTCACAATCCCTGCCCGCTTAACAGCTGAGACCATGGACATGACTCAGAGTGACTGAGAATAGTGTCAGAGACTGAGTTGTTTACTTGTTAAGTTTATCTTTGCTTAAGACACTTTACTTGGTTCATTTTGCTTATTTAATACAGTCATAAAGTTTACCTAAGAAAGTTTATCTTTGCTTAAGACACTTAAGACAGTTTACTTGGTTCATTTTGCTTATTTAATAAAGTCATAAAGTTTACCTAAGAAAGTTAATAAAGGTTATCTTTGCTTAAGACACTTAGTTTACTTGGTTCATTTTGTTTACTTCATAAAGTGTTGGTGAAAACTTTGAAAAAATGGTTAAGCCTTTGCATGCTTGTGGGATAGATAAGGATAGTTGTGGGATAGATAAACCTCCAGTGTAAGCATAGTTGGGACTGTTTGGTCCACCATCCCAGCTGCCACACATATGGACCTTTATTATCAATAACAATTTATTCATTGATCAACACATTTTAAAATAAACAAAGATCTTTATTAATGCCCTATTCATTGTAGGACCACTCAACATACACAGCACAATCTCATCAGTGTTATGCGACAGCCTCAAGGAAGCATCCATTAATCATCTATCATCCTGTCTTGCCACTCCACTGCTCCAGCTGGGGAGTGCACCAGTGTCTCAGTAGTGCCTCCGTTCACCAGGCTCCATGTCCCCATTCCCTTGTTGACGGTCGACAAGTCTGTTCTGCAATACTGGGTAGCGGGTGCGCATGAGATTGTGCAGGATGCAGCAAGCTTCCACGATGCTCCACCACCCGTCTTGCCCTGGACAGCCTGTAGTTGAAGATCCTCTCTTCACGGGTGAGGTATCTTGAACTGTACGGCTTCATGAGGTAGGTTCTGAGGGAGAAGGCGTCATCACCCACAATGAAGTAGGGCACATCTTGTGTGTCATTGGGTAGGGGGTCTGGACCTGGAAAACCCATGATGAGGTTGCGTTCCAGCCCATCCTTGAGGTCACTTGCGTTGTATACCTGGGCATCTGAAGCTGACCCGTTGCCTGAAGCATCAATGTAGATGAACTTGTAGTCAGCATCAACCATGGCAAAGAGGAAGATACTGAAG
This sequence comes from Laticauda colubrina, assembly GCA_015471245.1. NCBI lineage: Eukaryota > Metazoa > Chordata > Lepidosauria > Squamata > Elapidae > Laticauda > Laticauda colubrina. The sequence continues at coordinate 29,925,877 of BLBF01000036.1, forward strand.
AAGCCCTTGTAGTTGTAATAAGTGGACCCTGAGTTGGCTGGAGCTTTGCAGGCCACGTGCTTCCCATCTATGGCTCCAACGGTGTGGGGAAAGTTCCACCTCTGATACCACTTTTCTGCAACTTTCCTCCAGCCTTGTTCAGTGGTGGGGCACCTGAGGAGCTCCTCCATGTATTCATCAATGATGGCCTGTACTACTTCTCTGACCACTTTGCTGATGCTGTTGTGTGGCACCCTCCACGCATACTGCATGTTTCTGTATGTAGTTCCAGAGGCCAGGTGGCGCAGAGTCAGTGCCACCTTCAGTCCAGGGTCCAGGTTGGGACGGAAGTTGGTGCTAGGCTTGGTCAACCTGGGTCTCATATGCTCTACAGTTTCATCAAACATGGCTGGTGGCATCCTCATGAAGTGATGGAATGCATGAGGGTCTTCATTCCTCAGCTCCACCATCAACTGGTCATACAGTCCAAACTCCATTCTTCTCACGATCCATCCTCGGATCCACACAGCTCTTGGACATCTCCTTCTCCTTCTGTGTAAAACTTGAAACAGTCTGAACAGGTTTTGGTTCTGGTGATGAATGAGCGCAGCTATCATACGGACTGTGTCATCATCCATGGTGGAGAACAATTGATGATGTTGAAGACCAAGACCAAGGGTGAAGAGGTCTGTACACCACAGCTGCTGGACTCATACTCAGATCCCGATGATTTTCTCGCCCTTTTTATAGAAAATATCGGTTGTCCGCTAGGTGTCCTTCTACATACTCTTGACATACTCCAGACATCCTAAATATACGAGATACATCCCAGATACAAACGTTTTGTCTATTTTGAATACTTTATAAACGAGATGCATACGCTACATCCTTTCTATTTCCGTGCTGCTAACGCTGTGTAGATGTTCTGTGTACCTTTTGTTTCCTCCCTCTTTCCGTTTTCAGCTGCAGCGGATGTGAGTTGAGGGGATGGCCAGAGGATACGGAGAGGACACAGCGGACATTTAACAGATGATAATGGACATAGAATATTTGTTGCCCATATATGTTGCGGATGTACATCGTACGCGGCGGAAAGTTCATCCGTTCACAAAGTTTTGTGTAGCTCAAAACTTCTTGCGCGGATGAAATCGCAGTGGACGGATGCTCGACGGATAGAGCATATGAAACACTTATGCAGTGAGTACAGAACGGATGCATAGCATTTTCCAACGGATGGCAAGCTTTTTTTACGTTTTACATCCTCTTTGCATCCATAAGTGCAGTGGGACCGGGTCTTTAGAGCGGCAGTGGCATACACTAGACGTAAGAAGGGCTCTTAGAATATAAATTAAGCGCACTTCCTCCTTCAGGAAGTCGGAAGCCATGTTTGTTTCCTTTTTCCCTTCTCACTTGGGGCACAAAGCCTCTTCTCCTAATATTAGCAGGTGGGTCAGGTCTTGCATTGAGCAGGCCTACAAAGCTGTAGCCCTTCCGGTTCCCGATGTCTGACAGCGCACTCTACCAGAAGCGTGGCTACTTCTGCTGCCTGGGTGACCCAAGCATCCTTGGAGGAGATTTGTCATGCGGCCACATTTACATCCCCGTCTCCTTTGTTCAGACACTACTGTCTGGATGCTTTTGCCTCGGCGACTGCAGCCTTCGGCAGATGGGTGCTTCAGCAAGTGGTTCCACAGTCAATGTGAGGACCAGACGAGGACCTGCCCATGGACATGCAAGCTTTGGTATGTCCCATCCTGGGCTCTTGATGCAGCATGGAGGAGAATGGGCATTGGTAGAAGTTACCGTGAACGCCCTTTCTATCTATGCTGCGAGAGAGCCCAACCCCTCCCTTGATTTGTCCAGAGTGAATAAGACATATTTCTGTATTTATTTTGGGCTTTCAGAGACACTTTCAATCTGTCAAGTATCTTTGCCAAAGCTGGGGTCTCTCCCGAGGGCTGGCTTTTATATCTTGGTACAGACTCAGCTATGACATCATAGGAAGGAGTCAACCCATCCTGGGCTCTCTCGCAGCATAGATAGAAAGGGCGGTCACAGTAACTTCTACCAATGCCCATTTCAGATACTGTACTCATTATAAGCCATTATTGGCAAATCACTGTGGGTTGATAAAGCTATGACACCAACTCAAAACCAAGCCATATCTGAATGCAGCCACAGGCAGTTTGTGTCTTTTACTGCATGTTTAGTTCTTTCTCCAAATTTTGCTTTTTGCATTCTTCAGAGGAACTTCGGTGTTAAAAAGTGATAGTTACGTCAGGAAAATTTTGGTCTGTGAAATGAAAAGTGAAAATTAATTTTTTATTTTATGTTTATTATTTTAACGTACTAGTTTAATGTTTGTCAGACATCCAAAGTCATCTCCAAGGAGGTGGTAGGCACATAAATTTAATAAATAAGCACAAATAAATACAATCATACTACTTGGAGGATTTACTTTATATAAATTTAAGGCATGTATGTTTATTCCATTTTCGGAATGTACGGCAGGAAGGAAAAGACAAATTACAGGAACTGCAGTGTAATTAACAAATATATGTATTTGCCACCATTTCAACAATTAATTATCAAAATCCCTGCAGAAAAGTTCAATTTTTCCAGCCTTTCAGAGCAATGCCAGGATAGGTACCAACCAAACCTACCTCAGATAAATCTCACGTGATGGGGCTTTGAGTCAATTTCAACAGGAATTGTTACACAGTGTGCTGGCTAATTAACTTAAACTATTCTTGGAAGAAAATAGATTATTAAGACTCATTTCAAAATGGGTTTAGAGTAAACTGTAGTGTTAAGGTAAAACTGGTTCACCTATAGGTGACTTTCATGCTGGCTTTTAACAGACACAATAACAGTCCTCTGGGTTTGTTTGTCTCTTTTTCCTTTCTGATCTCTTTTTCAACTGGTGATGATACCCTGAACTGTGTGAGAGATTTGGAAGTGGGTTAGAGCATTATCTTCCAACATAAATACCTCTAGACTCCCGCTTGTCACCTGTGCTTTGTAATGCCTTTATGAAATTACTGAGTGAAGTCACCAGAATGTTTGGTGCTGTGTATTATTTTTTTTAATCACAAAGTGTTTTTTTTTACATATCTCTTCACGTGAGCAACATGATTCCAGATTACAATATTTATACATAGTCATAGTTGCATTTTCAACTTTCTTAATATCATCTCAAATTATTATCCATTCAGCTAATCTTTAGATGAATTTCCCTTTCATATTTCAATTCATTAATTCAATTTCAAAATCATGTCATCCTCACGTATATTTTCAATTCTTTATCCCCTATTATTTCCATTTTCAGCTTACCACCTATTTTATGTTACCTTATGTATTGTTATCTATAACTTTCTCAAGACCAATCTATAATTAGACATTCAATGAAAGAAAATACAAGTAAAAGTAAAGATTAATACATTTAGGATCCACATGATATATCCCCCCCTTATATATCATATAAGATATGATATATCTTATATATATATTCCAGAAATATTCATATTATCATTTCATATTTTTTCTTTGTTTCCACTTAGCCAAAATTTATCTATTTTGATTGTAATATACATTCATTATAAATATTTCACATTCTCACATAATCCCTTCTAGTTCATTATATTTTCTATTTTATCATATCCTTTGTATAATCAATTGCATTTTCTATTACATGTGTACCACAAAGAAAAATAAAAACAGTTAATTTCCCCTTTTACTTCCCTCTAACCAATTTCAACCTATAGCATTTATATAACCCTAATTCACACTTTTTGAACATAACACCACATTTTCACCCAAATTGTCATATTCTCTGTTTTTCTAATATCATTTAAGAGTGTGAGTGTGTGTGTGTGCTGTACACACTGTTTGCACTGGCACGAAGCCGAAAGCACCAGCCTGAGGATGGTGAGTGGGATCTTGCCAAAATGTCGCTAAGATAGTCTTAATCTTACACAGTAAAAGACGCGAACACACCTAGACCTACATACCTGCACCCATGAAAATCTACGAAATATATGTTTTTTTAAGTTTTCTTTGGTACTTACATGTATGCTGTTCAGCTTCCTTCGGGTATTATCCCACGTCATTGTAGTTGTGCTTTTAAAGTTGTAGCAACGTTTCGGCAGAATCTCATCTGCCATCATCTCATCTGCTATCGCTTTGCTCACACAAGCACGAAGCCGAAAGCACCAGCCTGAAGATGGTGAGTGGAACCTCGTTGAAATGTTGCCAAGATGCTCTCAATTTTATATGGGAAAAGACCTGAACACGCCAAGACCTGCATATATATATTTTTTCTTAAGTTTTCGCAGGTATTTATATGTATGGTATTCAGTTTTATTCAGATATTTTCCCACGTCATTATAGTTGTGCTTTTAAAGTTGTAGCAATGTTTTGGCAGAATCGGTGAGACATAATGGAGACTTAGAAGATGAACAGACCGATGGAACAGCTGTCCTGCCCTACATAAGAGGTACTACAGACAAAATCAGTGAGATACTACACAGGCATCACATCAAGACTGCCTTCAAAACAGACAGAAAAATAGCAGCCATCCTTAGAAACCCCAAAGATAAAATTGACCTGGAAAATCAAGGCATATATAAAATCCCCTGTGCATCATGCCCTGCCACATACATTGGACAGACCAATATAAGAATAAGTACCCACCTGGATGAACACAAAAATGCAGTCAAAAATCTGGATCACACTTCCTCACTAGTCCAACACATGAAAGCCACAGGTTGTAGCATTGACTTCAGTGGCACCAAAACCCTAGCCACTATAGAAAACCCCAGCTACAGAATTATTAGAGAAGCCATAGAAATTGAAAAAAGACCTGAAAGCATGAATAGAAGAGATGACTCCACCAGACTGTCAATTATCTGGAAACCTGCACTCAAACAAATCTCCACACTACAAGCCAGGTAAACACCTGGGCACAAACCAATCACCCCTGATACCTCCAGCTCAAACACACCCCAACCAGGCACCCAGATGAGACTTAGCTTCCTAATAAATGATAGCCGTCCGTTTACTCGGAGCCAAGCCTCCAATAAACACAGACCAAGACTCCCAACCAATCAGGATGAAGAAAAAAACATTGTGGCATGGCAGTTGGCTAGCACCAAATTTAAAACAGAAATGGCTGTGAAAGTCTGACTCACAGACAAACACAATACAGAAGCCTGATGATGGCAGATGAGATTGTGCCAAAACGTTGCTACAACTTTAAAAGCACAGAAAAGCACAGCTACAGAGGACAGATTACTTACAGAATAACCAAGTTGGAAGGGACCTTGGAGGTCTTCTAGTCCAACCCACTGCTTCGGCAGGAAACCCTATACAATTTCAGACAAATGGTTGTCCAATCTCTTATTAAGAACTTACAGTGCAGGAGCATTTACAACTTCTGGACGCAATTTATTCCACTGATTCATTGTTCCTCACTGTCAGGAAATTTCTCCTTGGTTCTTGGATGCTTCTCTCCTTGATCAGTTTTTATCCATTACTTCTCGTCCTGCCTTCAGGCACTTTGGGGGATAGGCTGACACCCCCCCCCCCCAAAGCTACTGAATTTGTTTGCTTGATTTTTTTCTCAGTGTAAGAGTCATTTTTTTTAAAAAAAAACAAGGACGTGTTCTTTTTAATAAAACATTAGATCTAGTTCCCTCAAACTAGAACACATTGTCTTAGGGAAAGCATGCAACGCTGTAAATATTTTTCCTCTTGGTTATACAGTTATGCAGACTGCTAGGAGAGCAATATATTATTTTCTAGGGCAGGGGGGAAAAGACTGCTAAATCCTTTGAGTATTTCAAAAAGAAAGCACAATCCAAATGATATTTTTAATGAAAAAAAGTGGTCTATCCTTTCCTGATGAGAAAAAAAATCCTGGGATGAAAGTAGTAGCCTTAATGAGCTATTTTAAGAATTGTTTTCCTGTCTCCTCTTTCTTCGTGGTCCCAACAGCTATCTGTTCAGGGCTACTTTCCTTAAATTTACTATCCTCCAAATGTAGGATTTTCAAGTCTCAGAATGCTGTCTCAAAAGTCCTGTGAAATAAAAACTCTATATCTGGAGGATATCCAAATTGGAGAAGATGACACTTAGAGGATTTCAAAGGGGGACAGGGGAAATGCATGGAAAATAAAGTGGATTAAGATATAATAAATAAAATAACATTATTTTGTTTGCTTGTGGTATCTGGTATTCAGGAATAAACTGCCTTTGTATGAAGGTAGCTCTCAACTTACAGCCATAATTCAGAGGAGTCTTGAAATTAAGCAAACACTCTGTCAAAACCTGTTTATGAAATTACCACTTGTTGTTATATTAATAAAAACCATATCTCTTTTTCCTTCTTTTATGCAGCTTTACCAACAAGGCCGACTATGCCAGCTGGGTAGTGAATTCTGTGAATTAGAAGTTTTCGCAAAAGTGCTTCGAGCTTTAGATAAAAGGTACATTTTACAAATGTTGCTCCCCCCGTATTATATTTCAAACAGGTTTTGCCAGTAAAAAGTTCCTCAGCACAGGTTTAATGCTGATAAGCAGTTTTTAAAGTCCCGCCTAATTTAAGTATGAATAAACTAAGATGGTTCTTGATTGGGGCCATGATGAGAGAGCTGTCAAACCTTCTGGCGGGCTAGCTTGTCAATTGTAGTTACACAGTAGTTTCTTCTTAATTAAAACGGGACTGTTACAAGTAGCGCTTGACTTAACAACCATTCTTTAGCAACCATTTGAAGTTACAATGGCACTGTAAAAAGTGACTTATGACCGCTCCTCATAAGGCATCATAACGCATTTACAACCAGCATTTACAACCATCGCAGCATTTCCAGACACATCAAAATTGGGTTGCTTGGCAATCAAGATGTATTTATGATGGTTGCAGGTCACATGATTGCATTTGTGACTTTCCCAGCTAGCTTCTGAGATGGGAGAAGCCAGATTCACGTAATAACTGCATGATTCACCTAGTAACTACAGTGTTTCACTTAACAACCATGGCAGGAAAGATAGTAAAATAGGGCACAACTCACTTACAACTCACTTCCACTTCAGCAGTGGAAATTCTGGTGATGAAAGTCAAGGGCTACCTAAATTAATGGAAACTGCTAGTTAGTTCTTCTTGGGTGTATTCCCTTGGAGTAGGAGATGAACAGATTGAACCCAAGGGTAGGGTCAAATGCATCACGAGTCTGGAGTCCCTACACCTTCAGAAGAGACCTAACTACAGCCCCTCCTCCCCTTGAAGTCCATTGGCTCTTACAGATTAACAGTTAGAAGGGATCTTGTAGGTCATCTAGTCCAATTCCCCACCCAAGCAGGAGACCCTACACCAGTGATGGCTAACATTTTCGGCACTGAGTGCCCAAAGTGTGTGCATGCAAGTGCAACCCCCAAAATGCAATACGTGCACCCCTGCGCATATGCCCCCTGCATGTACCCCACCCTGACATGCACCCCCCCCGGCGCATGTGCGGCAGAGACCCGAAGACCAGCTGGCTAGTAGGCGCGCAGGCGTGGCAGAGCTGAGCTGACGGCTTGCGTGCCCACAGAGAGGGCTCTGCGTGGCACCTCTGGCACATGTGCCAAAGGTTCACCATCATGGCCCTACACTATTTCTGACAAATGGCAGTTCAATTTCTTGTTGAAAGCCTCCAGTGATGAAGATCCCACAACCTTTGAAAGCAACTTCTGTCCCATTGTTTGATTGTTCTCACTGTCAGGAAATTTCTCCTTATTTCTAGGTTGAATTACTCCTTGTACAGTTTCCATCCATTATTCCTTGCCTGGCCTTCGGGTGCTTTGGAAAATAGTTCGACCTCCTCTTCTCTGTGGCAGCTCCTCAAATATTGGAAGACTGTCATCATGTCTCCCCTGATCCTTCTCTTCACTAGACGCTAGATGCCCAGTTCCTGCAACCGTTCTTCATTTGTTTTAGCCTCTAATTCCCTAATCATGCTGGTTGCTCTTCTCTGCACTTTTTCTAGAGTCTCAACATCTTTTTTATACTGTGGTGACCAAAACTGGCTGCGGTGTTCTAGATGTGGTCTTACTAAAACTTAGTAGAGTGGTATTAGTACCTCACCTGATCTGGATTGTATCCCTCTGTTAATACAACTTAGGGTTGCATCTTATCTGGCCCCAATTTGTGTTGACCATAACAAATCAGATTCTTGTATATAGGTTGCATGGAATAAATTTGCAGTGTTTTGAACACTATCCTGACTCTGTTCCCCCCCAAGTACTTTTGGGGAGATTGTTTTTTGTGGCTTACTCTTAGTTTTTCCTCCTCAAAATTCCAGAATACAATTAAAGGAACTATTCATGCTGGGGAAGCTGCATGAATGTGCTTGGTTGTTTGCTTCTTTTGTTTGACTTCTATGCCTCTCAACTCTCCGAAGCAACTCTGGAAGGCTTCAGCAAAAATACTGTATGAAACATGAAAAGGATAACTGGAGACCATATATTTAAAATTCTCTTTAAATTCAATTAAGCTTCTTGGGTTAACATTTTCCACGGGGTGTGTATACCATCTCTGGCTGTCATGCTAAGTGATGGAGTCCTTCCTGTTTAGCAGATTTGGATTGGAGTTCCAGTTTTTGTGTAAATTTCATTTTGTGTTTGTGTTTCCCCCTTTGTTGAGAACGTGGCATAACTCTTCCATGATATCAAATGTGTAGGCTGTTGGAATGGATGTATTCAAATTTCACCTGCTGTTCTGACTTCCTCTGCAGGTGCAGAGAGGAAAAACTAATACCAGTGTGAGGAGTGGGTGGGAATCTGTTTTAAAGGGATTAAACAAATTGTTGGACTGTTCAGTGCAGAGCCTTCCATGAGGCCCTGCTGCTGATCTCAGTATCTGTTGACTAAATACGAAGATGCAGTGTCACCCTAAGCATGTATTTCACGAATATGTCTCTCTTGGTAATCATCTTCCTGAATCTGCTATTTTTTAAAAGTTCCGGTTAACCTCCAAAATTTGACAGTGGCTGGCTGTAACTGGTTAGAAATTACCTATGGCAGGCAGAGTACAGGTACACCTTGACTTATGACTGTAATGGAGTCTGCCCATTAGGGTCATACATTGTGAAGGTTGTACAGCAGGTGACCATATGACTGGATCCAATGTTACGATCTTTTTTGCAACAATTACAGGTAGTCTTTGGCTTGCAACAATATGTTTAGTGACTGTTCAAAGTTACAATGGCACAGAAATATGTGACCTATGACTGTTTTTCATAATTACGACCATTGCAGCATCCTTATGGTCATGTGATCAAAACTAGCCTTCTAACATGCAACATTAATTGGGGGAGCCAGATTGACTTAACAGCAGGGTTACTAATTTATCAACTGCAGCGATTCATATAACAACTGTGGCAAGAAAGGTCATAAAATGGGGCAAAACACAATAAATGTCTCACTTAACAACATAAATTTGGGCTCAATTGTGGCCATAAGTTGAGGACTACCTATATTAAACCCATTGCTGGCTGTGATGCAGTTTTGCCAAAAAAGTAAATGCCCGTTTTCAATAAAAATGTTAAATTGTGGTCACATAACTACGGATACTGCAAACAGTCATAAATACAGGGCAGTTGTCGAGCACCTGAAATTCGGTCATATGACCTCTGGGGAGGTGGTTGTCGGAACTTTGGAGCTGATTTTGAAAGGTCGCTTAACGACCAGTCGCAAATCAAGGACTATCTGTATTTTTATAGACATAAAAAAAGACTACTACCTTTTAGCATTGATGGAAGGCAGGAAAATGCTCTTATCTCCACTGGTGCTTCTTTCTCTTCTAGGCATCTCCTTCATCACTGCTTTCAGGCACTGATGGATCATGGAGTAAAAGTTGCTTCAGTCTTGGCCTATTCATTCAGCCGGAGGTGTTCCTACATCGCAGAATCAGATGCTGCCGTAAAAGAAAAAGCGATCCAGATTGGGTTCGTCTTAGGTAACTCGCTATCGATAAAATATGAGCCACTTCGCTTAGTTTACAGGTACCTTTAAAAGAGACATGGCGGCGCAGTGGTTGGAATGCAGTATTGCAGGATAACTCTGCCGACCGTTAGGTGTTTGATCCTGATCAGCTCTAAATTAACTCAGCCTTTCATCCTTCTGAGGTCGATAAAATGAGGACCCAGATTGTTGGAGGCAGCAATATGCTGACTCTCTAAACACCTCAGAGAGGACTGTAAAGCACTATGAAGTGGTATGTATACAAGTCTTAAGTGCTATTCCTATTGTTCTTGCTTTAAGGGTTATGTGAAAATGTAGCACTTTGTCTTTTTAAGAACAGATCAGCAAACTGGACATGGAGAGTTTAGTTTTTCTCATTAAGTAGATGAATAGTTGAAGATGTTGTAGGGAGAGGACAGAAAGTTAGACAAAGGATAGACTGGTTCAAATTCCTACTCAAGTGTAGACTTGCTGTGTCATACCTGATTCCGCTAATCATATATCATTCAAGGAGTAACCATTTTCTATAGGAACAAGGTTGCAAGGCTTTCACTTTTCCCTTCTGAAACTAAAATTTACGTGGTATACAGTTAGTCCTTGACTTACGACCGCAACTGAGCCCAAATTTCTGTTGTTAAACAAGAAAGTTGTTAAGTGAGTTTTTCCCCAGTTTACGACATTTCTTGCCACAGTTGTTATATGAATGACAGCAGTTGTTAAATTAGTAACACGGTCATTAAATGAATCTGGCTCCTTCATTGACTTTGCTTGTCAGAAGGTTGCAAAAGGGGATCACATGACCGCAGGACACTGCAACCATCATAAATATGAACCAGTTGCCAAGGGTCCGAATTTTGATCACATGATCATGGTTGTGTGAAAAATGATCATGTGTCACTTATTTCAGTGCTGTTGTAACTTCAAATGGTCACTAGGCCAATTGTAAATCAAGGACTACCTGTGTTCAAAATCATTGTTGGAGTAATTTATCCAATGTTTCCATCTTTTTTTCACCCCTTCTGTGGCTTCAGCAATAGGGATGTACATAAAAGATGGAGGGAGAGTCTCTTTTCTTGAAACCTCTCTGTCTAATTGTCTCTGCTTCAAAAACAGGAATGGGCAGTTTAGCCTCTAGAACTGAGCATGACCAATTTGCATGAGAAACCAACTCAAAGCTGTTGCTAAATTCCAAACAAGCCAGGGCTGTTTTGGGCTGAAACCATCTTTTTTTCTGGGAGAATCCATGCAACGCATGCATTTTAATGACAGGGCATTTCTCAGATCAATTTGTCCTCCTGAATTGTTAAGAAGAAAGAGAATTGTAGTCATCACTCGAAAAAAGTATGGAGGAAAGATATGTTTAAAATGTAATAGGACACTCCCTCATTTATAGCTCATTCTTCTTAAATGTTAAATGTAAGGCCATTACATCCGTTAACATTTTAGGCCTTTCTCACAGTCACCCATGCCTTAGTCAGCTCCCGTTTTGGATTACTGCAATATACACCACATGGGGTTGTCCTTGAAGACCATCTGGAAGTAGCAAACATGCAGTTTTGGCTGCCTCACCAGTTTTTGTTAGTGGAGCTTCAAAGTAAAATTTACCATCGTTTATGTATCAGTTGATGTGTTCTTTATATGTATATAAAACTTGACTGTTGAGAAATCACCCCAGTAACTGACCTCTTTTCTTAACCAGCATGCTTAAATATTAGCAGACAGCTTGAATTTCTTTAGACCTCCTGCAGTTACAAACAAGATAAAGGTGACCCAACACTTATCTTATTAGGATTAGAGTCACGATTGGACATCAGTGTCTTTTAAAAATAAGATCAGTTGTGTTTTGGAAATAGGCAATGATATCTTGATCTTTCTAGGGGGGTTTCTGTCTGATGCTGGCTGGTACAGTGATGCCGAGAAGGTCTTCCTTTCCTGCCTTCAATTATGTACCCTTCATGATGAAATGCTCCACTGGTTTCGTGCTGTCGAATGTTGTGTCAGGTAAGCACTGCTCTGTCTTGAAGGCTGAAAAAAATTCAAGCAGCAAAACGAATCTCTGCTTGTATGAAGGGATTATCCAGAAGTTACAACACATGATTGCTTTTTCTGTCCTCCCCAAACAGGAGTAACAGGATGGAGGAAGGAATTCTTTTTTATGTAAACAGTTTCTCCTTTGTCTGACCCCTTCCGCACAAGAAGGGGTTACAAGAGAGTAAACAGTTGGGGAATATGTCAGAATGTTTGTGTAGTGCACTTGCAGCTGCTAGTGCCAGCACATTTCTTTCTATGTATATTTTCCATTGTGTGTCTACTTACTCTTTTGTAATCTCTTCCTCTCCAATGAATGTAAATGCAATTTAATTAAAATTATTCCCTCTTTGTTTAATTCCAAGGGACAGTGGAGTGCTTATCAGGCAAACAAAAGAAGAAGATATTAACCTGATTAGTCTTGTCAGTGTAGTTGCGGTTATGTGATTTTTCCACTTAGGGACCACTTTGCTTAGCAAAAATTGCTAATCCCAACTGAGATCATTAAACAAGACTACCAATATACTGAAGTTCAGTAGAGATATTAACATCCAAAATATCTTAGAATAGGGATGTCCAACTCAAGGCCCATGGACTGCATTCGGCCCGTGATGTGTGTGAAGAGGAAAGATCAGGCCAGCATGGCGCCGGCCCGGTCTACCAAATGCAAAGAGGAAACATGCCAGCAGTTTGAGGAGTGGCATCAAGCTGACCATGTCCACCTGGTTGGCCACTCCTACCCAGTCAACCACACCTCCCCCCGTCAGCCCTGATACAGCCCTCAATGAAATTGAGTTTGACAACCTTGCCTTAGAAGATATTCTTTATTTACATGATCCTTTAGAACTAGAAGATAAAAATTAGAACAGTGCTCTGCTCATTCGCAAGTTGGAAGATTACAGGAACCAATGGAATAGTATATCCGTAGGAACATGGCAAGCAACAGAATTCGTACAAGTTCTAACTATAGGAGAAGAATTGGCAGAATGAGGGGTTGGAGTTAAAAGCCACAAGCTAACTAAGTCCAGCCCTTCTTCAGTGCATTAACCCTTGTCTAACTTTAATCAGGTGCTGATTGTTAGTTGATTTTTGTGCATAAGCTTTTAGCAGTAAATCAGTTCAATTGAACCTTCATGTGGACTTGGTCTTTCCAGCCTGATATTAATTAAGCTATATCAGCAAACGTGGAGAACAGCACTGGCCAAAATATTGGAGTACATTCTAAAAGACTCCCCAAAGGGACTTAACAGAATGTGCATACTATTATACAACGCTCCTAATTTCACATGCTAGCAAAATAATGTTTAGGATCAGCCAATGCAGGTCAGGGTCCTACCTGGGCAGGAGATGCCAGATCAGGGGTCCCCAAACTTGGCAACTTTAAGACTTGTGGACTTCAACTCCTAGAATTCCTCATCCAGCAAAGCTGGTTGAAGAATTCTGGGAGCTGAAGTCCACAAGTCTTAAAAGTTGTCAAGTTTGGAGACCTCTGTGCCAGATGTTCAAGCTGGTTTTAGAAAAATTCAAGAAACATGAGCCGATACTGCTGATGTAGGCTGGATAATTGGGAAAGTTGAAAAATATCAAAAAGAAGGCAGCATGTGCTTCAAAAAACAAAGAAATGAATTGTGAGTTATGTTGATCATGTCAAGCTGTGGGTTGGAAAAATGGCAGTCACAGAACAACTCCTTCGGCGAAACCTACATGTAGATCAGGAAGCTGCAGTACACACAGAACATGATGAACCCATTGGTTTCAGGCTGGCAAAGGCGTGAGACAAGGCTGTATATTGTCTTTATTCAGCCTACATGCTGATTATGCATTAAGTGGGGTTGATTTGGAAGACGATAAGCATGATTTTAAAATTGGAGGAAGAAATATTAGTAATATGCACTATGCTAATGACAAAGGTCATTGCTGTCATTATGATTTTTTTATTTTGCCCTGTAGACACACCTCCATTATAGAGAAAGCCTGCTGGGTTGTCTGAAGAGTATAAACACTTCTAGTTTTTTTCCTTTAAGAATTGATTGTATGTAATTCCATTTTATAATGCCTTGGTAAGACCATACTTGAAATACTGTGTCCAGTTTTGGTTGCCACAATTTTAAAAAGATGTTGAGACTCTAGAAAAAATGCAGAGAAGAGCAACAAAGTTGAAATTGGGTATGTCTAATGAAAAGAAGGACTAGGGGTAACACGATAGCTGTGTTCCAACATCTGGGGCTGTCACAAGGAAGAGTGAGTCAAACTATTCTCCAAAGCACCTGAAAGCAGGACAAGAAGCCATGGATGGAAATTAATCACAGAGAGAAGCAACCTAGAACTGAGGAGAAATTTCCAGATAGTTAGTACAATTAACCAGTGGAACAACTTGCCTCCAGAAGTTGTGAATGCTCCCAACACTGAATGTTTTATGTATACCATTTCAGTGAAATGGTATACAAAGAATCCAGTTGGCTTGTGAAAAAGCACATGTGGAAATGGTAAAGGGTTCCTGCCTGAGCAGCAGGTTGGACTACTGGAAGACTTCCAAGATCCCTTCCAACTCTGTTACTCTGGTTGCTGATCTCAACTTACAAATAGTTCCTTTATTGACCATTCAGAGTTAAAACGGCACTGAATAAAGTGACATGTCTATTTTTCACACTTAAGACTTGCAGCATCCCCATTTGTCACATGATTAAAATTCAGATTCTTGCAACCGACTCATATTTATGACAGTCACAGTGTCCAGGGCCTTGGGATCACCTTTTGTGACCTTCTAACAAGAAAAGTCTATGGGGAAGCCAGATTCACTTAACAATCAACTTAACTGCAGTGATTCACTGAATCACTGTGGCAAAAATTGTAAAATGGGGCAAAACTCTCTTAATAAATGTCTCACTTAGCAACAGAAACGTTTGGCTCAATTGTGGTCAGAAGTCAATGACTACTTGTATTTCAGTCAGTGCTACTTTTATGTTTCCCTGTTTGCACAACAGATGGATTAAAGGAGGAAGATCCTGTTCTTTATGTGTGTTTTTATGAGTAACTTGAAGGAGGAAACACTATTCTTCCTTCATTAATCAGTATCATTTAGTATGTTAATACCAATTACCTATTAAGGCTGAATTGACAAACTGGCTCACCTGCCTTTGGGTGTTCATTTAACTCCTCAGAGCCAGTGCCTGCTTTGCCTCAATTGTGTTTTTAACATGGTTTAAATGGAAATTTTGTATCGGAAAAAAAATGTGGGTGGGGAAGTTTAATGATAGGAAAAGCTTGTTTATTTTATTATTATTATTATTATTATTATTATTATTATTATTATTATTATTAATAATAATAATAATAATTAAAATGTGTGTGCCGTTTATGTGCCATCCTACTTCCACTTACTCTGGGCAGTTTGCAGATTGTTAAAAAAACATTTAAACACAAGGAGCAACACAGGTAGTCCTCAACTTACAACAGTTCATTTAGAGACTGTTCAGAATTATGACACTAAAAAAAGTGACTTATGACTGTTTTTCACACTTACGACCTTTGTAATATCCCCATGATCGTGATCAAAACTCAGATGCATGGCAACTGGTTTATACTTATGACCGTTGCAGTAACCCAGGGTCACATGTTTCCCATTATGACCTTCTGACAAGTAAAGTCAGTGGAAAGCCAGATTCACTTAACAACCGTGTTACTAACTTATCAACTTCAGTGATTCACTTCACAGCTGTGGCAGGAAAGGTCGCAAGAACATACATTTTGGGCTCAAATGTGGTTGTAACTCAAGGACTACCTGTATTAGAAAACACACACACACACACACAACTAAAGAACAGAAACGGCAGGGAATACTGGACAAGGAAAAAGAAGGGGAAAAAAAGGAGGGGGTTCAGTAAACATTGCCAAAAGCCTTGGTGAAGAACCACATCTTCGGGATCCTTTGAAATATACTAGAGTGGGGGCTGTTCAAAACTCTATTAAAGATACAAATGGGGGGAAAAAATCAAAATACAGTGGAACATCAGGTCACGAACGCTCCTGTACATGACCAAATCGGATGACAACCAAAAAAATCGACTAGGTCATGATTCAGAAATCAGGTGGCGAACAAAAAGATTCCCTTTCTGCGCCGATTTCCCCTTCAGCGCCATTTATTTTGACTGTGCATATGCATAATCATTCGTGCTTCCGGACGCAACCAAATCAGGTCACGACTGGAGTCCGGGAACGGATTACGGTCGTGACCCAAGGCTCCACTGTACAGAAAATGTCCAGAATTATCTGCCTCTATGATTTTGTGCCTACAAAAAAGAGTTATTTAAACTAAAGAATGCTCAGAGAAGCCTGGAGGGAAAAGCACTGCTGCCACTCTTCAACTTACAGTTGTTTATTTCATGACTGTTTAAATATTACAACAGCTCTGAAAAAAAGTGACATGACCATTTTTCACGCTTATGATCATTGCATCCCCATGTTCATGTGATTTACACTTGGATGCTTGGCAAGTGACTCCTATTTATGATGGTTGCAGTGTCCTGGGGTCATGTGATCCCCTTTTGCAACCTTTTGATAAGCAGAATCAATGGGGAAGCCGGATTCACCTAACAACTGTGTGACTAACTTAACAGCAGTGATTCACTTTACAAATGTGGTAAGAAAAGTTCTAAAATGGGACAAAACTCACTGAACAACTTCTCACTTAGCAACATTAATTTTGGGGTCAATTGTGGTCATACATTGAGGACTATTTGTACAGGTAATTTTTGACTTATGACCAGGATTGAACATGGCAGTCACGATTATAAATTGGGATGGTTGTAAAACAGGGCACCATATGGCCAGACTCAATTTTAATATCTTTTTCACGGTGATCATTAATCAAATCTAACAGTTGTTCAGTGAACCCATTATCAGCGATGGGCCAGTTTTTTCCAGGAACCAGAAGTAGTCTGATTTCCAACAAAAATGTTATATATTTTGGTCATGTCACTGTGGAGCACCATGAACGGCCATAAATGTAGGCTCATTATTGAGCACCCAAAATGAAGTCATGTGACCATGGGGGAGGGCATTTGATACTAGGTAATAAGGAATTTTTGGGGGTGTAAATCCAAACTTTGAATGCTTGCTAAGTGACCAGACTCACTGAAGTCAAGAACTCACTATATGGTTTCATGAAAGTCATGGGAATACAACAAAGGGTGATTTGTAAAGTCATACTCTTGTTTCTATCAAGTTGCTCGAGCCATCAATAATTAGTTTTATAAATGTTCTCTGTATTAAGGTGGTTTGTCTAAAGCACATTATTTTCCCTTCATGAGAAAAAGAAAGGATTTGAGAGTTAAGCTTTATGTTCTTTGTTTAATGCAATTCAGAAGCAACCCAATTTCAAACAATTCTTGAGGGGGCTTACAGCAGAACAATTCAAGAAACCAGCTGTACTCCTCCAGAAAGTTTCTCCAAAGCATGCCTTTATAATATAAAAATACCAGTTCTTATTTAGAGGTATGTTGGCCTGGTTTGGACATAAATACTTCAGTACAATAAAACCTGCTAGTTGCAAGATCATGGGAACTCCCATATCTGGAGCATTAAAAAATATAAAAACAGGAAAATCACTTATTCGATGCAGGATAAAAATTCTTTTCATAATCTCTGACCATAATATCTTACTTTCCTTAGTGGTGCTGTAATTTCATTGGAATCCGGAAAGTATATTAGACTTTCTGATTACAAACAATAATCAATACACTGTCTTGATTCCTAATTAACCATTAAACCGTGGGTTTTCCACTTCAGATAGTATAAACTGCTCTAGTTTGCCCTATTCCGTATGTTTTGCATTGCTTCATACAAAAATGTAGATAGGCAATAAATGTCTTTCGACTGGTAAGTCATGCTTGAGTGTTGGTATATTAGAACTGAGCTATTTGGGGGGGGGTGCAGGTGAAGGTTGTCTGCTTGTGGATTAACTGACATATTTTTATTGCTTACTATTAAGGCAAGGATGAGAAATCTTCCTGATTCCTTAATAATCGTGCCATTTTAGTACAGGCAGTCCTCAATTAAACAACCTTTTGCCTAGTGGCCAACATACCCTGAAAAGAGTAACTTATGGCTGCTTTTCACACTTAATGGCAATTGCAGCATCTCCACAATCTAAGTTCAGATATTTGTCAATTGGTTCCTATTGATGATGGTTGCAGTGTCCTGGGGTCATGTGATTCCCCATTTGCAACCTTCTGGCAAGCAAAATCAATGGGGAAGCCAGATTCACTTAATAACTGTTAGTAACTTAACAATGACAGTCATTTGCTTAACAGTGGCAAGAACAGTTGTAAAACGAGGCAAAACTTGACTGTCTCACTTAGCAAGAGAAATATTGGGCTCAATTGCTTTAACTCGAGGACTCTCTGTACAGGTAGTCCTCAACTTACAATCATAATTGAGCCCAAAATTTATGTAAATCTTGATTCCCCATTGACTTTACTTTCAGAAGGTCACAAAAGGTGATCACATGATCTTGGGACACTGCAACAGTCATAAACATGAACCAGTTGCCAAGCATCTGAATTTTGATCACATGACCATAGGGATGCTGTAAAAGTTGTGTGAAAAATGGTCGTAAGTCACATTTTTCAGTGCCGTTGTAACTTTGATCACTAAATGAACTGTTGTAAATGGAGGACTATCTAGTTTTCTGTGAGAAGCATTCAGCAAGTTGTGGGCTATAACATAGTTTCCTGTATCTCTTTCCTAGGTTACTACATGTCCGGAACGGCAACTGTAAATATCACTTGGGAGAAGAAACCTTCAAATTAGCACAATCTTACATGGAAAAACTCACCCAGCATGGCCAGCAAGCCAACAAAGCTGCCCTCTACGGAGAGCTGTGTGCTCTGCTCTTTGCAAAGAGTCATTACGATGAGGTGAGTCTGAAAAATGGGCAGGTGCTTTCTCTCCAAACGAGACTCGGCTTTGAATAACTAAGCAACAGTGCACAGCAGATAGAAACATGCTCTGGTGATTTTGCAGCAAGATTCTCATGTGATGTCAACAGTACTTGGGTTAAGTTAGCCTTCTTCCCAGGTTTAAGTGTTAAGATCTGCAAGAACACCAGAGTTGTTTTGACTGTAATACGGCCTGGTTGGTAGGAACCATTTGGGAATAGATACTTGCTGACTGTATGTATTGGCTACATCTTAGCCAATACTCCTTGGCCTCAGACAGGCTGTTCCCACCATCCAGCCAGAGCTGAAGAATTTTCTTGGATGAGAAAGAAGAAAACATGAAAGTCCAGTTGCCTCCCAAAAAAGCACCTTTAGGAAATCATGACTTGGATGACTGAGAATCTCTACAGACTCTTAGTAACCAATGATTTTTCCACTTTTGATATATGTCCCCATAGGCTTACAAATGGTGTATAGAAGCAATGAAGGAGATCTCGATTGGTTTGCCTATAAAAGTAGTTGTGGATGTTTTACGACAAGCCTCAAAGGTAAGTTGAACAGTTATTTATGTGCTGCTGAGGACAACAGGAAATCAGACCATTTTTCTTGAGGGTAGCGCCCAAGAGAACCAGAATTCTTAAGAGAAAAATAAATATTTGCAAAACTCATAAAACTCAAAGACAGAGGGGAAAATTTTGGTAGTCCTCAACTTACGACCACAATTGAGTGGAAATATTTATGTTTGCTAAATGAGACATTAGTTAAATGAATTTTGCCCCATTTTATGACATTTCTTGCCATAGTTAAGTGAATCACTGCAGTTGTTAAGTTAGTAAAAGCCCCTGTCACACTGCACCAACGGATGGAAAGAGGATGTAAAACAGAGAGAAACACTTGTCATCCATTGGTTAACGCGATGCATCCATTCTGTACTCACTGCCTCCGTTTTGCTTCCTCTCTATCCGTCCAGCATCTGTCTATTGACATTTCATCCGCTCAAAACGTTTTGAGCTGCTCAAAACTTTTGAGCGGAAAATGTATCCAACGCGTCCATTCTGCATCCGCTAGGCACACGGGGGACATCCGTTCTGCATCCGTTGTCATCCGTTATGCATCCGCTATATCCGCTAGGCATCCGCTGCGCATCCGTGCAACTCAAATCTGCTCCAGTGGTAAACGGATGCAGGAAGGATACAGAACGGACACGCAGCGTTAGTAGCACGGACGGAGAAAGGATGAAAGCGGATGCAGCTCGCAAACAAAGCATAAAAACGTTCGCAGAGGAGACCTATCCGCTCTCATCCGCTTCCATCCGCTAGGCTTCCGTTCCGCATCTGCTTTCCATCCGCTCTGCGTCCCCCTTGTCCATTCCTTTCTGTGTTATCCGCTCTGGTTATGCAAATTTTTGCCCCTTTTGAGAGCGGATAACAACGGGTGGAACATTTTTCTCGTCCGCTGTGTCCTTTTTACAAACGTTTTTATCCGTCGGCCAGTGTGACAGGGCCTTAACATAGCTATTAGGTGAATCTGTTTTCCCATTGACTGTGCTTGTCAGAAGGTCACAAGGTGATCATATGACCGGGGACACTGCAGCCGTCATAAATATGAGTCAGTTGCCAAGCCTGTGAATTCTCATCACTTGACCATGGGGATGCTCCTAAGTGTGAAAAACGATCATAAGTCATTTTTTTTCAGTGCCACTGTCACTTTGAGTGGTCACTAAATGAACCATTGTAAATTGAGGACTACCTGTACCTAAACACTGGTCCTCTGCTTGCACACTCTGTAGTTGAGATTGCAGGTTGTGTTTTGGGTCTTCCTTCGAGGTGTGGGGTGTGGCAGCAAGAAGACAGGATGGTCCTTTGAATATACATGCAGCCTTAATCTCTTCCATCTGTTTTAGGCATGTGTTGTGAAACGTGAATTTAAGAAAGCCGAGCAGTTGATAAAACACGCAGTATACCTAGCACGGTACGTAAGAGGTCTCTTGAAATGCTACAACATGCTCCATCCTTTTGGGAAGATTTTGTAATGTGTTTTTTATTTTTTGTTTTAATCTTTCAGGGAGCATTTTGGAGCCAAACATCCTAAATATTCAGACACTCTACTTGACTATGGATTTTATTTACTCAATGTAGATAACATATGCCAGTCAGTTGCAATTTATCAGGTACGGTTTTGGTTTCATAATTTATTGCAAGGCAATATATTATAGCAATAGGACTTTATAGTGCTTAATACCGCTTTACAGTGCTTTACAGTCCTCTCTAAGAGTCAGTATATTGCCCCCAACAATTTGGATCCTCATTTTACCCATCTCGGAAGGATGGAAAGCTGAGTCAACCTTGAGCCTGGTGGGATTTGATCTGCTAAATTGTAGGCAGCTGTCTGCAGCAGAAGTAGCTTGCAGTACTGCACTCTAACCACTGTGCCACAGAGGCTCACATAATCAGAGGTTATGTTTCACTTATTGTATGCAATGCTTTCTTCTCCACAAGGTCAGAGAAGAGGCATGCCAAAGTGAAGCCAAAACAGAAAACCATTTAGTTTCTTCATGCCTAATTTTGAACTTTATCTCAAGTAGAAGCTGGCAATACGATGCAAGACAGAAAAGAGTAAAGAAAAAATATATGAAATAGGGTGAAAACTATACATAGGTAGTCCTCAACATACAACCACAATAGAGCCAAAAATTTATGTTACTAAGCAAGGCAGTTGTTAAGTGAGTTTTGCCCCATGTTATGAGCTTTTTTGGGACAGTTGTTAAACTAATCACTGCACTTGTTAAGTGAATCAGGCACTCATTAAGCAAATCTGGCTTCTGCCATTACTTTGCTTGTTGGAAACCAGCTGGGATGTTTGCAAATGGTGATCACTTGATGCCAGGACAGTGCAACTGTCATAAATACATGGCAGTTGCTAAGTATCTGAATTCTGATCATGTGATCATGGGGATGCTACAACTGTCAGAAGTGCAAAAAACAACCATAAATTATTTTTTTCAGCAGTGTTGTAACTTTGAATAGTCACTAACCAAATGGTTGTAAGTCGAGGACTATATATAATGCTCTTGTGCTTTATGCAGCCCTCTTCGCCGTATATCCAAAAAACTCTGCCCTCAGTTAATTTGCCTTTAAACGTAGCTTGTTCATCTTAGATGAAACCCTAAATTAGAAGTAAATAATACATCAATCAAGGAACTACTAGCTCAGACAAACAAGGGGCAGTAAACAAGAGACCAGTCAAGAGCCACCCACAACAACCTCACCGACATTGACAGGGCCAGCACTGTATATAAAATGGGAGGAATCCCCACTAGCATCAATGATGTTACCTAATTAGGTCATGAACCAACAGAAAAAATACACCAAGCTCAGAGAGCACCAAGCACCCCACATTTAAAATAAATCATATAGTAGGTAGTATTAGTCTACCTACCTTTCTGACCAGAGGATGAAAAAGAAAAGAGTTAGGGGATTTATAGCTTCACCTTTCCACTGTTACCTCTGAGGTAATACTTGAACCTAGCCAGTTCCATTGGAATGTTCCAAGTAAGGCTGTCTTATCCCAAACTTGAAACAATTTTCCTTTTTTTCAGTCTTACGTGCTTAGTTAAGGCGATGGCATTTGGGAGGTCCCGACTATATCTGTGGAGATTCTTTGTCATCCAGGTCCTAGTTTTGTCCCAAGGGTGCTTTTTTTCAAGAAGCAACTGGACTTGTTTGTTTTTCGTTGAAGATGCTTTGCTTTTCATCCAAGAAGCTTCTTCAACAGTTACCTTTTGTAAAAGCACCTCTCGGGCAAGTCCCTACAATGTTAAAACATGCTGTACAAGAATGTAACCAACCCTAAGGTAATGGGCAGGAAGATTCTGTTTGCAGCTAATCTGATGTTAGATATGTAAAAAAATAGCTTTAATTGAGTTACTAAGGCTTAGATGATGATGATGATGATTATTATTATTATTATTATTATTATTATTATTGCACAAATCATTTCAGACAGCCTTGGACATCAGACAGTCGGTGTTTGGCGGCAAAAACATCCATGTAGCTACAGCTCATGAAGATCTGGCATACTCTTCTTACGTTCACCAATACAGTTCGGGAAAATTTGATAATGCACTGTGAGTATTGTATTCATTTAGGGCCCAAATGATTTTGTACTTTATTTCAAAGTCCATTCTGATGTTGGAAAAGTACATTTTGCTGAGATGGTAAATTTCAGAATTCATCTCACCCTTTTGCCAGAACGACAGATGATTTCTCCCTTTTTCCTTTGTAAATAAGAAGTTAAAAAATACTTGGTAGCCATTTGTGTTTTGTTTTTTTTTAGTTTTTGAAATATTCTGCTGTAGAGGTAGTCCTCAACTGACAACTATTCTTTTAGCAATCATTCAGTTACGACGGCATTGAAAAAAGCAACATGAAAGTTTTTCACAGTTATAACCTTTCCAGCATCCCCATAATCATGTGATCAAAATTCGGATGCTTGGCAACTGATTCTTATTTATGACAGTAGCAGTATCACAGGATCCCCTTTTGCAACCTTCTGACAAGCAAAGTCAGTGAGGAAACCAGATTCACTGAACAACCATTTTACTAACTTAACAAATGCGATGATTCACTTAACAATTGAGGCAAGAAAGGTTGTAACATGGAGCAAAATTAACAAATGTTTCACTTAACAAGATAAATTTTGGGTTCAATTGTGGTGGTAAGTCAAGGACTACCTGTATTTACAACTGTTGCAGCATTCCTGGATCACATCATTGCCTTTTATAACCATCCCAGACAGCTCCTGGCAAGCAAAGCCAAAGGGAGAAGTCTGATCCACTTAATCACAGCACTGATTTGCTTAACAACTATGGCAAAAAGTTCACAAAAACCAGGAATGACTCACTTAACAATTGCCTTCTCTAGCAGTGGAAATTCTTGTCCCAATTGTGGTCCTAAGTTGAGGACTCTCTGTGAAACAAAATCAGGCCATTCATATTTTAAAATAAGTACAGATAGTCCTTAACCACAATTGAGCGCAGAATTTATGTTGCTATGTGAAAAATTGGTTCAGTGAGTTATTCTCCATTTTGTGACTTTTCTTCTGACAAGCTCAGTCCATGGGGAAGCCACAGTCACTTAACTGTGTCACTGTGGTGATTAATTTAACATATCTGACAAGAAAGAACACAAAATGGGGCCAAATTCATTTAACTTCTCTCTCAGCAACAGATATTTTGGGCTCAATTGTGACTGAATATCTAGGACTACCTGTACACCATCTGGAGGTCTTCCCAGATTCACAGCTCTGTGAATCTCAAAGGTCCTTTATGGCATGGGCCCAGGGTATCCAAGAACCAACTTACCCCAATGGACTAGCCTGCCCCACTTGTTCCAGCAGAAAGGGCCTACTTTGGATCCCATCAACCCAAGAATTTCAGTGGCAGGGTCCAGGAGAAGAGCCCTTTTTGCTGTGGCACACAAGAGGTGGTTTAGGATCCTTTTTGTTGTTGTTTTTGTTTTTTTTAACTTAAAAAAACCTTTTTATTATACTGTGAGTTGCCCAGAGTCACTTTATCAGTGAGATAAAGCGACAGTAATAAATAAATGTCACTAGTAGCTAGGAGGCATTTATACAACTCTGTCTGGTATACCAGTTGCACCCTTTCTCAAATCAGGGAGTCCTTCAGATAATTACTCATGCCCTAGTCACATCGCAGCATGACTACTGCAATGTCTCTACATGGGGCAGCCCTTGAAGACCATCTGGAAGCTTCAACTGGTCCAGAAGGCAGGCAATGTTGGGCATGCCTCAGGGTGTCCATATACAATTTTTGCTTCATGTGTTGAATTGGTTGCTAGTTTGCTTCTGGACCCCATTCCAGATGATTCCATAAGTGGCATAGTTTGTCAACCGTGGCCGCTTTAAAATGGGTGGACTTCAACTCCCAGAATTCCCCAGCCAGCTTTAGGTTGAGAAACACTGGCCAAGTGAGTGAAAGGAATAAGAGAGGGGAGGAAACACTGCTGTTTTCCGCCATCAGGACACATTCCTTGTTTCAAGTGGGAAGTTGTGGCTTTTCACCAAATCACACAGATGGGCTAACAAAGTTCCAGGATAAGGACCAGGAGCTCAGGTTTTCCTCTTTGCTTCTTTATGATCTTTTAGGTTCCATGCAGAACGTGCGATTGGCATCATCACCCACATTCTCCCAGAAGATCATCTCCTCCTCGCCTCCTCCAAAAGAGTTAAAGGTATTATCTGCCAGCTGGGTTCAGCTGCCATGGGAAGAAAACATGGTCTGCCGTCCCTGGCCTCGTTTCGCCGTCAGATCCGGAGCTTTGTTATCAGCTGCAGAGGGCTTTCCGGAAGAGTCTCTGATGGCAAAATGGAGGCCGGGGCATCACACATGTCAATCTGGACCTCTTTTCTTGGCTGCAGAGGCCTTTTCTGAAGGCCTCTGACAGAGAAACAGAGGACGGGGGCAACTCCCACAAGCGGCGGCAAGCAACCATAAAAGAAATGGGATGACAGCAGGCTCCTGCTGGGCGGGGCTGTCGGTGCTGCTGCTGCAAGGTGAGTCAATGGAAGATGCCCACCACCACCCTGAAAATAAGACCTCGTGCCAGAAGAAAGGCCGTGACACTGAGGAAAAACTCATTGAACAACTTACTTTGCAACAGAAATTTAGGGCTCCATTGTGGTTGTACGTCGAGGACTCGTAATATTACAGTTGTCTGCACAAAATAGAGGGGATCTTATTGTGGTTAGCTAGAGGAATTTCTAACTATCTGTAATCAGGAAGCAGTTGGGAGGATTCCACATCATTTTGAGACTATTTACTTGGGTTCCATCCATTTATTAAGATTGCATCTCTTCCATACTTACCTGGCAAAGAGATTCCTTGAATCAGATGCCTCTCCGATGTCTTGGTTTTACAACTCCCGGAATTACTAGCCTGAAGTTCTAATGCCCACCAGATTGGAAATGGTTGGTTGAAATGCAGTTTGAAATAGAAATGTGTTCTCTTTAAGGTAGTCCTCAGTATACAACTGTTGGCTTAGAAACCATATTACAGTGCCACTGAATAGAGTGACTTTCAACCAATTCTCACACTTGCATCCCTGTGGTCACATGATAACAATTCAGACACTTGGCAACCAACATGTATTTACAAAGGTTGCAGCATCCCGGGGTCCTGTAATTGTCATTTGTGACCATCACAGCCGACTTCCAGCAGGCAAAGTCAATGAGGGAGGAGCTGGATTCGTTCAACAACTGCATGATTCACTTAACAATGCAACAATTCGCTTAACAACCAGGGCAATAAAGGTTTAAAATTGGGTGTGATTCATTTAATGACTGCCTTGCTTACCAACAGAAATTCTGGTCCCAGGTTTGGTCGTAGGTCAAAGGGGACCTGTAGTGGCATTCCTTATAATAGGTGTGGGAAGGGCTTGGGAGACTAATTGCAAGTCTAAATTGATAGTTAGACAGAAGATTGGAAAAGTCACAGCAGAGGCAAATCTACTTGAACAGCAGCTTAACCTGAGGTTCCTTGTCTTGTGGGCTGGCAAGATAAAACAGCTGAAAAAACTTCTTGTCTTGATTCCAAAATATGACTTTTAGACCATGGTCATCTTCACTAGCCAGATACCTTTTAATATCTTTCATTAATTGGTGGTGGCACAGCATTGCAGGCTAATTCTGCTGACCGCCAGCAGTTCAATTCTGAGTGGCTCAAGGTTGATTCGGCCTTTTGTCCTTCCGAGATCGGTAAAATGAGGACCCAGTATGCTGGGGGCATGGTGCTGACTCTGTAAACTGCTGTGAAGTGATATATAAGTTTTGTGCTAATACAAGCAAACTCTGCCCACTGCCAGCAGTTTGATTTTGAGCGACTCAAGGTTGACTCAGCCTTCCATCCTTCCAAAGTTGGTAAAATGAGGAGCCAGTTTGTTGGGGGGCAAGAGGCTGACTCTGTAAACTGCTTAGAAAGCGCTGTATAGCACTGTGAGGCATTATATAAGTCTAAGTGCTTTTTGCTGATCCTTTTTTTTATCCCCCCCCCCCTTTTAAAGCACTTATCTTGGAGGAGATCGCAATCGACTGCCACAATAAGGAAACCGAGCAGAGGCTGCTCCAAGAAGCTCACGACCTGCACCTCTCCTCTCTCCAGCTGGCCAAGAAAGCATTTGGGGAGTTCAATGTTCAGACAGCAAAACACTATGGCAACCTTGGCCGACTGTATCAGTCAATGAGGAAATTTAAGGTAAATCCAGGTTTCTCAGGGCGGTGGGCAGGAATATCACTAAAAAGGGCATTTTGTCACAGCACAATACAAGTAGTCTTTGACTTATGACTGGTTTTGGACAAAAACATAAATAGCAGTCACCTGGGATGCTGCAAAACAGCCATACGTGCAGGCTGGTTGCCAAAGAGCCTGAAATACAGTAATATGCTTGGGGATGGGGTGTGGCAGAGGGGGAAATGATGTGTTAATTTCAAAACCAGATCATAAGCAGTTTTTGGAGAGTCCGTCATAACTTCGAATAGTGGCTAAGTCGTAAGTTGAGGACTACTTGTATAATGTATTACCTTGTAATAATAATTGCTAATTAATTTTGTATCACCCAAATTACTAAACTTTACTGTTCACGCTACAACGAAAGGTTATAAAGATCATTGGTTTGATGCTCAAGTTTTCTGTATTCATTGCCTTTTTTAATTAAGCAGCATGAAAATAAATAACTTTTAATTTATTTTGAGCCTTCCTATTTATTTATTTTTATTAAGTTTTTATGGCTCCAAAATAAGTGAGACTTGTTAATATGATGCTAGAATAAGTCCGCTCTATTCCAGATAGCCCTTGACTTTCGACAATAATTGAACCCAAAATTCCTGTTGCTAAATGAGGCATGCAGTTGTAAGTGAAAAACAGTCATGTCACTTTTTTTCAGTGCCATTATGACCTCGAATGGTCACTAAACGAATGGTTGTAAGTTGAGGACTATCCGTATGTAGAAGTAAGGCAGGTGTATTACTGAAACGGCATTATGGAGGTGGAGAGAAGGAAGTAGGTATATTCGATATTTTTATGACCGCTACTATTTCTTCCAATCAAGATTTAGACAAGAACTTTTAATTTAAACAAGAACTTTTTTCAGCATTCTGGAGAATAGTAGGTTCAAATTCAGCCACTCAACCACTTCTTCCAAATTATCTCACTCCATCTCAAAATTCTTTGGTCAGTCAATTCTCCATGTGCCCTCTTGTCCGAAAAGTCTTAAGTTTGGCTTTTTGTTTTAGATTTTTAAGAACCTTAGCTTGTATTCTCAAGCAGGCAGAAACACTTACTTGGGTTGGATGACAAAAAAAAAATAGCCATAATGACTCCTAAGCCACCATTTTGGCTATTATTGCAGGAAGCAGAAGAGATGCACATCAAAGCAATTCAGATCAAGGAGCAGCTGCTGGGTCAAGAAGATTATGAAGTCGCTCTTTCAGTGGGACACCTCGCCTCGCTCTACAACTACGACATGAATCAGTACGAAAACGCTGAGAAGCTTTATTTGAGATCCATCGCAATTGGTGGGTCAATTCTTTAACTGTTCATGAGAAGGGGGCGATCAGGGGCACTGTGGTTCCCTTGAGCCTCATTTATAGAAAATTGTTAGACAAATAGACAAGTGGATGGATAATAGGTAGATGTAGGACAATGAGTGGTAAAAATAGATAGATTACATACATACATACATACATACATACATACATACATACATACATTGATATTTATATCCAGTTCAAGCAAGTCTGTAGGGAGATCCTCCTGACCACTTAACTCAGGGGTGTCAAACTCAAAATGCTTAAATCTGACCCGTGGGGCCACCCTGGAAATAGCAAAGCCCCCCAAGTGCCCCATTTTGGTCAGCCAAGTGCTGCAGGAGGCTGTCCGACCCATCTTCCCTCTACCACCACCCCTGGCTGGCCCGCACAGGAGAACTACAATGCTGATCTGGCCCTCTAAGACATCCATTTTGACATCCCTGACTTAGCTTCTCCTGGTCATTGTGTTTTAAAGCATTTAAAGTAAGATCCCAGATTTATAATTTAGACCTACATTATTAACAGGTTAATCATTGGATTTAATTAAGGTAATTAATGTAAATTCCCTTTGAAGTAACAGTTAAGCTTTTTTGCAGTTGCTGGAGATGATGACATCTACCCATAAAAAGAAATTTTGGAGTTCTTCGAAGATATCCCCCCCCCCCCCCAAAAAAAAAAAATGGATTCTGTTTATAAGTCCAAACTTCTTTCGAAGGATCTGAAGAGCTCCGTTTCTAGAACATTTATTCATACTCTCCCCAAAAAATATTTGAAAATTTTAAAATCCAGAAATCACATTTTAATATGGCAGCCTTTAATATTGTTCTTGGTTTTCCGATTTTGTTGTTTTAGGAAAAAAGCTTTTTGGGGAAGGCTACAGCGGACTAGAATATGACTACAGGGGCCTCATTAAACTGTACAACTCCATTGGCAATTACGAGAAAGTATTTGAATACCACAACATCTTAGCCAATTGGAACCGATTGAGGGATCGGCAGTTTTCAGTCACAGATGCCCTGGAGGATGTAAGCACCAGTCCTCAATCAACTGAACAGGTTGTCCAGTCTTTCCTGATGTCTCAGACCGTCGAAGGACCCATTTGCTAAGGAACTTGGTCAATTTTACCAATTCTTGTTTCATTCTTCGTTTTCCCCCAGATTTACATGGGAAAAGTCATACTGTGAAATTCGAAACCATATATATATATATTTTTTTCATATTCTTTTTCCCCTCCTTTCCCGGAGCTGTTAAAAAAAATTGCATTGAAACACTGGTCCAGTCCATAAAAATTCCCATTTTGGGGAACTTTTGATGGAGTGACCATGAGCCGGACATGTGCTGAATGCACGAGCATGAGCACAGCATATTTTGTTTGGGTTCAAGGTACGTGTGTGTGCAATCTGTGTGGTTCACAAACACGTACACACAAGCATGTACACGTGGGGGGGAAAAGATCTCTAATAATCTTCTCTAATTTTTTTTTGTTCTAAAAAAAAGCCACTTTACAAGAAATCGCTGCAAAGACTAGAGAGAAATAAAACCATTTAACAGTTTTTAAAGAGTTGCATTCTTAATTGAGAAAAGAGGGTGGCAGGATTATTTTCTTTCTACAGTAAACAAAAGAGTTTTATTCAGTATTAGGGCCTGCAGAATCTGGATGCAAAGGGGAAAAGTATAATCAGGACTTGTGTCCAGACAGATACCTAGCTTCTGTTGGGGGAACATCTTTTCCTGGGCTCACACAGCAATGGCAATCTGCCGTTGACCCACAGTGCCAGAAATAGATGGCTTAAGAATTTCCTTGCCTGATCAAGCTTGCTCCTAAACCCTTTTTGTCCTCTGCACCCAGATCTCCACAGTAGGTTTGATTTAAAAAAAAATCATTCAGAAGCAAAACCTACAGATGTACAGAAAGAAGCTGGAAAGTTTTCTCCTTCTCACCTTAAAGCAACAGAAATTTCTTTGGAGAAGGAACACGTGTTTGTGAACAGCTCTTTGGGCTTTTGAGATGAGTGTGTAAACTGGACCAGTGGGTTCTCACACCATCATGGTGAGAAGTCTCCAAAATAACCCCTTGGCCTGAACTTGCTTTCTTCTTGTAATATAGGCAAGGTGTTTATTTGGTTTATTTGGTTTTACTTTTTCCGTGTGTGACAGGACCAGGATAATTTAAAGTGGACCAGCCTGCCCTTCAAAAAAGAAGTTGTGAGACAGTGCCTTATGTGTACTGTTTCTCATGCTCTCCCGTGTTCTCTTTGACCTGCTGGATTAATTTAATGAAAGGTGCATTTCAACAATATCCGAGACATGGCAAGACAGAACAGAGAATATATTGGAAGCTTCCACCATTTTCAGCCATTGCAATGATAATGCCTTTTAAACTATTAGGGATACACACTAAATGTTATTTTGCATAAACAAACCTTTTTAAAACGCTTCTCCATCCTTCCCTTCTGCCTTTTCAAACTAGGCTGTCTCTAAAGACTGTAGCTTGCTTGGGCTAACTTGAGTTGTTTTTCTTCTAAAAGCATCTGGTTTTATTTTATTTTATATCTTTGGAGATGACCATTCCTTTTATACTTTGCAGAGGTCACTGAAATAATATCCAAAGAAGAAGAAAGAAGCACAGCAAGGCAGTCACGGTCTCTTGCTTCCGTTTCTGTTTTTAAGCCTCATTATTTTTGTTAACACTGAACAAACAATCACAATGTGATTTCCTTAACTTCATTTTTAAATGCTTGTCGTTTCCTTTTCTTTTTTTAAGTGTTAATGCCTGTCTCACTAGCTTGTCTTAATTTGAGGGTGGGTTGCCTTTTTTTTTTTTTAGATGAATTGTCTTTTAAGTGTTGAGGTAATAATTGAAATTTTGAAAGACCTGGGATGTCTATGCCCAGTTTGGAAAGGAGAAACAAAAAACTTGCTCTTATCTCAGTTTTTAAATATGGAGACACTGACATTGTCTCTGTATATTAAAGTATTGATGGGTAACCACCCCTATTTTCAGGGGTTTTATAAGCTGCAAGGGAAAGAGCTTTGGCTAGCAGAAAGCACCTCTCGGATTTGGAATGAATTTTGTTTACCATTTTAATTTTTTGGGGAGGGGAATGAAAGATCTGCACGTCTGTTCTTAAAGTCATGGACTCCACAAAGAATAGCAATGAGTGGCTTTGTATATTCCTCTTTATCCTGGATACAGCAATACCATTGGCTTTTAAAATAGAATATTGCAGGACAGTCCTTTTTGTTTTGAACTAGTGCCTTTTAAGAATTTCTTTCCCTCCCTCCTTCCTTCCTTCCTTCCTCCCTCCCTCCCTCCCTCCCTCCCTCCCTCCCTTACCCAGAGGTGGGGTATCTTGTAATTCTTTGGTGAAAAATTTGGAAGCAAATTTTATGTGGGGACAGACCAGGGCAAAAACATATTGTACTTAGAAAGAGAATAGACAGTGAGTTCCACGGAGGTTGGTATTTGATTTGGGGGCATGACATCTTGAGTTTGGGATCAGTCCCTTGAAAAGGTGGTTGGGAAGTGAACATTAGCAATCAGAAATTCTGCTTTCCTTGGGACGCTGACCAGAAGATTTGGGGTAGCAAGGACAGGTGAAAAACACTTCCACCTGGGCTGCTGTCTCTAGTAAGAATTTGCAGATCTTCAGTCCTGTTTGCAGACAGCTACATGGGTGCTCTTAATATTTTAAGACTGTTTTTTCTCCCAGTCTTATAATAAGATGTGTTTCTAAGAGGTTCACTATTTTAAGCAGTTGGCTAGTTTGTCTGAAGGGTTGTTGCTTCTTTGTTTGGTTTCTGGATCTTTGGACTTCCCCTGGCCTTTTCAAACTCATTGCTGACTTTCGTCTTTAAGCAGGATTCTCTATCAGAGTGGCAGTGTAAAGCACTTTGCTTTATTCCCCATCATAGGTTTTTAAACCATTGCTTCTCTCTCTCCTTCCCCATCTCCTCTCATGCAAAGGTTGCCTGTTTCCTAAATCATGTCGCTTATATTCTCAGTTGCATTGAGTTGAGGGAAAATTAAATCAATCTAAATCAATTTTTTCATGCTGGCATGTTGCATTGTCCTAACCATTCCGGCTAACAGGAAGAAGAGAAGAGGACAGTACCCAAAAGAAATATGCCTGGAACATACCATCACCCCTGCCCCGCCCTCATTTGCAGTGAAAACACAGGAAATATTGTCTCCATCTTTAGAAAAAGTTCTCTCCCCCCCCCCCCCCCCGAGTTGGTCCATCAGTTGCAGCTCCATTCTCCCAATTTTTTCATTGCAGAATTAGTCAGACCCGTGTTGGTGGCATGTGGTCTGAACTGAGCTCCCAGATGCTGGCTCTTTAGTCCGTTGATTTTGGAAATCACGACACACTAAATTTTCACAGCCGAACAAAGCCATGCAAAAAGATTCTTGATTTTTCCTAGCCTTCCCAAATTCCTCGAGATTAGACTGCTCCCAATTCTTCTGCTGTTTCCTTGAAAACCTTGCTTTCTCATGGTGACCAGCAAGTTAATTCCAGGGTGCCTCCCTGAGTCTTAGACCAGTCTTTTCCAACTCAGCCTTGTCAAGATCTGTTGGATCACAAGTCCCATCCTCCTCCCTGCCCATTATTGCTGGTCACTGGAGGTGAGGATGATGGCGGAATATAAAGCATGTGGAAAATTGGCTGCAGTTGCTTTCTCTTTTCCTAAGTGCAATTAAAACTTGCAGGGGGGGGGGGGAAGGGGGGGCAGATTGGATCAATGGATAGTTTGAACTCCAAATCAGAAAGAGAAACCTGAGAAAACTCATGAGTTTTAAATCTTTGGCTGTTGGAAAGACAGAACTGGAAATATTGGTGAGCTTTGAGTAATTTCTTGGGTTGGTGTTTTTTGAGTTGGGGTTAGCCTTCCCATGCCAGTTCAAGTATAGATGTTGCCAATGATATAAATGTTTATTTTTCTAATCCATATCATTTGTTTTATATCATGGGTGGATTTTGGAACATGAGAATATGTTTTATCACTAAAGTAGAAGATCCAAATTCCATTCCTCAGTGAATCATGGACAGTGGCACCACAATGAGCCAGTTGTGAAGTTTGGTGTACAGTATTTGCAAGGAATTATTTATCTAATCTGTTCCCCTATCCCAGTAGTTAATTTAACAACATATCTTATTTTTCCCCATCCCTTTGCCTTCACCTACCCAGAAATCCCAATAAGCTGTTATTTAGATCAAGGGAATCTCCAAACGGGGCAACCTTAACACTTGTGGACTTCAACACCCAGAATTCCTCATGGCTAGCTGGGGATTTGTGGGAGTTGAAGTCCACATGTCTTTTGCCAAGTTGGAGACTCCCTGAGTTTGGAGAGCTACTGGGAGCAGAAGAAGAAGCATTCTTGTGCAGTCAGAGTGTAGGTCTTATTTCAGAGACACTTTTGAACACTGCCAGCATGCCATGGTACCCATTGAAAAAGAGAGCGAAGGGCAAACTCTATGTGGTTGTGCTGAACTACACCGAACTTAAGGTGTGTTGCTGTTAATGAAAGTCTGAGAGGATACAGGGGTATTCAAGTCTAGGCCAATTAAACTGTTGCACACGGAGAAACTCCAGTTGTTACACCCTTAGGAAGTTGGGTTTGTGGTCATTCCTTTTTTTCACTGTTCTCCTTACTCTTGAGAGCTTGTGTTGCAAAATAATTTTGCTCAGTTGTGTGAAGCGCTTTGATTAGGGTTTAGTCAAAATTGTAATAAATATATGAGGATGCACCCTTGCAAGCAAAGTGTTCTGTTCCCCAGGAGTGAAATAGGAAATATTTACTCCTTCCTTTGCTTGGGATTTTCGGCGTTCCAAAAACTCATTTTGGGCTTCCAATTCTTTGCCCGTTTGATCAGGATTGTGAATGGTGAGCATGGGCATTAGGGAAACTAGTGGAGCAGAGGCTTAAAATCTGACACAGGTATGACATGTTGTTGTTATAGGTCCTTTTCCTCTTCCATAAAATTATAATTATCGCAGAACTTTTCCCACAGAGCTGCTCGCAGCTGCTTTAAAGAATTAAATGGCTCATGAAAGAACCTTTCAGGTATAGGGTTTGTTCAGAGGCGATGCATTTGTTTAATTTCTCTTTCATTTTGGCCTTCTGTTGAAGTTTGGCTAGAGGTGATGAAACAAGAGAATAGGAGAATCCAGTTTGTCCAGTCTACTTTCTTCATAGTATCTTAGTTAAGCAAAGACTGCTACCCTAACTATACACTTGTTGGTAATCCTTTGTGAATTTTGAGGAGTTGGTGGAGGGATGCTTTTGCCAGGCAACCAGGATAGGAACAATCACCTCAGCTGCAATCCCTGGATTAAATCATTTCTGGATTTAAGCTGTTGATTCTGTGGAAAACGATTTGTGAGCCTAGAATTGTTGTGTTTACTTTTGGTGGATATCTACAGGGCAGAGTTCACACAAGAGGTGGTTTAGGATCCATTCCCCCCCCCCCTTCCAGGTGCATTAATGGAGCTGGAACTGAGTTGGTTACAGTTTGAGGTGACGGTTTTAAAAATTCTCTCCTGTTCCCAAGGATGCAAATCGCTTCGTGGCTTGTACATGGTAGGGAACCCTTGACCCAGGACAATATAGTTTGAACTTGTCCGCTTCTGTACGCAAAGGACACAATCTAGCCAAAGTGAAAGACTCTTTCAGACTGTTTGGAGTCTCACCAAAACCCAAGAGGGCTTGTAAAATTGCCCCAAAGTTGTCTTCTGTAATTGACCAGATTTATTGAAATGCATCCTGAAAGTACCATTGCTATTTTCTTTGCAGCGTGTCTAAACTCCGTGTGATGGCATGACTTTGCCTCCCCCCCCCCCATGTCTTTGTAACTGTCATCACATCTACTTCCTTCTCCCCTAGTCCCCTCCCAACTGGGTTTTTTTAGGACAGATAAAATTACTGGCTGTAGAAAGAGGACCAGATGTTGGAAGAGCTGGGAGCTCCCTCTCCTTCGGACTATGCCTTTTTAGTACCAGCAATGACCACGTTTCGCTCTCCATGCAGGTCAGAAATCGATCTTGTACCACGGGGTGTATTGGGGCGGGGGGGGGAAACGACGGCACTTAGCAGTTGGTAACTTCTTTCATGTGCCTCCTAGAGTGACCGTAGACTTCAAAGTGCGTTCAGGAGAATTGCTGCAGACCTTGGGTAACCCCAAGACCTCTGCTTCACCGGTGGAAGGAGTCGGGATTTCAGCTGGGCCGCTAAGAAGAATCCCTGAAAATAGAGCCAACCACTTGAAGGAATCGTTCGATTCCCTTCCGATCACCAAACTCAAAAAGTGCTATCTTTCTTAAAAGCTCTTTTATTTTTTTCCCCTGCCTGAAAAAAAAAATCAGAATATAAAAGCTGCTTGAATTAACTGCAGAGAGGGGTGCTACCTTCACCTTGTCTGCAGCAATTCCTCTGAATTGTGTTTTTTTTTAAAGCGTGCACAGCCTTCGTGCCTTTTCGTCAGACGCTGAAGCCACTCTAAATTTGGTGCCTTCCACGTGGATTGGACCACCATTCCCATCGCTCCCAGTTTTAAAAAAAACAACAGCACCCAGTTAGATGCTGAAGAATTTTTTTTCTCTTGTGGTCAAAGCTGCCCCATTACTGGGCATGGAGGAGAGGAACCAAGATACAATAAATTTTGGTCATGTTTCTTAGCTTCAACATTCAAACCTGAGTAGAAATGTCTGTTGTGCTTGTTAATGGCTGTTTCTTTTTTTAAATTTTTGTTGGTTTTGGGTTGTGACACAAGTTTGATCCTGTGGCAGGGTTTGCCTCTTGGCCTTGGAGAAGAATAAACCATGGCTCCTTTGTCCTGTTGCGTTGTAGAGAAAGGGGGTGAAGGTGATGGTCACGTGGCGAAAATGGGCTTTTGCAGTAGGCTTCCTTTTGGACAGTTAAGGGGATCCGTGCATTTTGTCTCCCCCTCCCCAAACTCAGGAATGTTTTTTAAGGCAGCGAAGCCCACCTCCCTTTTCCATGAAACCCCACCCTTTCCGGATTCTCGTTAGCAAATACAGTACTATCACAGCAATTTGTAGGTATCTTAAATAGCATGAAGCGGCCTTAGTGAGTTGTTTTTAAGTGCAGATTTCTTTGGTTTGAAGACATTAAAAAAATACGATGGAAAAAATATATATGCTATATAAATATATAGAGATATCTAGAAACTTGGTGTTTTGATATCCAGGTTTTT
Source organism: Laticauda colubrina (assembly GCA_015471245.1). NCBI lineage: Eukaryota > Metazoa > Chordata > Lepidosauria > Squamata > Elapidae > Laticauda > Laticauda colubrina. Next base: position 29,962,640 of record BLBF01000036.1, read on the forward strand.
CAGTGTTGGATCGCTAACCCTCACAGGTACCATGTGTGTAAACCATCCCACAGCTTCCTTTGTATGCATATTCCTTGATATGAGCTATGTTGCCATGAAAATAAGATTTTAAAACAGAGGAAAAACTTTAGCATTATTTCTTGGGGTGGGGTAGGGGGGAATGGATGAGCTTTTATTTTTTATTTAATATTACCAGTTTCAGTACTCGTTTATTTTTTAATACTCCATGGATCTTAACAAGGGGATTAAAATATGTACATATATTAAGCAGAAACTGTCTTATCAGCAATGTTGTTGGCAGCAAACCAGCCGAAAGCTGAGTCACACCACCCAGTGTCTCTTAAATCCAAATCCTTTCATCTTTTCTGTGCCACTGTTACTTATATGAAGGCGTTTTTGAACATTCGTGGCCATCCCATGTTCCTCTTTTGTATCTGATATCACACCAGACCGCCGTGCTTGAATTTTATTCTTTGTACACATCCACCAATCCTGAGTATGTTTGTAACCAACATTGTGATATTCTGTAATTGTATTGCAAAATTGAACTATTGACTTAATAAATATAGTGTTCCTGCAAGTGTGTGGGTGTAATATTTGACAGATTTAGAAAGACGACGATAGAAAATAGTATCTGTATTGCTCATGGTTGAACCAAAACTACATAGGAAGTGGATTTTGGGATATTTTGCGAAATGTCTGCAAAAGCCTTAAGTTTGAGGGCTTTCAGAAATTCAAGAGTCGAATTAAAGTTATCCAACAATATGATTTCTTATTTAATGAACTTTTTTTTAAAAAGCTGCTGGTATGTCTTTAATAGAGATTTGATGATGATGAACTGGCTGTTTCTTCATTCGTAATAACAGAAAGTGCATTGGATACATCGCAAGTGGCACAGTGTTGCTCCATAACTTCCTTGCCTTGGGTCATTGAACACCTGATGGAACAAAATGAAGATGTCTGTGAATTGTGAACGAGAGATTGTATACCTCACTGGGATATTGGAATATTGCATCCAGTTCTGGTCGCTGTGATACAGAAAAAATGCTGAGAAAAGCATGCAGAGAAGAGCGACAACAAAGATAACGAAGGGTCTGGACTGGAAGCTAAATCGTATGATGAACGGTTCAGGGAGCTAGGTCAATCTTAACCTCATGAACCAGAATAACAATATAAAGAATTGGAAGGGGCTTTGGAGGTCTTCCAGTGTTGGAGCATCCACAACTTCTGGAGGCAAGTTTGATTTTTTTCTAACTATTGGGAAATTTCTCCTGACTTCTTGGTTGCTTCTCTCCTTGATCTGTTTCCATCCGTTGCTTCTTGTCCTGCCCTTCAGTGTTTTGGAGAATAGCTTGACTCCCTCTTTGGGACAACCCCTCAAATAATGGAACCACTATCATGTCATCTCCAGTCCTTCTTTTCATTAGGCTAGACATACCCAATTCCTGCAAATGTTCTTTGTATGTTTTAGCCTCCTAAAACATCCCCAAATCCTCTTTGTTGCTCTTCTCTGCACTCTTTCTCGAATCTCAACATCTTTTTTATATCGTGGCAAACAGAACTGGATGCAGTATTCCAAATATGGTCTTACCAAGGCATTATAGATTAGCAATAATAATTCACATGACCTTGGTATCTGACTTCAATGCCTAAGGCAGGACTAGAACTCACTGTCTCCCGGTGATTGGCCCAAAGACACCCAGTCAGCTTTCATGCCTAAAACAGGACTAGAACTCGCCATTTCCCGGTAATTGACCCAAAGTCACCGGGCCAGCTTTCATGCTAAAGACACTACTAGAACTCACTGTCTCCTGGTGATTGGCCCAGAGTCACACAGATGGCTTTCTTGCCTAAGGCAGGACTAGAACTCACCACTCCCAGTGATTGGCCCTAAATTGTCCAGCCGGCTTTCATGCCTAAGGCATGACTAGAATTCACTCGTCTCCTAGTGATTGGTCCCAGTCAACTTGCATGCTTAATGCAGGATTTGAACTCATGATCTTCCTCACTTTCTAGCCTGATGCCTTAACCACTGGATAAAACAATTCTCTTAATCCTCTACCTTTCTGTAGGCATGTTTTTTCCTTCCGGTTCTGGCAGTGAGTACGAATATTCTTTGCCTTCTTGCATCTTCATGCCACAAATGGTGAGTCTCCACCTATCACGCAGCTTTGCCAATTTTTTATTACCTGGCTGGCTGGCCATGTCGGCATACTCCAAGCGACAGTAGACTTTCTATAATTCAACCACAGGAAGAGAGGCACAGGGCAGTGGCTGATGGGTAATGGGGTGCAGTTTTTGAGGGAACACGGTAAGGGAACCTCTTTTAAGGAACTTGGGGAGTGCTTTCTTTTTTTATTTATTATTATCACCATCCTAAATCTTAACATATTTTCATGTAAAATACTTTCGTTTCATGGACTTTTAAAAAAAAAAAAGGATTGGAAAACCGCATTGCGACGCTCAAAATAATTGCAGATTTCAACTGTTTCTAAAGCTGGTTCACATACAGGTAGTCCTTGACTTACAACCGTTCATTTAGGGACAGTTTGAAGTTATAACATTACTGAAAAAAAGTGACTTAGGGAGATTTCAGAGTTGCCTTGAGTTCCCCCCTTCAAACTAAGCCATAGTTCATTTAACCATGATTTGTGAAACAAACCACAACTGGCTGGGTTTGTCTAACTAATATTTATATTTATAACAACTGGGCCAAAACTAATAGTTTTCAACTGTGGTGTAAGTTTGACTTACAACCTTTCATGTTGCAACTGTTCAAAGTTACAATGGCTGTGAAAAAATGATTTATGACTGGTCCTCACACTTACAACGGTTGCAAAATTCAGGCACTTGGCCACAAGCCTATATTCATAGCAATAGCAATTACACTTAGACTTATATACTGCTTCTAAGCGGTTTACAGAGTCAGTCTCTTGTCCCCAACAATCTGGCTCCTCATTTGACCAACCTCAGAAGGACGGAAGGCTGAGTCAACCTAGAGCCTGGTGAGATTTGAACTGCCAAATTGCAGGCAGCTGGCAGCCAGCAGAAGTAGCCTGCAGTACTGCACTCTAACCACTGAGCCGCCGAGGCTCACTTGTGATGGTTGAAGTGTCCTAGGGTTACATAATCATCACTTGCAATGTGATGATTTCCAGACACATTCTGAGAAGCAAAGTCAGTGGAGAAGTCAGATTCAGTTAACGATGATTCATTTGAATGAATCGACGATTCATTCATGGATGATTCATTTAACGACTGCGGAGACTCCTTTGAACAACTGTTGCCAGAAAGATCGTAAAACGGGGTAAAACTCGGTGAGGGAAGCTAGATTTACCTTACAATACAAACACATGAGCTGTTTAACAACTGCAGTGATTTATTTAACAACGGTTGCCAGCAAGGGGCAGAACTCAACAATTGTCTTGCTTAGCAATAGAAATTTTGCACTCAATTGTGGTCATAAGTCAAGGACTACCTGTATCTCCTTCCTTCAACTCAGAAATTACAAGATAGCTACCATTTAGGTGGAAAACCCACAGTTTTGGAGAGTCCCTTTGATATACGATAAAAGAGTAGCCCATTCAGCTCCAGAGATTACTAAATAAGCATTTTACTAAAATTGGCCAGCTTAAATGTTGCTTCTTTGAAAAATCAAGGATGGTTCCAACTCAAACTTCCTGCGTGATGTGAGAAAACGATAAAAGAGTGTCCCTAGGCTTACTGGCCAGGTAAAAAAAAATCAAAATGGTTGCAAGCACCTGATGGCAGCCCCACACCCTTTCCCCCCAGGTGTGATGTACATCGAAACAGACGTAGTTTCAGTGTCATTGGCTTTGGCCCAAGGGTGGGATTCAAAAATCCCAGCAATTGGTTTGCTGCACAGTTGCTGGGTGGGTGTGGCCATAGTGGGCGTGGCCTACTAGAACTTCCCAGGGGGGTGATTTTTGCCTTCCCCTGGGTCCGGAGGCTTCCCTCGGGCCTCTGGGAGGGTGAAAGCAGCCTCCTCCAGGGTCTGTAGGGCCTCTGGACAATTTTCTGGACTTCCTGAAGGGCCATTTTCCCGCCTCCCAGAGCCTCTGCACAGGCTGTGCGCTTACCTGCATCCAAAAAGGGGTTTGTGGAGATTCCAGGGAGGGGAGGGGAGAGGTGGGCGAGGCCAGCCAGTCGGTCCAACTCATAAAATTCAGCGTCAACTCATATTTCTATGGTCTTTTTAGAGTTGCCAACTGGTTTGGCAATTTAAATTTAATGTACATTTAACATCCGGTTTGCTCAAACCGATCTGAACCGGCTGAATCCCACCCACCTTGCTTTGGCCCCTCCCATCTGACTTTTGAGAAATCCCCTTCAGACCCCCTCTGGTGAACCAAGGAAGAGATGAAAATAGGACAGGCTGGATGCATCTCCCTGGGGTGGCCTTTCCGACCTCATTTAATCTGGGGGATATAATATGAAATATAAGAACTATAATCCTTACCAGGAATTTAGTGAATTGGTCTGTCTTGCTGTATCTGTAAAGTTTATACAGCTGCTTCTCATCCAGGGTTGAGAATAGGGAGACAAACCTCCAGAGCATTCTGAAATGGAGAGGGACAGCACTTTGCAGGTAGTCCTTGACTTATGACCGTACTAATTTACAACAGGAAAAAAAGATGACCGTTCCTTGCTTTATAGCTTGCCTCCAGAAATTGTGAATATTCCAACACTAGAAGTTTTTATTTAAAAAGAGATTGGGCAACCATTTGTTTGAAATGGTATAGGGCCATGATGGCGAACCTATGGCATGCATGCCACAGATGGCATGCAGACCCACTTGTGCCAACACGTGAGCTGCAGGCAAACTTACCTCACTGAGGCCTGCGTGTGCCTCACAACTGATTTTCTGCCAATTTGAGGCCTTTTTTGGCTTCCCAGAAGCTTGAGGAAGGCTTCTGCAGGCTTTGCAGGCTGAAAACTAGCCCTGTTTCATTACTTCCTGTTTTTCCAAAAATACCGGAAGTGACGAAATGGGGCTAGTTTTGGCCTACAACGCCTACAGAAGCCTGCAGAAGCCTTCCTCAAGCCTCTGGGAGGCTGAAAAAGGCTTCAAACCGGCCGAAAATCAGCTGTGAAGGGCAGAGCAGGTCGGGGTGGCAGGGGTGGGTTGATGAGTGGGGATTGCACATGCATGCATGGGGGAGGTGCATTGCCTTCTGGGTGCTAGCATACGAGCGCAAGCGTGCAAACGCATGCACAATTTTTGGAACAGGAGTCCCAAAAGGTTAGCCACCACTGGTATAGGGTTTCTTGCTTGAGCAGTGGGGTTGGACTAGAAGATCTCCAAGGTCCCTTCTCACTCTGTTATTCTATTCCATAGCCCCCCTATGTGATCAAAATTGAGCACTTGATAACCGGTATATATTTATGATAGTCATGTGATCACCATCTTTGATCTACCCAGTTGGTGTCTTTTAAGCAAAGTCAATTAAGGAAGCCCGCTTGATGACCACACGATCTGCTTAGCAACTGCAGTGACTTGGCTTAACTTTGGCTAAAAAGTTTGCAAAATGGGGCAAAAACTCACTTAACAACTGCCTTGTTTAGCGACATAAATTATGGGCTCCATTGGTGGCTATTTTCTGACAAGCAATGTCAACGGGGCATGCCGGATTCACTTAATGACTTTTGTGATTCACTTAACAACCTGCAGTGTTTCTCTTAACAACCATGGTGAAAAAAGTTGTAAAACCGGGCACGATTCACTTAACCATGAAAATTCTGGTCTCAATTCCGGTTGTAAGTTGAGGACTATTCTGCCTGGCATCAGCTGGTGCCAAAGATTTCTGCCTCGAAAGGATTGACATGTGCTGAACTTCGAGTTTATCAAATGACCCGGAAGCCACTTTCTACCAGCCTACCTGATGAGATTATTCTAATTTTTACAAAGTTGGGATCATGGCTGATTGGGGACTTCTGGGAGTTCTGGCATCTTCAAGTGGCCAAAGTTGAGAAACTGGTATATAAAGTGATTTCACTGGGAGTTGAAATCCACACACCATACAATATGTCGGGTAGGGAATTCTGGGAGTTGAAGTCCACACACTGTAAAGTATGTTGGGTAGGGAATTCTGGGAGTTGAAATCCACACACCATACAATATGTCGGGTAGGGAATTCTGGGAGTTGAAGTCCACACACCAAAAATTATTTTGGGTAGGGAATTCTGTGAGTTGGCATCCACACACCTTAAAGTATGTTGGGTAGGGGATTCTGGGAATTGAAATCCACACACTGTAAAATTGCTGAGGTAGATGGCACCATTTAAAGTTTTGGTGGTCTTGAAACCACTTCAACCCACAATGAGGAATAACTTTTTTAACTTTTCTAATGGTCTTCTCACCTTGCATCTGTAGGAGACCTATTCTTTACTTATGCACAAATTAAGAGATATTAATCTACTTTTCTGGCTCAAAGGGCACACCAGACTAAAAAAAACCTACTGTGGGTTTTACAGCTAATGATTTCTACAAAGAAAAAGCAATTTCCCTACTTTTTCCAGTGTTTCAGTTCCCAGGATTTGCAGTTATACAGAAGAAACATATTGATATGATCCCCAAGGATGTTGAGAGTTTTTCTGGTGCAGATTAGCTTCCTTTCCTTCGGGTAATCTTTCGGCAAATTCAGCCTCTGGAGGGTTTTTTTAAAAGGTCTCAAGTATTCTTTGCACTGGGAAGAGAAGATTCAGAGAAGTTGGGGGAAAAAAGAAATGATAAATAGTTTCTGCATGAGTAAGTTCCAGGAGTCATGCTTGACGTAAAGGAGACTTCCTCATGATTATAGGCCACTGTTTCTGAACCAAGGCAATCTTCAGTAGTGTGGACTTCAACTCCCAGAATTCCCTCATACTGGCTGTGGAATTCTGGGAGTTGAAGTCCACACCTTAAAGTATGCTGGTCAGAGAATTCTGGGAATTAAAGTCCACCCATCATAAAGCAAACTAGCATATGAATTCCAGGAGTCGAAGTCTACACATCTTAAAACATGCTGGCTGGGGAATTCTGGGAGTGGGAGTCCACCCATCTTAAAGCAGGCTGGCTGTGGAAATCTGGGAATTGAAGTCCACACACCTTGAAGTATATTGGGTAGGGAATTCTGGGAATTGAAGTCCACACATCATAAAGTTGCTAAGATTAAGAAACACTGTTTTAAATGAATTCTGCTGGGGCCATTGAAAAGTTTAGTGGCCAAACAACCCGCAATGAGGGATATCTTTTAAGATCCTCCTAACTTGTTATCAGCCTTCAATAATCCACTGGGAGAAGATAGTTCACTTTTCAATTAAATATTATCATATTATGCATTTGAATCAATATGTGAAGCACAGTTGAAATTTGCAATTCTTTTGAGTGTTGCAATGCAGTTTTCCATTTTTTTTAAAAAAAAGTAAGCCTGGGAGCATGTACAGTAAACAAAAGTGTTTTACATGAAGATACGTAAAATGTAGGCAAAACATTCATTAAAAAACACCCAGAAGGATACCTTACACTATACCGCAAAGACGTAAAAATGGGGAAAATTCTGCATAAAACTATTTATTTACTTATTCATATGCTTTGGAGGTAAAAAAAAAATGCTTATTCTATTGTACAAGTTCTTGTCCTGATGGTTAGAACTATTTTTCCTGACAGTTCCAACAATTAATCAGTGGAACAACTTGCCTTCAGAAGTTGTGGGTGCTAGAGATTTTTAAGAAGAGACTGGACAACCATTTGATGGTATAAGATCTCCTGCTTAAGCAGGGGGTTGGACTAGAAGAACTCCAAGGTCCCTTCCAAATCTGTTATTGTGTTATTCTTCAGTTGAGATAACAATTAAAAAGCTAAACATCATGCAATAACTATTTTATAAAGGTAAAGGTAAAGCTTCCCCTCACACTTACATGCTAGCTGTTTGCAGCTCTAAGGGGCAGTGCTCATCTCCGTTACAAAGCTGAAGAGCCAGCACTGTCCAAAGACATCTCCATGGTCATGTGCCTGGCATGACTAAATGCCGAAGGCGCACCGAACGCTGTTACCTTCCAACCAAAATGGTCCCTATTTTTTCTACTTGCATTTTTTACGTGCTTTTGAATTGCTAGGTTGGCAGAACCTAAGGAACAGGAGCTCATTCCGTTACGCGGCGCTAGGGATTCGAACCGCCGAACTACCAACTTTTCTGATCGACAAGTTCAGCGTCTTCGCCTCTGAGCCATTGCGTCCTTAGCTATTTTATAAATAAGGGTGAATAAAGACAACAGACAGATATGGCTGTTAAAACAAAACATTAGCCGATTCTATGTGGAATAGATACTTTCGCCAGCTGATTAGAAAGTCCATCAGAGTATCTCTACATTGTAAAAATGAGAAGATGACACAGCATAACAGATAACAGATAATCAGAGTTGGAAGGGACCTTATAGGTCATCGAGCCCACCCCCCCTTCCAAGCGGGAGACCCTACACTATTTCTGACAAATGGCAGTCCAATCTCTTCTTGAAAGGCTCAAGTGATGAAGCTCCCACAACTTCTGAGGGCAACTTCTGTTCCATGGGTTGATTGTTCTCACTCTCAGAAAGTTTCTCGTTATTTTCAGGTTAAATCTTCTCCTTGTTCAGTTTCCATCCATTATTCCTTGTCTGGCCTACAGGCTCTTTAGAAAATAGCTTGACCCCCTTCCTCTCTGTGGCAGCCCCTCAAATATTGGAAGACTGCTATCCTGTCTCCCCTGGTCCTTCTCTTCCCTAGACTAGCCAAGCCCAGTTCTTGTAACCATTCTTCATATGCCTTCGTCTCCAGTCCCCTCTAATCAACTTAGGCAGGAGTTTCTCCCATTCAGGATGTAGCTTGTACATAAAAACACATCCCGTTGTTTGCAAACATCAAAAGAAAACAGAGGCATAAGTGTTGAAAAAAATGTAACAATTAAAAAATATTGGAACAAAATGAAAATGGAAAAGACAGATCTTTCTCCCCTTATTTAGTGCTATGCTACTCTTGAAAATGGAGGGTCGATGTAGTTGTCTTGTTTTGTAGAAATAGTTTCCATAGCCCTGGGTAGGTTACAAAGAACTTTTTACAAACAGAGCCAAGAAGAAAGCATGCGATCAAATACAGATAGTCCTCGACTTATAACCACAGTTTAGAGCCCACCATTTCCACTGCTAAGTGAGAGACAATCGCTTAGCAATTTTTTTGCCCCGTTTGACAGCTTGCCTTGCCACAGGTTGTTAAGCAAATCCCTGTAGTTGTTAAATGAGTAGTAACATGGGCATTAAGGGATTCTGGAATTCCCCCTTGATTTTTGCCTGATTTTTGTCAGAAGGGAACCCTATGCAACTGTTGTAAGTGTGAAAAGGACCCCTATGCAAAAAGGGACCCCTATGCAACTGTCGTAAGTGTGAACCCATTGTCAAACGTCCGAATTTCAATCGCCAAACCACAGGGAGGATGCAACGACCCTAAGTGTGGAAAAAAACAGGTCTATTTCCGTCTCCCTTTTTTTCAACGCCATTGTAACTTCAGTCACTTAACAAATACTTTGTGAAGTTGAGGACTGCCTGCGACTTCGGACAATGTGAAAAGCATTAGTAAATATGGATGTTGGAGACTTGCTATTTTGAAGGTGCCTTCGCTGAACCCGTTGACATAGTGGACAAGCCTCACTTCGGTAGGTATCATCCTGGCCAGAGTCCCTCAGAGGGTGGCCTCGTTCTGGCAGAAGGTCAGTGGGTTGATGGACACCTGCAATGAAGAGGAACAGCATCAGGGCTCCAACAATCCATTTCCATTGATACCATGAATCTCTAGCCCCGTGATGGCGAACCTATGGCATGCATGCCACAGGGGGCATGCAGAACCATTTGTGCCGGCACACGAGCTGTAGGCAAACTTACCTTACTGTGCATGTGCATGTGCGTGCCTCACAGCTGATTTTTGGCCAGTTTGAGACCTTTTTCAGCCTCTCAGAGGCTTGAGGAAGGCTTCTGCAGGTTTCTGCAAGCTTTGCAGGCCGAAAACTAGCCCCGTTTCATCAGTTCCAGTATATTCAGAAAAATGGGAAGTGATGAAATGGGGCTAGATTTCGGCCTGCAAAGCTTGCAGAAGCCTGCAGGAGCCTTCCTTAAATCTTTGAGAGGCTGAAAAAGGCCTCAAACTGGCTGAAAATCAACTGTGAGGCGCAGTGCAGGTAAGCAGCCGGCGGGGGTGGGTGGATTGCGCATGCATGCATTGGGGGTGTAGGGGGGCACATTGCCTTCTGGGTGCTGGCACACAAGCGCGAGCGTGAGAGTACGCATACAATTTTTGGCACAGGAGCCCAAAAAGGTTAGCCACCACTGCTCTAGCCGCATCTCTCACAGTTTAAAAAAATCATTTATTAGGAGTGAACATGCCGGCATTACCTGGGTGCAGCCGACTCTGAGGCACATTATTCATCTCATCCTTGACCTTGGTCTTCCCCCACCCCCTGGATGTATATTCTCCAATGGGACACATCCATAGCCAAGAGTCATCCATCATGCTCTCCAGTAATAATCTTGCATGCCAGAAGCTTCGCTGGCCTAGCAGTTATCTATGAAAATATTTAAGATATGCATTACTTCCCCCACTCCCTTTCTGCTGAAAACTCTAAAAGACCAGAGAAATATTTCTGAGTTGATCCTAGAGGTGGGTATTCAGCAGGTTCTGACCAGTTCTGGAGAACCGGTAGTGGAAATTTTGAGTAGTTTGGAGAATTGGTAAATACCACCTCTGACTGGCCCCGCCCCCATCTATTCTCTGCCTCCCCAATCCCAGCTGATTGGCTGGGTCTTCTTTGGTTGCCCTGCACAGGAGAACGGAGCTGGAAAGCAGGTTAGTGGGTGGGGAGGGAATGGGGATTTTGCAGTAACCTTTCCCTGCCACGCCCACCAAGCCACACTCACAGAACTGGTAGTCACATTTTTTTAATCCCACCACAAAGATGAACATCTGGATCTGAGCATCTGGGCTCTGGGCAGAAGGAAAGTGGAGGTGGGTGTGGCCTGCCCACCTGAAGGTTCTGTCAGTTGATACGGCAGCCAATGGCAACCCACCAAGCCCTAGAACATCCTGGCAGCATCGGTTGGTCCTCCATCCGTTGTGTCAGGATGCATCTCTGGAATGAGATCTTCCTTCTGTCTTTGGAGCTCTCCTTGTCACCCCTTCCTTTGTGACTGTGAAGACAACAAAGCCCATGGGCCACCCCTCTCCTCTCCTTGTCATCTCCTCCACTCTATAGAGATTCTCCATTATCCAGGTCATGGATGGTGCTTTTTTCAGGAGGCAGCTGGACTTTTTTTCCCCTTTCTTTTGTAGATGTTTCGCTTCTCCTCCAAGAAGCTTCTTTAGCTTCAATGGAACTGAGGAAGCTTCTGGGATGAGAAGCAAAATGTCTTCAAAAGACAAAAAACAAACAAACAAGAAAGTCCAGTTGTCTTCTGAAAAAGCACCTTTTGGGATCTACTCCACTCACAAGCCCTGACCATCATTGTTGTCAACCTATAAACCACAAAACAAAAGTTCCCTTAAGCCTTTCGGCCTATATAGACACCAAGGCTGAAATAGATTAAGCATGTTGGCAAATACCGTCAACTCAATCATAACCAAACCTGTATAGACCCCCCTAGGCTGAAATTGATAAAGGGCGTCTCCTATTAGGAACTTGGCAAAAACCCAATCATAACCAAATCAAATCTCAAAATATGGAAATTCTTTGTCCATACAATGCAATTCGCCCCACAAAAGATTCATCACCTGTCAGGAAAAAGCAACTACAGTCTCTTATAAAAGAGCCACAGTTGCTTTAACTCTTACAAGACTCCCCCCGAGATTGTCTGCCTTCCTGTGGGAATGACCAGATAAGGTTTAATTTCTGCTTAATTTCCTTTGAATCTTTCCCTGAACTAATTTGCAGCCCATTGTATTGCAATGAAAGGGACAGCTTTGATAATTTTTTTTCAAGATTGAATACCTAATTTTTAATACTTACAGTTAAAAAGGTGGAGTTACGCATTTATCTGTGTGGGTTTTTTTTAAGTAAAGTTTTATTTTCTTTATCTCATGTGGGATAGTTCTGTGAGTGGTGCAGTGGCCCAGTGGCAGAGCTTTTGCCTCACAATCAGGAGGCTGTGAGCTCGATCTTAAGTAGAGGCGGATATTTCTCTCTCTGGACACAAAGAGAATATATCTGCTGCAAACTCTACATTGGCGACAGGAAGGGTATCTGGTCAGTAAGCACTCAGCTCCATTCAATTGCCCCAAGTCCATCCCAATGCAAGGGATTATGGGGTCATTAAAAGACAAAAAACAACATATGAGATAGTTCTGTTCAATTATTTTCCAAAAGGGTAAGGAAAGGCTGTATATGTGTGTGCATGCACATACAAATATACACATTTTCCACAAAATTACCCCAAACTGGCAGGCCTTCTTCTCCTTTCTGCACTTTCTTCTTTCTTGGCTACCTTTGGCAGGCAAAATTTGGCTTATGTTCCCCATTTCCCAGGCTTTCCATTCTAGCTCAGGAGGCCCAATGTAAAACAGGTTGATACACACAGCATGTGTCTAAACATGCTTTTATGACCTGAGGTGAAAAAATTCCAGGTTCCTTTGACAATCCCAGGATAATCTGGTTGTCTGGAAAAGGGAGAGGGATCTGAGAACAGAGGCCTTGATAGTTGGTATAGGATTCTGAATTTGGGAGACCACAGTGCTCAGTGCTTTGGGTCCCAAACTTCTTGCTGGGATGTTCTTTGTGATTTTTACTGTTGTTCTACATGAGCTCTGTTATGACATGATCCCTAATATCAGTTGCTTTTGAATGTGTGAACAAATATCTTTGTGGGGAAATGAGCTTTGAATCTTGGCTATTCTGAATAAAACTTTTATTTCTCTGTCACATGAGAGACTTTTCAATCAGAATAGAGCTGGAAGGGACCTTTGAGGTCGTCTAGTCCAACCCACTGCTCAAGCAGGAGACCCTACACCATTTCAGACAAGCGACTGACTGTCCACTCTCTTCTTTAAAAACCTCCAGTGATGAAGTACTTACAGCTTCTGGTGACAAACTGTTCCACTGGTTAATTGTCCTCCCTGTTAGAAATTTCTCCTTAATTCTAGGTTGCTTCTCTCCTTGGTTAGTTTCCAATCCTTGTTTCTTGTCCTGCCTTTTGGGGCTTTGAAAAATAAATTGACCCTTTCTTCTCTGTGGCAGCCTCTGGAATACTGCTATAACATTTCCCCCCTAGTCCTTCCTTCTTAAAGATGCTGAAAATGAGAGGCAGCAGTAAACAATTGTTCTGATTAAACCTTGCATTTTCTTAGCTAATCGTGACTCATTACATTTCTACACCCCCAATTTTCTGTTAAACAGGTATTCCAGATTGGCTTTAAATTACTTTCCCAGACCCACCTCCTCCTTTCTTCTCCTACCTTCCTTCTTCTTCCTCCTCCCCCCCTCCTTCCCCATCCCACTCCCCTTCCTCCTACCGTGCTTCCCTCCTTCTCTTACACTGCAAACAGTGCTGTGGATTGACCCCTTGTTCTAGATCATGGTTTGTTTTAGCCCAGGTGTGTTGACCAGGCCATAAAGATTGCATTTTCTGACAGTGAGAACAATCAACCAATGGAACAGAAGTTGCCCTCGGAAGTTGTGGGACCTTCATCACTGGAGGCTTTCAAAAAGAGATTGGACTGCCATTTGTCATAAATGGTGTACAGTCTCCCGCTTGGGGGGGGAGGGTTGGACTAGATGACCTACAAGGTCCCTTCCAACTCTGATTATCTGTTATATTGCATTCACACACCACCTTATAGAGTGCTTTGGTTGCTGTGGTTTTCATGCATACCATACATCTATGTATGTATGTAGGACTACCATAAAAGGGCTGCAAAATTATTGAGTGACCACTAGAGGGCACACAAGGATATTCTTTTCTATCATTTACCTAGGACAATGTTTCTTAACCTTGGTAATTTAAAGATGGCTTATAGATTTACAGAGTTGGAAGAGACCTTGTAGGTCATCTAGTCCAACCCCCTGCCCAAGCACCATTTCTGACAAATGGCAGTCCAATCTCTTGTTGAAAACCTCCAGTGATGGAGCACCCACAACTTCCGAGGGCAACTTCTGTTCCATTGATTGATTGTTCTCACTGTCAGAAAATTTCTCTTTATTTCTAGTCTGAATCTCTCCTGGATTAGTTTCCATCCATTATTTTTTTGCCTGGTCTACAGGCACTTTAAAAAATAGCTTGACCCCTTCCTCCCTGTGGCAGCCCCTCAAATATTGGAAGACAGCTATCATATCTCCCCTGGTCCTTCTCTTCATTAGACTAGCCATGCCCAGTTCCTGTAACCGTTCTTCATGTGTGGACTTCAATTCCCAGAATTCCCCAGCCAGCAACCTTTTGTTCACCTTTGTTACAACCTTTGTTCCTCAGTTGTTAAGCAAATCACTGCAGTTGTTAAGTGATTCACACAGTCATTTCTCAATCATGATAACTTTTAAGTGTGGACTTCCCCAGGGAGTTGAAGTCCACCCATTTTAAATCATGATGACTAGGGAATTCTGGAGTTGAAATCCACCCATCTCAAAGCTGTGTGAATTGAGCCACTAAGTTCACATTACAGCAAAAATCCAAAGTCAGTAAACCACAGTATGGCCTTACAAGATCCCTGCTGCTGATGTAATCGAATAATATTCCAACTATGAAAAATCTACAGGAGATTGTGTTACTCTGGTTTTTAAAAACCAATGATTGTGTTGGAATAAAAATCTGGTCCAGTTCCAAACTGGAAATGAAAAGACGGTCTGCAGGAAAGAAAATCTCTGTTAGCTAAAAAACTACTTGACAGCAGCAGTCAATAAATGAAAGGTTGTGTTGGAAGAAATATCCTTCTGGGTTCAGTTCCAAGTGGGGAACAAAGACACTGGAAACATGGTGACTGCTTGGAAAGATAGTTTATTGATGAACAGAAGAGATGCTAAGAATCCCTGGGTTTTATACCCTCTATTGAGCTTTGAATTTGAGCTGATTGCTTGTCAGGTTCCCATGGGGCCATGCAGGGGTGACTAGGTTGTCTTTTGAGTTCCAGGTTTGGTTGAGCCTTGCTGGGTGATGATGTAATGAAAGGGCTTTGGGAAATTCCTACTATGGGTCTGCTTGAAGGAGGTAGATCTTTGTTATGTAGAATAGGCTGGCCCAGGCCTTAATGGCCCATTAACAAAAGTGGGGAAGGGCTGAGTTTCTGCCTCTCTCAGTTTCTATTTCTCTTTTTGGAGAAATAGTCTGCCTTTTTAATGTATCCTAAAATATTTCATTTTTCTAGGAGAGGGGTGGGTTTTAACTTCCAACAGATGTAAGTCGAAGAATACCCATAATATGGATGTCTTCAGGGATCATCAAAAAGTAAACATGTCAGCCATAAGTGTGTGACTGAAAACTCCTCCCGTTTTGTTTTGTTTTTAATGTCTGTCGTGGCACATCTTTAAAAAGAGGCAAAATTTTAATTGCACAGTCACAGATGCTGTCTGGCTTCTCGTCATCCTGGACGAAACGCTTCTGTTTTGGGGTTTTTTTTTTTTCAATTTTTCTGCATCTCCAAAGCTTGCCTTGCTAAGACCATAATTGGAATGCAGCATCCTGTTTTAGTTGCCACGATAAAGGAACTATGTTGAGAGTCTAGAAAGAGAAGAGCAACAAACATGGTTAGGGCAGAAGTGATAATTCAACAGGTTCTGACCCAGTTCTGGAGAATTGGCAGTGGAAAATTTATGTTGTTCAGAGAACCGGCCAATCCCACCTCTGACTGGCCCTGACCCCCATCTCTTCTCTGCCTCCTATTGAGTCCCAGCTGATCGGCTGGGTCTTCTTTGGTTGCCCTGCACAGGAGAACGAATCTGGAAAGCAGGTCTCAGCTGTTCAGCTGAAATCCAGAAAGAAAGGGAAACAAAGCTTCCATGGCAAGTAGAAAAGTCTTCATTAGTCCATATATTGTTCCAGGTTCGGGTAACAACAAGCATCAAAATGATAGTAAAGTCAGCTCTGGCGCACCTCGCAGCCAGAGCTGTATTTATAAACCAGTTAATAATGTAATGAGTTCATCCACCATCTGGTGAACGCTACCGCTTAATTTCCGGTCACTATGTAACCTTCGATATTGTGCATTTTCTGTTAATTATCCACCCTCCTTTACCATATCCTAGCCACATCATACTCTCCATATCCCAGCAACCCCCCTGTGCCCTCCCAGTAAACGTTCACGCTCCGAGGTCATTATTTTAACGGTCAGCATGTTCATCGCTCTGCCGATAACTGCCCGCAACTTGTGATAGTTCAGTGTCTGACGCCATTAGGGCTCGTCGTCCATCTTCATCAGCAATTCCGACCCCGTGTCGATCGGCCACAGTAGAATACTCAGATGCAGCGGAGCGCTCGGTGTCACGGCTCCAGCATGCCATAGGGACGTGACAGCAGGTTAGTGGGGTGGGATGGGGGAGGGAATGGGGAGTTTGCACTCTCCTGCTCCTTCCATGCCCACCAAGCCATGCCACGCCATCCAAGCCACATCCTCCAAGCCAAGCTCACAGAACCGGTAGTCGATTTTGAATCCCACCACTGGGTTAGGGGATTGGAGACTAAAACAAGAATGGTTGCAGCAATTGGGTATTCTTAGTTTAATGAAAAGAAGAACTAGGGGTGACAGGATAGCAGTCTTCCAAAGAAAAAGAAGTTGAAAGTATTCTCCAAAGCATCTGAGGGAAGGACAAGAAGCAATGGGTGACAACAAATTAAGGAGAGAACCAACCTGCAACTAAGGATAAATTTCCTGACAGTGAGAACAATTAATAAGTGGAACCACTTGCCTCCAGAAGTTGTAAATGCTCCAACACTTGGAAGTTTTCAAGAAGAGATTGGACAGCCATTTGTGTGAAATGGTATAGGGTTTCCTGTCTAAGCAGGGATTGGACTAGAAGACCTCCAAGGTCCCTTCCAACTCTTGTTATTCTGTTAAGAGAGGAGATCAACTTATTCTCCAAAGCACCTGAAGGCAGAACAAGAAGCAACAGATGGAAACTGATCAAGGAAAAAAGCAAGGTAGAACTAAGGAGAAATTTGCTGACAGTGAGAACAATTAGTCAGTGGAACTGCTTGCCTCCAGAAGATATAGGGTGCTCCATCACTGAAGGTTTTCAAGAAGGAGTTGAACAAACATTTATCTGAAATAGTACTTTAGGGTCTCCTGCTTGAGCAGGGGGTTGGTGTTAGGAATATAAGTCACCTAATGGGTATTTGGGTTGGACAATATATAAACCAGGATAGACCTTTTAATACTGTCTCTTTAAGGAAATGCAAAAAAACTGTAATTAGGTGTGGTTTTTCAAATTGCCATAAGATGGAGCCAGAAACCTGGGTTGTCTTAATCTCAGAAGAGAGTGTGAGTAAGTTTCTGTTTCCTTCTGTTGGAGAGTATTGCTGTTCCATTTTTCCTAATTGACTGATATACCTGGATTTGATGTAAGTCTGATCCTGAACTGTTTTTGACACTGGACTTTGTTACTGGATTATCCCTGGATTGAAAACTGACTGATTTACCTGTGAATTATTTTGGACTGCTTGTTTTTGAACTTTGCTTAAACTTTTCCGGAAGTAAAAACCTACATTTACTGTACAGTGTATCTGTGTGCTGTGTGTGTATTATTCAAACACTACTCTCAAATAAGTCTCCTTGTATGTGGTCATTCTCCTAACGGGGAATTACCTCAACACTGGTTATGGGCCCAGGCCATACCAGGCTCAGATAACTGAGAGTTAGTGTGAATGCACAGTACTGTATACAGACATCTGTTTACTATTTAATTGTGGTTTATTATCCTGGTAAAGATGGCACAAGACACTTCAACAAGTCTATCACTGATAACCCAGTTGGATGGAACAAACTATGCTTCCTGGTCTATGAAGTGCAGTCTACTTCTGCACAGAGAAGGGTTATGGACTGTAGTTCAAGATCCACCAGATGTAAATGCTTGGGATCCAGAAAATGTGGATGATGCCAAGAAGCTTGCTGACTTTAAACAGAACAACAAACAAGCTCTTTGTATAATTGGACTAATACTGAGTGACCAGCAGCTAGTCCATATTCATGGAGAAGAGCCTGCTGCTAAGTGTTGGGAGGATTTATGTTCATGACAGTGTAGGTGCACACATACATCTTACACATAAACTGTTTAGAGCACGTCTTCTGAAAGGTTGAGATATGTTAGCTCATTAAAACTTCATGAAAAGAACTTTTCAAGAGCTACATGAAAAGGAACTGATATTTTCAGAGCTGCATCAAGTTTACATCATTCTTTCCTCACTGGATGAAAGTTATGATGACAATATATCTTCACTGGAAGTCCTGCCCAGAGATAAACTGACATTGACTGACATAACTGGAAGATTGTTAGAAGAAGCAAGAAAATGGCTGGATAGGGACCAGCTGAGGAAAGAACAACCACAAGAAGAGGCTCTGTGTTCAACTGCCTATACTGTTAGGAAATGTTTTTCTTGTGGAGCTAGAGGACATATAACTAGATTCTGTAAGAAGGGAAAACAACAGAATACTGGTAATCACCAGAAGGCTAAGAAGTATGTTAGCTTAGCTATGTCTAGCAATTCAACTGTAAACCATGATTTGGGGGTTGTTGATAGTGGAGCATCGCAATGCATTACTAAAGATAGAAAGAGGTTTATAAAGATGTCCACGAGTAAACATGTATCATTGGCAAATGGATGGAAAATGAACACATCAGGTGAAGGTACTGTATATTGTTCTTGTATAAACAAACATTTACCTATTTATATGTACCTAAATTAAAATTTCATTTGCTATCAGTAAGGGCTTTAGTTAATCTTGGTTATGTAGTAACCTTTAGGAGGGATAACTGTATAATAGAGAAAGAGGGTAAAAGTGTTACTGCCAATTTAGAGAATGATTTATATGTAACATATGATGACCAGTTGAAGATGGCTAACTCAGTTCATGTTAAGCCACATGATGAATGTATACATTTACTGCATAGACGTCTTGGGCACATTAATCTCAAAATGTTCAAACAAACTGTTAAATTGTCAGAGGGAGTATAATTGAAACCCTGTAGCAAGTATTTAAACTGTAATGCTTGTAGCCAAGAGAAGAGTGAGGTTACTCCTGCAAACAGACTAAATGGGTTTAAGACCATAGAACCTTTAGAGGTTGTTTTTGCTGACATAATTGGTCCTAAGAAACCAAGTTTAGGAGGTGCCTGCTATATTTTGAGTATTATGGACCATTACTCATGATACAGTTTCTGCTATCTTATAAAAAATAAAACAGAAACATTCCAACATTTCTTTCACTGGCTAAGGTTTGCTGAGAGAAAAATGAGGAGCAATTATTTTAGTAACTGATAATGGGACTGAGTTTGTAAACAAAGATTTCAAACTATGCTGAAATTGGCTGGTGTCGACCATAAACGTTCTGCATCTTGCAGACCATAACATAACTCGTTTGTAGAACGAATAGGGCAAACATTACAAACCATGGCTCGCACTATGTTATCTGATTCAGGTTTACCTGAAACACTGTGGGTTGAGGCCATAATGTGTAGTAACCACGTTTTAAACAATGTAGTAAATACAACAACTGGAGAATTGCCATTCACTTGTTGGCATGGCAGAAAACCAAATTTAAGTTACCTACACACATTTGGAGCTCCAGCATGGGTGCATATTCCCTCACAAGTAAGACTGAAAGGGCAACATGGAGCTAAGAAGTTATTTTTTTTGGGTTACGAGGCCAACCATAGATTGTTTAGATTCTGGAATCAAGGCACAGCTCATGTTTATTGTAGTGCTAATGCAAAATTTCTTCAGCACGTTGGTTGGGATAAACTGGAACAGGAATCCAGCAATGATATTATTATTGACACCCAAATAGTCCTTAAAGATGAAATAAGTAAACCACAAATAGCCATTAAAGAGGAAGAATAGGAGTAAGTAGTGGAACAGGCACAGGAAGAGGTAGAACAGGAGCAGGTGGAACAGAGTCCACCAGTAAGCCCTGTAATACCAAGACATTCAACCCGAATAACATAACCACCTGATAGATATCAGGCTAGTGTTGTATACCAAGTAAATACAGTTCCAAGTAATTATAGTGAATTAAAATTGTTTCCTGCTAAGGATCAGGCTGCTTGGCAGGTAGCAATGAATAAAGAACTGGAATCATTAAAAAAGTTGGAGGTACATGAAAATGTTAAGTTACCACCAGGTAAATATGCCATAGGATGTAAATGGATTTATAAACTGAAGACAGGTGTTGATTGGACTGTTACCCGTAAAGCCAGGTTAGTAGCACAAGGGTTCAATCAGACAGCAAATGACAATGATGAGGTCTTTGCACCTAGTCTGAAGGCTACTACATTAAGGGCAGTATTAGTGTGGGCAGCTAAGAAAAAATATATTGTAAATCATTTGGATGTAGAGATGGCATATCTGCATGCACCATTGCAACACAGGATTTATCTGAAGAAACCTTTAGGTATTAAAAATGATAATACAACTGATTGCTGGAGAAGAGTGAAAAAGAGTATTTATTTATTGCTGGTGAAAAAGAGTATTTATGGCTTAAAGCAATCAGGATATGAGTGGAACCAATGTATAGTTAAAGAATTAACTTGGATAGGCTTTGTAGCTGGCATGGCTGATCCATGTTGTTCAAAAGAGAAAGTAATGGAGTAATTTCATTGTTGCTATTATTTACTGATGACATAGCATTAATCACCAAAACTGAACAAGAAGCTACTGAGATAATTTCACTATTGGAAAAGAAATTTAAAATAAAACAATCAGATAGATAGAACTAGAGAAGGATACAAAATCTCACAGGCAGATAAAATTAACCAATTACTAAAAAGTTTTAAAATAGAACTTTGTTAGCCAGCTAAAAAACCAATGATCCAGGAGTTTAGCCATAGTGATATTCAAAGTCCTATTTTTGATAAGTATATTTATCAGTCCTTGATTGGTAGTTTATCTTATCTCAGTAATTGGTCAAGGCCAGATATTGCATACAGTGTTAACCAATTAGCGAGATTTGACGCTGAGCCAACTGAAAGGCACTGGCAAGCTGCTAAACGTGTGTTAAGATATCTGAAACAAACAGATACACTGTTGGTGTAGGTTGGTGTAGCGTGGTAGAAGGATTCGCAGGTAAACAGATACCTGACAGGGGCCGCGACGTGAACGCTCCTTCTATGGCCCCCATGGACTTAGAATGTAAGATTGTATATATTGTCTTACCCAAAAGGGGAGAATGTTAGGAATATAAGTCACCTAACGGGTATTTGGGTTGGACAATATATAAACCAGGATAGACATTTTAATACTGTCTCTTTAAGGAAGTGCAAAAAAACTGTAATTGGATGTGGTTTCTCAAACTGCCATAAGATGGAGCCAGAAACCTGGATTGTTTTGTCTTAGTCTTAGTATCAGAAGAGAGTGTGAGTTAAGTTTCTGTTTCCTTCTGTTGGAGAGTATTGCTGTTCCATTTTTTCTAATTGACTGATATTCCTGGATTTGATGTAAGTCTGATACTGAATTGTTTTTGACACTGGACTTTGTTATTGGATTATCCCTGGATTGAAAACTGACTGATTTACCTGTGAATGATTTTGGACTGCTTGTTTTTGAACTTTGCTTAAACCTTTCTGGAAAAACCTACATTTACTGTACAGTGTATCTGTGTGCTGTGTGCGTATTATTCAAACACTATTCTGAAATACGTCTCACTGTATGCGCTCATTCTCCTAATGGAGAATTACCTCAACAGTTGGGCCAGAAGACCTCCAAATTCCCTTCCAACCTGGTTATTCTGTTGTTCTGACTTCCAAGTTGCAGTTCTAAGAACCACCTGAAGATGGCAGGCTGGCTGCATTGATGGTTTGAGAGTTTAGAAAAATAGACATTCTTGGTGATGTTTTAAGTTTGCCTTATTGGTGGATTTGATATTACAGGTAGTCTTTGAACTTAGAACCCATCATTTAGTGACTGAAGTTACAATGGCACTGAAAATAGTGTCTTATAACTGGTTTTCACACTTATGACCATTGCAACATCCCCATGGTCACATGATCAAAATTCAGTTGCTTGGCAACTGGCATGTATTTACGACAGTTGTAGAATCCTGGGGTCATTTGATCCCCATTTACAACTTTCCCAGCCATCTTTCAATAAGCAAAATCAATGGTGGAAGCCAGATTCACTCAACGACTGCTTGATCCCCAGGGGGAAATAGGTAGTCTACAACTTACGACCATGATTGAGCCCCAAAATTTTGGTTGCTAAATGAAACATTTGTTCAGCGAATTTTGCCCCATTTTATCACCTGTCTTGTCAAAGTTGTTAAGTGAATCGCTGCAGTTGTTAAATTAGAAACACGCTTGTTGAGTGAATTGGGCTGTCCCACTGACTTTGCTCATCAGAAGATCGCAAAAGGGGATCACATGACCCTGGGAAGCTGCAACCATCATAAATATGAGTCAGTTTCCAAGTGTCTGAATTTTGATCGTGTGACCATGGGGATGCTGCAACAGTTATAAGTGTGGAAAAGGGTCATAATGGAATGGAGTGGAGTAGTGTAAAGTAAAGTAGAGTAGAGTAGAGAAGAGGGTATGGTAGAAAATAGAATAGAAATTGGAATGGAGTGGAGTGGAGCAGAGTAGAGTAGAGAGAAGAGGGTAGGAAAGAATAGAATAGAATGGAACGGAATAGAATGAAATAGAACAGAACGGAACAGAATGAAGTGGAATGGAGTTGAATAGCAATTAGAATAGAATGGAATGGAATAAAATGGAATAGCAATTAGAACAGAATAGCAATTAGAACAGAATAAAACAGGAATTAGAATAAAATAGAAATTAGAATACAATACAACATAAATTAGAATAGAATAGTTGGAAGGGACCTTGTAGGTCATCTAGTCCAACTCCCCTCCCCCAAAAGCAGACGACCCTACCACAACATTTCTGACAGATGGCCGTCCAGTCTCTTCTTAAAAGCTTCCAATGATGAAGCTGCCACAACTTCTGTAGGCAATTTCTGTTCCATCAATTGATTGTTCTGTCAGAAAATTTCTCCTTATTTGTTTCCAGGTTAAATCTCTCCTGGATCACTTTCCATCCATGCAACACTAAACCATAAATAAACCCTGCTCCAACCCACAGACCACACTAGCCCACCCAAAAGCCAACATCAACAGAACTAAACTTATCCCTGGGGCTAGCTAGGTAGGCGTTGATCAACTCGGTATTCTAAACACCTATCATGAACGGCTGTGAAATGTCATTTAAATTTAAATCCGTGTTGTTTCTGATCTGGGCCTCCCCATTTACGAAGGATTGAGCAAGTTTGGAATTAAATGTTTTGCTTCTTTGCCCTTTGCAGAATGATAGGAAATGAATCACTGGTGGCACAACCTCTCTTTGTATAAACTAATTTATGGAGAGATGCACAGTTGAAAAACAATATCCTTTAAATAGATTTTTTTTACATCGGCTTTTGCACCTGAAGGGACAAGGGGGGGTGGGGGGCAGAGAGGTGAGTGCGCTGGCTAGTACCCCTGTCGAGGCACAGCTAATTATAGTTGTTGAATTAATGCCCCTTGGCTTTCCTCTCCACTGGTTGATTCAATTATTAAACAGCCTTTGAAAAGCTTTTTAGCAGAGGAGGCCTTGCAACCCAGTAAGGAAGAGTGATGTTTAAATCAAAGCAGTTGCAACATTCAGCAGAACTTCAAAACCTTCTGCAAAAATCGAAAGGCTTAGTTTTCAGAGTAGACAAAATGTTCAGGAAGGGCTATTGGTTCGCACCGGTTCAGATGAGCTGGTTGTTAATTTTACATCTGGTTCGCCAAACCGATAGTTGCAACAGCTGGCTGGTGCCACCCCACCCCACTCTACCTCTCTCAGGAGTCTCCATGGGCATGTTTTGGATCCCAGGAAAGTGCAGGGCCCACACAGAGACTTGGAGAGGGCAAAAAATGGGCCTCCCAGAGGCTCCGGAAGGCCAGAAACAGGCCTGTTTCTGGCCTCCAGAGAGCCTCTGGAGCCTGGGAGGGATGATATGGGCCTCCTGGAAGCTCAAGGAAAGCCTCCAGAGCCTGGGGAGGCCATTTTCGCCCTCCTGGTGGTTCAAGAAAAGCTTCCAGAGCCCGGGGAAGGTGAAAAACGGGCCTTCTGGAAGTTCTGGAAGTTCAGAAATGGGCCCGTTTCTAGCCTCCACAGAGCTTCTGTATCCTAGTGAGGCTGTTTTCACCCTCCCGGAGGCTCGAGAAAATACTCCAGAGCTCCACAGAGCCTCCGAAATGCAAGGAGGCCATTTTTGCCCTCCTGGAGGCTCGAGGAGAGCCTCAGGAGCCCGGGGAGGGTGAAAAACGGGCTTCCTAAAAGTTCTGGAAGGCCAGAAATGGGTCCACAGAATCTCTGAAGCCCAGGGAGGCCATTTTCGCCCTAACGGAGGTTCAAGGAAAGCCTCTGGAGCCCGGAGAGGATGAAAATGCCCCCCCTGCCATGGTGCAGGAGGCCAACTAGGCCACGCCCAACATAGCCACACCCACCCAGCAACCGGGCAGAGAAACAGTTGCTAACTTTTTTGAAGCTCACTCCTGAAAATATTTCATTACCTTTTAGGGTGGCAACTGGCAAACCGGAGTATGTCTTGGACAGCAGGAAAAATCATAATGGACCTGGAAAGAAAAATCAGTGAGAAACAATTTGGGGGGCATTGGATAAATTTGCAGAAGACGTGAAAGGGTGTCTGGGAGAACAGTTTTTTCTGAAATTTAAGCCGGTTTTACATACGTGGACTTCATCTCCCAGAATCTGGGAATTAAAGTCCATATATTTCAAAACATATTGGTTGGGGAATTCTGAGAGATGAAGTCCATATATTTCAAAGCTTGCTGGCTGGGGAATTCTGGGAGTTGAAGTCATACATCATAAAATATGTTGGCTGGGGAATTCTAGGAATTTAAGTCTGTACATCATAAATCTGTACTTGCTGGATGAGGAAGTCTGGGAATGGAAGTTCATAAGTGTTAAAATTGTCAAGGTTGGACACCCTTGATCTAAATTAAAATAATGTTCATAACAAATTAAAAGCTTAGACTTAACCTTAGAATAACTTTATTGTCACTTTGGGCTTCATCCATGACTTACTTCCCATAGCCTCTGGAAGTTGAAAGAATGGGTGTGTCTGTGTGTAATGTAATGCTCCTCCCTTCCAAACATAAGACATTTTGCAAGCCACTGACCTAACAAGATGGTGTAACTTCTCAAGTAGCAGGCTCAACTAGATGACCTCTAGATATATATACCAGCAAAAGCTTCTTTGTAATTCTGGTTGATCCAGGCAGTCCTTGACATACAACCAATCATTTAACAACTGCTTAAAGTTGCAACAGTGCTGAAAAAAGGGACTTATGACTTGGATTCACACATAACGACATTGCAATCGTGTGATCAAAATTTGGACACTTCACAAATGGCACATATTTACGATAGTTGCAGTGTCCAGAGGTCATACGATCTTCCATTTGTGACCTTCCCAAAACCAAAGTCGATGGGGAAAGCCAAATTCATTTAATGACCGCTGCAAAAAAGTCATAACATTGGGTGTGACTCACTTTATGACTGTCTCACTTAACAACAGAAGTTCCACTTCTAATTGTGGTTATAAATTGAGAACTACCAGTAGATATTTTTCCCTCCTTTCTTGCCAGATGCTATAAATCTTTCCTGCGATGTGTGCAATTCCATTAAAGTTTCCAAATTATTTTTCAAAAACCCTGGAGGGGCTTTCCTTAATTATCACATAGATTACCGCTTAATCAAACCATCGAACTAGGAGCCTTGAGGAAAAGACTGCAAATCGACCCAAAGAGATTGCTGCAATTTCTCACTGGCAGCTATTATTAATCTATATTTTTAACTTCCTAAATGCATTCCTGGGAAGAGCAAAGCTTTAGAAAATGTAGTGAGGAACAGTTAAGCAATAATTCCATCATGCAGCCAATATTGTTTTTGACCGACAGACTTAAAGTTGTTTTAAAAACCAGATGGTTAAAGGAAGCCGATAGAAACTGTGAGACCAAAGATGATGAGTTCTAGTCCTGTCTAAGGCAAGAAAAAAGGCTGGGTGACTCTGAGTCATTCACCAGGAGGCAATGAGTTCTAGTCCTGTCTTAGGCAAGAAAGAAGGCCGGATGACTCTGGGCCAATAACCAGGAGATGCTGAGTTCTAGTCCCACTTTTGGCAAAAAAAAGGGCTGGGTGACTCTGAGTCAATCACCAGAGGCAGTGAGTTCTCATCCCGCCTTAGACAAGAAGGCTGGGTGACTCTGGGCCAGTAACCAGGAGATGCTGAGTTCTAGTCCCACTTTTGGCAAGAAAGAAGGCTGGGTGACTCTGGGCCAGTAACCAGGAGACGGTGAATTCTAGTCCCTCCTCAGGCATGAAAAGTAGCTGGGTGATTTTCTCTCAGCCCCCACCACCTCACAGGCTTGTCGTTGTGGGGAAAATAGGAGGAGGAAGGTGTATTGGATCTGTTTGCCACCTTCAGTTATTTGTAAAATGAATAAAGGTGGGATACAAATGAATAAATTAATAAATGAGAAGGACATTTGAATCCGTGCCAGACTAGCTTTTCCAAAGAGCACAGGACAATCTCTCGAAGCAGAGATGCTCCTAACTGAGCAGCTGCAGTGATTCACTTAACAATTATGGCAAGAATGTTCAGAAAAATGAGGCAAAGCTCACTTAACTGTCTTGCTTAGCAACGTAAATTTTGGACTCAATTGCTGTCATACGTTGAGGACTACCTATATAGAAATACATCAGATCTGCATTCAGTGGTATTTCTCAAACAGAATTTCCCAACCAGTATATGTGGCATCTTGCTCAAAAGTAGTAACTGTGGGAAGGATCTTGGAGTCCTAGTGGACATTCACTTAAATAGGAGCCAGCTGTGTGCTGCAGCTTCCAAAAAAGCTAATCCAGTTC
This sequence comes from Laticauda colubrina, assembly GCA_015471245.1. Classification (NCBI taxonomy): domain Eukaryota; kingdom Metazoa; phylum Chordata; class Lepidosauria; order Squamata; family Elapidae; genus Laticauda; species Laticauda colubrina. The sequence goes on from BLBF01000036.1 coordinate 29,989,759, forward strand.
TAGGCTGCATAAACAAAGGGAGAGAATCAAGATCACATGAAATATTAATACCACTTTATAAGGCCTTGATAAGGCCACACTTGGAATACGGCATCCAGTTTTGATCATCACAATATAAAAAAAAAGATGTTGAGATTCTAGAAAGAGTGCAGAGAAGAGCAACAAAGATGATGATGAATTTGGAGGCCAAAACATATAAATAATGATTGCTGGAACTGGGTATGTCTAGTTCATTGAAAAGAAGGACTAAGGGAGACGTGATAGCAGTCTTCCAATATCTCAGGGGTTGCCACAGAGAAGAGGGAGTCAAGCTATTCTCCAAAGCACCTGAGGGCAGGACAAGAAGCAATGGGTGGAAACTAATCAGGGAGAGAAGCAAGCTGGAACTAGGAGAAATTTTCTAACAGTGAGAAAAATTAACCACTGGAGCAACTTACCTCCAGAAGTTGTAAATGCTCCAACACTGGAAGTTTTCTTAAAAATTTGGATAATCATTTGTCTGCAATGATGTAGGGTTTCCTGCCTAAGCAGGGGGTTGGACTAGAAGACCTCCAAGGTCCCTTCCAACTCTGTTATTCTATTTCTATTTCTAAATTGCTGGCTGGGGATTCTGGGAGTTGAAGTCCTCACAATCTTAAAGTTGCCCAGTTGTGTTTTTTGCTGTGTCAACATGGAAAAGACAACCTGGCCAGATTTATAAAATCAATCCATCCTAATGAAATATTAACCTGGCTGTTTGTTCCTGCTTTTTTTATTTAAAGAGTCTTGTTAAAAGCCTTTGAAAGCATTGGTGTTTTCTCTTTCCATAATTATTTTTGGCATGTGCTCTCTTCGGATGAAGGCATGGGACCTCGACTTCTGTCCACAAGCTGAGCCCAAACCTTCCAATGCTAAGCAAGATTGTTAAGTGAGGTTTGCCCCATTTTACAACCTTTCCTGCCATGGTCGTTAAGCGAATGGTGTCGGGTCTCCCACTTGGGTGGGGGGGTTGGACTAGATGACCTTATAAAGTCCCTTCCAACGCTGATTATCTGTTATCGAGTTTGTAAGTTAGTAACACGGCTGTTAAGGGAATCTGGCTTCCCTGCTGACTTTGCTCGTCGGAAGTTTGCAAAAGTGAACTGCATGACCTCAGGACGCTGCAACTGTCCTAAGTACATGCCAGTTGCCAAGCAAGTAAGGTTATTGAACGACCAATCAACAAGAGACCAATCAGCTGCTCAGAATTTTAACATAGCTCCGAACAACCAATCACAGACCAAGTGACCACATAAGACATTCATAAGCTAAGGAGAATAGGCCAAGAAAATTTTGCTGATGATGTTACCTTGTCTGGTAATGAAATGTCCAGAAACTAAATTGGAACAAGCTTGGAGAGCAAAAACCTAAATCTAAAACCCGAGCCACAAATATTTTCTATGATTTCACAGTTGCCAAGCATCCAAATGTTGATCCAAATGTCATTGTACCATGGGGATGGTACAATGGTTGTAAGTGTGAAAAATGGTCCTAAATAAAAAATTTCCAATGCTGTTGTGATTTTGAACAGTCATTAAGTGAACAGTTGTAAGTCGAGGACTGCTTGTATGTATAAGAAATGAAATCCAATAAACTATAAACTACATGAAAACCCATCGGGGTCCCTCGATTTTGGATTTATGATCTTCCCTCCAGGTGTCTGTAGAAATTCTCAGTCATCCAGGTCATGGTTGTCCCAAAGGTGCTTTTTCAAGAGGCAATTGGACTTTCTTGTTTGTTTGTTTTGAAGATGTTTCACTTCCGATCCAAGAAGCTTCTTCAGTTCTGACTGGATGGTGGGGAATGGAGGGATTTATACTCCTTGCAGACAGCTGGTCATTTGCATCCTTTTAGAATCATCGAGGCCACTTGGAGTCCCAAAGGTGTTGTTTCTCAAGAGGCAACTGGACTTCCTGGTTTTTCTTGGAAGAAGTTTCGCTTCTCATCCAAGAAGCTTCTTCAGCTCTGACTGGATGGTCGGGAATGGAAGGATTTATACTCCTTGCAGACAGTTGGTCACTTGCATTGTTTTAGAGGATTGTTGAGGCTACTTGGGGGGGTTTATCTGTGTCCTCAGGGATACCTGAATGGAGCACCTGGTTCCTATAGTCTGCAATTTCTTTTTTCCCTTTTTTTGGAAATCCATTCTCTGGAAATCCAAGGGATGGACACCCTTTGAATAGTGTGGGAATAGGAATGGATTTCCAGAGGAAAAAAATTGCAGACTACAGAAACCAGGGGCACCACTCAAGTGGCCCTGAGGACACAGATAAACCTCCAAGTGGCCTCAACGACTCCCTAAAAGGTTGCAAATGACCAGCTGTGTTCAAGGAATATAAATCCCTCCATTCCACACCATCCAGCCAGAACTGAAGAAACTTCTTGGATGAGAAGCAAAATGTCTCCAAAGATGTTTCCAAGAAACCTTAAAGAAAAAACAAGGAAGTCCAATTACCTCATGAAAAAGCACCTTTGAGGGGTCCCTCCCGTCGTATGATCTTTCCTCAATCTCAGCTATATTAAGATGCATGGACTACAATTCCCAGAATTCCCCAGCCAGCATTCCAACTTTGAAATAAGGAGAAATTTCCTGACAGTGGGAACAATTCACCAGTGGAACAACTTGCCACCAGAGGTTGTGGGTGCTCCAACACTGGGTTTTTTTAAGAAGAGATTGAACGGCCATTATTCCAGAATGATATATAGGATCTCTTGCTTGAGCAGGGGGTTAGACTAGAAGACCTCCAAGGTCCCTTCCAGCCCTATTATTCTGTGTTTTATCTACATTACAGCCTCCCTTATGGAATGCTTGGATATTCTCAGATTGAAAGGACATAAAATGTGAATCCCTTTGGGGGTTGAACAATGAACCAACAAATAATAAAATAATGAAAAGACCTCCAAGTAGTGGTGGGCTGCAGCCAGTTCAGACCGGTTCTAGTGAACCGGTATGAATGACAATAATTTGGCCCCACCCATCCACTCTTCTGCCCTATCCTGTCTTACATTTCCTTCTTTTGCAGCTCAGCTGATTCATGAGGCAAAGTGGATTACTGTGCCTCAGCTGTTCTGCTCACCCGAGAAGGCTAGAAGCAGGGTGGAATTTTACCGTTTCACACCGGTTCTATAGAACTGGTTGTTACAATTCTGCACAGTTTGGAGAACTGGTAAATCATGTCCCTGGCTGGCCCAGCCCCTCTTCACCCACCCATCCCCTCCCTGCCCAGTCGGTCCTTATCACACATGCGTGACATTGCTGATTGAATTCTCCCCCACCCAGTCACTCCTTCAGGTATTTCTTTTTTTTCTCCCAACGATCAGCTGTTTTGACAATCAGCTGTGCTGGGATCCCCGTGTTACTGCTTCGCCCAGGAATCTTCCCTGAGGCCCAGGAGGCCCAAAAATGGAGTGTGGGAGGGGTACTGCAAAAAGAAGAAGAAGAAGAAGAAGAAGAAGAAGAAGAAGAAGAAGAAGAAGAAGAAGAAGAAGAAGAAGAAGAAGAAGAAGAAGAAGAAGAAGAAGAAGA